>JAAGEH010000452.1:11120228-11193251 GCA_011751065.1 Lasiurus cinereus
ACCACCAGTCCCACCCACAAGCCAATGCTTTCTACCCTCACTACCACAGCTCCTACCCCCAACACTACAAGCCCAGTCCAGACCACAAGTCCCAGCCACACTGACACAAACCTGACAAGTATTGTCACCAGCCCCACCGTCAAGCCCGTACTCTCTACCCCCCCTACTACAGGCCCTACGCCAAGTGCCCAGAGCGCAGCCCAGCCTACCACAATGCCCACCCTAATCACCACAAGCCCCTCCCATACCACTACCAGCCCCACCCATACCACCACAGGCTCCACCCACACCACTACAAGCCCCACCCATACCACCACAGGCTCCACCCACACCACAAGCTCCACTCATACCACTACAAGCCCCACCCACACCACAGGCTCCACCCACACTATTGAAAGCCCCACCCATACGACCACAAGCCCTACTCACAAAGCCAGTATGTCAACTCACACTACTGTAAGTCCAACCACCGAGGCTAAGGACCCGGTCCAGACCCCCAGAAGCCCCACCCACACTGTCACAAGCCCCGCCCTTGTCACCGTAAGCCCTTCCACGTCTCTAGACCTTGCCACGCTCCCCAGCCCCTCTGCACACCCGGACCCCAGCCCACCGTCCCACAGCCATCCAGCTGCCACTCCCTGCACTCTGGCAGATCCCACAGCCCCAAGCACCTCCTACCCAAGCCCTGCCAGCTCCAGTTGGGAACCCCCCCTTCCAAGCCCTTCCCCAGAACCTCCAGAGCCCATCCTTCAGAACCCAAGCCCCCCTCCCTCACCCTTAACCCTCGGGCCCCAGCATTCAGACTTAAGCTTGGCCACGACTGCCCAGGCCCCAGTTCCCGGAGCAACAGGAGGAGCTGCAGACAGGAGGCTGGAGGAGGCACTGGGGGCCCTAATGGCTGCCCTGGATGACTATCGTGGCCAGTTCCCCGAGCTGCAGGGCCTGGAGCAGGAGGTGATCCGGCTGGAGAGTCTGCTCATGGTAAGGAGGGCCGCGCTGGGCTGTGGGAGCACAGGAAGGGTAACCAGGCAGCGGCAACAGCGGACTCCCTTCACCACCCCAGCAGAGGCAAGGCCGGACTCGCAGCCGAGCCTCCAGCCTCAGCATCACTGTGGAGCATGCCCTGGAGAGCTTCAGCTTCCTCAATGAGGATGAAGAAGATGAAGACAACGATGGTCCCGGAGACAGGTGACGGGGGCTAAGTGAGACGGGGTTAGGGGAGGGTGAGTAAGTGAGGCGAGTGCCAGGTTAAGGAGTAAGGCCAGAAAGGAGAACGGTGAGGTGGGGCCAGGTGGAGCACATGAGAAGTGCAGCAAGACTGGAAGTAGACAGGAGCGGTGGACTTGCTGTGGGTGCATCTGTGTTTATCCGTCCCTTGTACTCCTCATGTGTCCTTGATGCCCTGTTTCTAACCCCATCTATCCTAGTGCTTCTGACCACCCTGCTCCTCGCCCCTGCAATGTCTGCTTCCCTCGTCAGTCTCCATCCGCTCGTGAGCCCTTTCAGGCGCTCCCCATGGCTGTCCTGGAGAGCCTGGTCCCTCAGCTTTTTGTGACCAAGTGGCCTTTGAAAATTCCACGTTGAGGGTCATACCTGGCCCCTCCTCTGTCTGCTGCTGCCCAGGTCACAGCCCTGTGCCCTGAGCCCGTTGGGCCACAACCCCTTGCATTTCACATTGCATAGACCATTTCACTTGCAACCCCTCAGTCCTAGCTGGATGTGGCACAGGGCAGATGGACTCTGAAGACCACTGCTACCAACTGCTGGTCCCAGCCCCTTCCTCCTTCTGGAAGTTCTCCATGAACTTACCCATTGTCTGTTGTCTGTTGTCTGTGCGTATGTTCTTCCCTTCTGGGATGGGGGGGACTTAATAAAATACCGGTGACCAGATGGTGATGTGTACTCCTAAGGTGGATGCCACGATTTTTCTCTCAGGCCCCCCAGCAGCCTGGAGCCTAAGGCTGAAGACAGCCTCAACTCACCCAGTGCCCGCCCCCTCAGCACGGAGTGTCCAGCTCTGGACACTGCCTTGGTCCAGCACTTGTACTACTGCAGCCGCCTCCTGCTGGTGAGGCTAGTGGTATTCTCCCCCACCCTCCTTTAACCTCAGAGAGCTCTCCACACCTGCTCTGAGTTCCATTCCCCAGGACCCCGGGTCCCTGGCCTCTGGCTCTTACTGAACACCTCCCACACTCTGGCTCCCTCTCATCTCTCCTAATGCATGCTGGGACTGGTAGTCCCTGGGCTTCACTTTCCCCAAGTTCGACCTTGAGATCTGAGCTACTTGGCCACCCCTCTTCTCCAGAAACTGGGCACCTTTGGGCCCCTCCGCTGTCAGGAGGCCTGGGCCCTGGAGCGACTGCTGCGGGAGGCCCGAGTGCTGGAGGTGGTATGCGAGCTCAGCAGACGGTGGGAAATCCCTGCTGCTTCTGCCCAGGAAGGTAAAGGCTCTGTGGGCTCTGGCTTGGTGTCTGCCCTGAAGCTCCTTCCTCCTTCTCGCCCACCTGCACTTGTCTGCCCACCTGCCTACCCTGTTGCTGACGGTCTCTTGCACCTTCTCACAGTGGTGCAGTTCTCAGCCTCTCGGCCTGGCTTCCTGACCTTCTGGGACCAGTGCACCGAGGGACTTAGCCCCTTCATCTGCCCTGTGAAGCAGGTGCTCCTCACCTTCTGCAATCAGTACGGTGCCCGTCTCTCCCTGCGCCAGCCAGGCTTAGCTGAGGCTGGTGAGTAGGCTGCCTACCTGCCCCCTCTGCCCTCCCTTCTCGGATCCCCAGTGAGGGGACCGCAGGGAAAGCCAGGTCAGCTCGTGCTGAGCTGAGCATTGGGAAGAAATAGCAAAGGCTTGTGCCGTGGTGCAAGCGGGCCCAGATGGGTAGGGTTTGGGCGAGGGGCCTCTGGATCTGAGCCTGGGGTGGGAGCACTCTTTCCTCTAAGGGGTTGGGTCCCTCCGAACCCTGAGGTCTCTGGCACTGCTCCCCACAGTGTGTGTCAAGTTTCTGGAGGATATGCTGGGGCAGAAGCTGCCGAGGAGGCCCCAGCCAGGCCCTGGCGAGCAGCTCACTGTCTTCCAGTTCTGGAGTTACGTGGAAACCTTGGACAGCCCCTCCATGGAGGCCTATGTGACCGAGACCGCTGAGGAAGGTGAGGCAGTAGCCCTGATCACCAAGGGCCCAACACTAGGGGTGGGCCTGGAGGTGTGGATGAGGATGTGAATGTACAGAAGACCCCACCCCCAGGAAGCCCCTTGCCCTGCTACATTGTCCCAAGGTCCTTCTTTCAGTGTTACTGGTGCAGAATCTGAACTCGGATGATCAGGCTGTTGTGCTCAAGGCCCTGAGGTTGGCACCCGAGGGGCGGCTACGAAGGGACGGGCTTCGGGCCCTCAGCTCCCTGCTCGTCCATGGCAACAACAAGGTCATGGCTGCTGTCAGCACCCAGCTCCGGAGCCTGTCTCTGGGCCCTGCCTTTCGGGAAAGGGTGAGAACGGGGGCAGGGCTCCCTCGAAGGCAAAGGCTGGGGTCCCAGGCTCCCCATGTCTGGCTAAGTGGCCTCCTACCCTCACCCAGGCCCTCCTGTGCTTCCTGAACCAACTCGAGGACGAGGACGTGCAGACAAGAGTGGCTGGCTGCCTGGCTTTAGGCTGCATCAAGGTGATCCTTGCCAAGCAACCCCTCTATCCCCCCTCGGGGTTTCCCCAGCCCTGGGCGCTGGGCTTTTCCATCTGCTCCAATGGGCCCGCCTAAGTGCTTCCTCTGTAACTGTGGCAGGCTCCTGAGGGCATTGAGCCCCTGGTGTACCTGTGCCAAACGGACACAGAAGTGGTGAGGGAAGCTGCCCGGCAGAGCCTGCAACAGTGTGGTGAGGCTGGGGGATGGGAGGCATAGGTCCAGTAGAGTCCTGGGATATTGTGGCTGACGGGGGTAGGGGTGAGATGGGGTCAAGGGCGGGAGGACCAAGGCCAGGGCTACTCCTGACTCCATCCTTACTCACTGCAGGGGAAGAGGGACAGTCCGCCCACCGACGGCTGGAAGAGTCGCTGGACGCCCTGCCCCGCATCTTCGGGCCTGGCAGCATGGCCAGCACGGCCTTCTGAACGCCCCCCCCACCCCACTGGCTCTCAGTGCCACAACCCCCCACTTTCAGGGTTCACCAGGTGGCAGGGAGGGTGAGGGCTGGCTCCAGACACCCCTCCCCCACATATTCCTATCAATGAAAAGCTAATATATTCTTCAGTTGCCCTTGGGGTTGGTAGAGTCAGTGCCTGTAGTCAAGTGCCTCCCAGCCTCAGCTCAGCACACTTGCCACAGATCAGTGCCCCAGTGCCCCGGGCCTGGCCATCCCGCCTCTGCCCCATTCACCTCCCCTGGTTTTGTATTTTATTTACAGAGTTTTACAGAAAATAAAAAAGCAAAATGCCTTTCCTAACGTGGCCTGGCCTCGTGGACTCCTGATCTCCTGGTTCCAGCACTCTGTGGCTGTGGCCTTCCCGACAGGCCCGCACTCCCACTGTGACAATGGCAGGTGCTTCTGCCCAGGAAATCTGGGTGGAAGAGAGCCCAGGGGCCGGAAGTGGGCTTGGAGAAGAGGGCAGAGAAGAAGGGTGGTGGCGTGTTGCTGAGGAGGATCAGCCTGTTGGCTGAGCGTGCTCTGGGCCTGGAAGCTAAACCACGGAATTGGCCTAGAAAAGGCGGCCCAAAGAGTGCCAGTGCTGGGAATGGCTCCCCAGCGGCTAGCACCCTGCTGCCAGGAGGCAAAGAGGAAGCCGCAGAGAAAAAGGCGCGGTGGTGGCTGGAGTCCCTGGCCACCAGGGGGCAGCAGAGCCCTGTCTGAGAATGCCAGGCTTCGGGATTTGCCCTCCGCCCTGGCAGCTTCCTGCAGAGGGGACTGAGCACTAGGAGCTGCTGGAGGGCTGGGTAGTAAAAGAGAGGAGATCCTGGCCGAGGGCGAGCTAGGGCCTGCGCGGCAGGAGACCAGGAAGGCTGCCCAGTGACCCTAAAAAACAAATCCCTCCTCTAGCCCAGCCACCTCCTCTCTATAATAACAAACCCGACTGAACCCCGTGGCCCTCCACAGCCAGCTGACCTGTTTTGCTTTGGGAAGCAGGGTTGGGTGGGGGAGGGGGTTCCATCTCCCCAGAGGTTCGGTGCTGCCTGTTAAGTGCGTTAAACCCAGAAGGCGAAGAGCGCTATGGGAGGAACTTGAGGGTGGGGTGGGATTTCAGGATGGCAGGCCTGTTCTAAGGAGGGCCCGAGGGAGGCCCACACCCAAGGCTGGAGAAGCTGGCCCTCCACCCTTCCCTTCCCACTCCAGAGCTTTCATTATCCAGGGGCAGGGGAGTTGGTGCACAGGCAGAGCCTTCCCCAGTCCTGGAGTCCACTGTGACACACCGGGGAGGGTGCACCCGCTCTCAGGCCGAGCTAAGGAGGTGCCAACCGTCTTTCCTTGGTGGTGGTGGTGTGTGTGTGGGGGTGACCCAGATCCCCAGGGAGCCCCGCCCCCCAGTGTTTTGGAGCTGTGTATAGAGGTTTGGCTGGCCCTTAACCACCTGCTGGGGAAGCCACGCTGAGCAGAAGAAGAAGAAGAAAAAAAAAAGAAACGGCAACAGGAAGGAGCACAGGAAACACCTGTATGTGGATGCAGGTGCTCACTTCAGTCGGGTGGGGTTGCGGGCAGGCCGGCAGCCCTCAGCCCTTTGGCACGGCTCTGCGCTTCCTCTGTAACTGTGGAGGGCATCGTGGGAGGGACGGTGTGCAGTGCAGCTTTTTGGAGGGGTGGTTGGCTGGGGTGGCAGAGGGTGGAGAAGGCAAACAGGTGGTAGAGACGAAGCCAGCAGCACCCGAAGCCGGCCACAGCTTGGGCCTGCTTCAAGGTCCCCTGCAGGGGGGCTGCAGTCCAAGAACCAACCCCGGGGCCCCACTGGTAGAGCCGGACTGTCCACTTGCATCCAAAGCATAGCCCGTGTGGTGGGGAAAGAGGAAGTAGACACTGGCTGACCGGGTTCTGGGAAAGTGCAGATGGGTGACCCGGCTGGCAGGAGTGCACGCAGCTCAATCCACGGGAGAGGCCGCCCTCGTCAAGAAATGTAGGGTGGAAAAATCATCCCAGCTGAGGGTCATCTGGCACCGTCACAGTGGCCCTGTATCACTGCTCGCCAATGCTAGGGAGGAATAGGGCTCCTTTCTATCCCCTATATCAGTGGTTCTCAGTCTTCCTAATGCCGAGACCCTTTAAGACAGCTCCTCATGTGGTGGTGACCCTCACCCATAAAATTATTTTCGTTGCTACTTCATTACTGTAATTTTGCTACTGTTATGAACTGTAATGTAAATATCTGATATGCAGGATGTATTTTCATTGTTACAAATTGAACATAATTAAAGCATAGGGATTAATCACAAAAACAATATGTAATATATTGTGAAATATTTATTTCTAATGACAAATAAATGAAATTTTGTCTTGAATCGTGGTGTAGCATGGGCAACAGTCTTCATATAACAACAGTAAACTACACATTGCTACATTTTGCTACATCGAGGAGGTCTGTTGGTTCCTAAGACCATGGGAAATAGGTATTTTCCCATGGTCTTAGGCGACCCCTGTGAAAGGGTCATTCGACCCCCAACAGGGTTGAGACCCACAGGTTGAGAACCACTGCCCTATAGAGTCCTCAGGCCACAGCCTCGTATTCAACCCGAGACAAGGGTCAGGGCAGGTACTGTGAGCATAGCCAGGTACAGGTGAAGGACTGTCAAAGCCAGGACAAAAAAAAAGAGCCTTAATTCTTTGTCCCATCAAGTCTACCTCGCTTAGAGCAGTGTGGATCGACGGCTCAATCCCTCTCCATCAGTCAGACTGGATGGCCTCCTTCATCCATGCCCACGCCCAGGTCTGCAAGATACTAGAGGGCAGGGAGCGTCCTTGCCCACCCTCCTGTACAGCATCCCCTCCCTCCACACACACAAGGGCCTCCCACAGGTCTTCCCAGCGGGCGGGCGGGCAAAACTGCTGCTCCCAGCACTCCTCGAGCCCCACCCTGCGGTCATACAGGTCCAGGGAGGCATTCACTCCTCCTGCCCCACGCTCCTTACAGTCAGGGGCCTTCTGCCAGCCGGTGGGAGGCTGATGGTACCATCCGGAGTCAAAGGCAGCGGGGTAGGGAAAGCCTGTGCCCGCCTGTCCGGTGGAGCCTGGGCAAGCCTCTGTGGGGTGCACGGAAGGAAGTGGGCCTCCCAGGCCTCTGACTCCCTAAGAAGTACCCCATCCATCAAGTCCATCAAGGCCACAGCCATGCCGTGGCGATCATCGCTGGCCTCTTCCTGGGAGGAAACTGATAAGAGTGCACGATAGAAAAAAGGGGCCAGGCTGAGGTAGTCCAGGATCTGATTTATTGTGTTGGTGGTCACTGGAGGCTCTGCACGCCCCCACCCTCACCCCGGTCTCTCGCCGCCACGGTCCTCTTGTCCTCTTCCAACCTTACCTTTCCTCCTGCTCCCACACTTCTTCCTCATGTATTCAAAGCTGCAGAGAACCCAAAAAAAGAAGGAAAAAAGGCATGTTTGTGAAGGCAAAGCAGATGGGAAGAGGACTGCTGCTCAGTCTCACCCACAGAGCGGGGGTGCCTTTCTTGTGTGTTTTCTAGGCCTGGTATGTGGGCGCAATTTGCTGAAACCTTGGCATAAGACCTGTCCCCTCCTTTCCTTCCATATGTCGTCTGCCCCCTGACAGCCTTGAATATCCCGTTCAGGCCATACACCTACCGTGGACAGAAGGCTCGACGTCTAGACCTGGGTCTTTTGGGCTTGGGTAATACAGGAGGGTGACCTTGGGAGGCCTATGAAACTGCTAAGGAAGAACAAGCTATCAGGGAGAAAATAGGGCTGTCAGCAGCAGCCTACAAGAAAGGGGCCTCTTGTTTCAGAAGACTCTACTGGGGCGATGGCCGTGGTCTAAGTTTGATGTCAACAGTTAAGTCTCACTTGTCTCCGAATACACCCAGAACATATGAAACCTCAATAAATGCTGACTTACAGCAGCTGAATAAGCAGATGAATTGCTATAGCTAACACCTACGTTTCTGGTTATTTCCTGTGAGTCTCCTTAAAACCTCCTCCTCCATCTCCTCCTCAAGCAGCGAGATACAAACATCGCTCCACAGGATTCCATCCTAGCCCTTTCTTCTTGCTCTTGCAACACACTCCCGGAACCACTTTTCCATTCCCTGCCTTCCATCTCTAAGCTGAGGCCAGGGATGTACACGGCCCTCTCCTCCCCTGCAGACCCCCAAATCTCCAAGTGCTGACCGACTAGCCACTCCTTTTGAACAGCCTGCTCCAAATCGCTCCACATATCAAAATCTGTTTCTCCGCCAGGGCTCTTGGGGGTTACCAACTACCCTGGTATCCAAGCAACACAACTGAGCCTCATCTTTGACTTTTTCTTCTGTCCCCCTCACCCCAGTCACTGGAATCCTCTCAATTAAATGCCCTAAGTATTACTAAATTTTATCCACTTCTCTTTCTCCTCATTGACACCACTCAGATCCAGGACACGTTAGCCTCTCATGTAGACACTAAAACTGCTCCCTGCCGAAACCGGTTTGGCTCAGTGGATGGAGCATCGGTCTGCGGACTGAAAGGTCCCAGGTTCGATTCCAGCCTGGGGCATGTACCTTGGTTTCGGGCACATCTCCAGTGGGTGGCGTGCAGGAGACAGCTGATCGATGTCTCTCTCATCGATGTTTCTAACTCTCTAACCCTCTCCCTTCCTCTCTGTAAAATATAAAACAAAAACAAACAAACAAACAAACAAACAAACAAAGAAAACAGGTTTAAAACTGTCCCTTCACAGGCTTCCTGCCCCTGGTCTTGCCCCTCTTCCATCCATTCTCTATAGTCTATTCAAGAGTGATTTCTAACACATAAACCCACCACTACAGGCTCTCTGTTAGGGAAAATTCCAACACCCTCAACCTGCCTCCCAAAGCCGCTGAGTCTATTCCCCTCTCCAGCCTCCTTTCTGCCACCTAACTTCTCGATCTGCACTGAAGACTCAGGGCGGGGCTTGCTCGCCCCATCGTGGTACACGCTTCCTACCCCTCATCTTGCCTGGCTAATAAGCCCGTTCACCTGAAAGGCTTCCACCTAGACTTCACAGGCTTCTCCAGGAAGCTGCCCCTCCCTGTGCTCCGGTCAAAGGAGCCTGCACTTCCCTACGAGAGTACTAATTCCACCCCACTGCGATTGCTCATTTACTGTGTATTTGCCAACGTACAGGGTGGGGCAAACGTAGGTTTACAGTTGTGAGCACGTGAAACAGGGTTTATCTTTGTATTATTATTTATTAATTGTTGTATTACAAGCAATTGTAAAACCACTTCCCCCCATTCTGTATATATCCATAACTATTTGCTGACTCTTCTAACTAGATAACAGGCACCACCCAAGATCCTTACGGAGGTTGGTCCAAGTTTTTTGTTTTACTTGTTTTTATTTTTAAAAAAAATATATTTTATTGATTCTTTACAGAGATAAAGGGAGAGGGATAGAAAGTCAGAAACATCGATGAGAGGAGACATCGATAGCTGCCTCCTGCACGCCCCACACTGGAGATGTGCCCGCAAGCAAGTTACATGCCCCCGACCGGAATCGAACCTGGGGCCCTTCAGTCCGCCGCTCTATCCACTGAGCCAAACCGGTCTCGGCTGTTTTACTTGTTTTTAAACAGCTTTATTAAGATTTAGTCCACATGCCGTGCAATTCACCCATTTAATGCTTTTAATGTAGTCACAGGATTGAGCAATCATCACCACAATCAATTTTCGAGCATTTTCATCAACCCCCAAAAAGAAACTGCACTGCTTAGCTATAATCCCTTGGGCCTTCACATCCTCCTAGCCCCATCCCCACCCTGAAGCAACTACTAATCTACATCTCTACAGATTTGCCTATTCTGGATATTCTTTTTATATATAATTGATTTCAGAAAGGAAGGGAAAGGGAGAGAGAAATAGAAACATCAATGATGAAAGAGAATCATTGATCAGCTGCCTCCTGCATGCCCTACAATGGGATCAAGCCTGAAACTCATGTGCCTTTGACTGGAATCCAACCTGGGACCCTTCAATCCACAGGCTAACACTCTAACCACTGAGCAAAACCGGCTAGGGCTATTCTTATAACTGAAATTAAGGTTAGGTCTTTCCAACTTACCCGGTTCTAAGATTCTCCTGAGAACTGCCCTAGAGATTCAAATTCAGAGGTCTGGGGTAGGGTCAGGGAATCTGTATTTTTAACACATGTTCCAGGCAATTTTCTATTTAATTAGGTTGCATCTGTCTTTGCTATCTCTGCAACCAAGGTCAAATACAGATAG
This sequence comes from Lasiurus cinereus, assembly GCA_011751065.1. Lineage (NCBI taxonomy): Eukaryota > Metazoa > Chordata > Mammalia > Chiroptera > Vespertilionidae > Lasiurus > Lasiurus cinereus. Next base: position 11,130,606 of record JAAGEH010000452.1, read on the forward strand.
GTGATCAAGATTAGTGTGGTTTTTTTTTTTTAAATATATTTTTAATTCATTTTTTACATAGAGGAAGGGAGAGAAATAGAGAGTTAGAAACATCCATGAGAGAGAAACATCGATCAGCTGCTTTCTGCACATGCCCCTGACCGGAATCGAACACGCTCTATCCACTGAGCCAAACCGGTTTCAGCAAGATTAGTTTTTGATGAATACCTCTAACACTTGTATCTAGCTCTTGGCTCCCTATATCCAGGCTCCCTAAGTGATATCTTGTGTCTTATCTCAAACACAACATCAAAACGTTTCAAAGTATGTTCAATGCAGAATAAGCCTGGACACTCAAAACATTCCCCATAGTTCTCCATAAAACACAGCTCTTTAGAATGTGCTGTCACCACGCGGATCCCAATTAAAGAATGGGATAAGGGGACAGTATCGAGGGAGAACTGTGAGACTGGTGGAGGAAGTGAGCAAACTGAATTCATAGGAACCACAGGGGGCAGTTAGAAAGGAAGTTAAAGAGGTAATCACGGGTTTAGTCACTGAAGCTTTCTGGAGTAGCTGAGTTTGAAATTTACCCCCGGGGCACTGGGGAGCAATCCTAGGGCTTGAAGCAGGGGAATTTTGAGATCACATCTCTGCTTTCGAAAGGTCACTCAGGCAGTCATGTGGAGGCAAGAAGCTGTGATGAGTCCGAAGCTGTGGTCAGGAGTTTTAGGGACGTGGGCCAGGATAGAGGCAGTGGAGGTAGAGAGGTTAGCCTGAAGAGATGTTTTGAAGGAGAACAGACAGGATTTGGTGATTGACAGGATGTAGCAGATGAAAGAATGAAGCCCAGGTTTCTGGCCTGGGTGATGGATGGATGGTAGTATCTTTTATTTTTAAAATATATTTTATTGATCTTTTTACAGAGAGGAAGGAAGAGCGGGAGAGAGAGTTAGAAACATCGATGAGAGAGAAACATCAATCAGCTGCCTCCTGCACACCCCGCACTGGGGATGTGCCTGTAACCAAGGTACATGCCCTTGACTGGAATGGAACTTGGGACTCCTCAGTCCACAGACCGACGCTCTCTCCACTGAGCCAAACTGGTTAGGGCAGTATCTTTTATTGAAAATGGGGAGACGCAGAGAACCAGGTTGGGAGGAGAGTGATAAGGCCCATAAGGGTGGTGTGGGAGCCGTCCAGGAGGAAGTATCCAGAAAGAAGCAAGAAGAGAAGGCTGTTCCGAAACTGGTTTGGCTCAGTGGATAGAGCGTCGGCCTGCGGACTGAAGGGTCTCGGGTCGATTCTGGTCAAGGGCATGTACCTTGGTTGTGGGCACATCCCCAGTGGGGGGCGTACAAGAGGCAGAGCTGATCGATGTCTCTCTCTCATCGATGTTTCTAACTCTCTCTCCCTCTCCCTTCCTCTCTGTAAAAAATCAATAAAATATATTTTAAAAAAAAGAAGAAGAGAAGGCTGTAAGCTAGAGGCAGAAGCTTTGAAAGTCAGCTGTTTTACCGTGAAGTCTCATATGACTAATGTACAGTGACCAATTTTTGTTCCTCCCATACCCCATACCTATAGTCCATATCTTTTACTTGCCTCTCCATCCTTAACTTTAACCTCATGAGGTTTAGTGTGCCCCTAATAAAAGGACACTGCCTATCTCTATTATCTTGCCTCAAGCATAAACCTGGGTGTCAGTTTTTTCAGGACATACTTATAGATTGTCATCACTCCAAATACCTCTGCTCTCTGCCTTCCAAAGTGCCTGAAATTTCCATCATTAAAGCCCATCCTTTGGGTGAAGACAGTAGTGTCCAACTTGTTTTAGGGGCAGAAAGCTTTTTTCTGCCTGAATCAATCACATAAAATTTAGAGAAGTAGGGGAAGATGGGTGAGCAGAGGCCAGGAGCCTCTCTGCTAGACCTCCCTTCCCTGCCTCTTCCAAAGCAACCCCTGAGCTCAAGAACCATCCCCAAAGGATGGCTAGAAATGTATTTGACAGAGTGAAGACCTCCGAGCAGCCAGGCAGGGCCGGAAGTTTGGAGTATTCATTCTGGTTTTGCCAACAGGTTATTGGATGACTCTGAGCAAGTAGTATGCATTTATTGAGCACGTATGCATTTATTGAGTTGGGGACAAAACTGTCTGGCTCTTCAAATAATGTTGTGAGCATCAATTAAAAGGGCAGGTATGAAAAGGGGTTTTGCAAAATAAGATGAATGATCAAGGCATGTCTGAAAAATGTAGATAAAAGCACACTCAAAAATAACCTATTTCCTGCCCTAACCGGTTTGGCTCAGTGGACAGAGCGTCAGCCTGAGGACTGAAGGGTCTCGGGTTCGATTCCAGTCAAGGGCATGTACCTTGGTTGTGGGCACATCCTCAGGAGGGGGTGTGCAGGAGGCAGGTGACCCGTGTTTCTCTCATCAATGTTTCTAACTCTCTCTCCCTCTCTGTAAAAAAAATCAATAAAATATATTAAAAAAAAAAAAGTAACCTACTTCCCAAATGTGGAATATAGGTCTAGGTAAAGTTCTTTAAATTTTAGAAAGCAGTTATTTGAGCTGAGAGGTAAAAAATAAATATGGCTTTTACAGGGGTCTAAAGAAAGCACACATCAGTAAGGAAAAATTCCTGTGGTCTGGGGAGATGATGGAGAAGGGTAGGTCTTTAAAGTGGTTGGCCTTGCCCTAGCCATTTTGCTCAGTGATTAGAGCATTTACTGAAGGATCACCGGTTCGATTCCAGTCAAAGGCACATACCTCAGTTGTAGGCTTGATCCCTGGCCCCTGTACGGGTACTGTGGGAGGAACCAATCAATGCGTCTCTCCCTCTCACTCCACTCTCTCAAAATCAATGGAAAAATATCCTCAGTGAGGATTAAAAACAAAAATAATAAGAAAATGGTTGGCTTTAACAGTTGATATTGAAAGCTTTCCAAATATCTCACAAGGTTTAGTACCAATACTCTACAGCCTTGTCAAATGCTATGGGATGACTTGCTGTCCCAATACTCCAATACTCACTCTCTCTCTTTCTCTCTCTCTCCCTACACACACACACACACACACACACACACACACACACACACACAATTGATTTTTTACAGAAAGGAAGGGAAAGGGATAGAGAGTTAGAAACATCAATGAGAGAGAGACACTGATCAGCTGCCTCCTGCACACTCCACACTGGAGATGTGCCTGCAACCAAGATACATGCCCCTGACTGGAATGGAACCAGGGACCCTTCAGTCCGCAGGCCGATGCTCTATCCACTGAGCCAAACCGGTTTCGGCCCAATACTCTTTTATGCCCTTGATTATGACTTCACCTTATATGCTTGTTAATATCCAGCTGAGATGAGATATTCCTGGGGAATGAGTTGCTCCTTTACCTATGAGTCCATTTTTCCCCATTATAACTATTGCATTACATTTTTTGTTGTTGCTTTCTAACCATTTAAACTTTGAATTCAAGGGCAGAAAAATACATCTTGAGTCATCTTTATATCCCCAGGGCCTAGAACAGGGAGTAGAATACAGTAGGTGCTCAATAAATGCTGAGTTAAGTTCTTTTTTTTTTTTCTTTAATATATGTTATTGATTTTTACAGAGAGGGAGAGGGATAGAGTTAGAAACATCGATGAGAAAGAAACATCGATCAGCCGCATCCTGCACACCCTTACTGGGGATGTGCTCGCAACCAAGGTACATGCCCTTGATGAGAGTCGAACCTCGGACCCTTCAATCTGCAGGCTGAACCTCTATCCACTGAGCCAAACCAGTTAGGGCTTGAGTTAGATTCTATTTCACACATGTCCCCAAGATCAGAGGCATTGGGTGTATGCAGGTGTAACTTTGAGTCTTATTCCCAAAGTAGGTAAGAAGATTCTATCCCGTAGTTACTTCATCTCTCCTTCATTTGATTCCCTTGCTTAAAGAGTTACAAACCCCCCCCACAAATGATTATGATTATTGTAAGGAGGCAACTTGTGGGAGCCAAGGAAGATCATGGAAATAGAATTGTTCTCCTGAGAATTTTAGCACAAAGTACACCTTCCCCAGAAAGAATGGCTCCCAGGCCAAGGAAAGCCTGTCAGTAACTAATTCTATTAGTGAATCTAGAAAGATCATACCTTTCAGAAGTGGATTTGGGAGTGAGGATAGGTAAGAAGCATAAAAAAAATAAACAGTAACCATAGTGTACATTTACTGTATGATTATTGGTGCCTAGGGCTATTCAAAAAGCTTGCATTGTCTCATTTAATTCTTACCACTGTGTGAAATACAATTCTCATCCTACCATATAGAGAAGAAACCTGCAGTTCAGTTGTTACCAATTCACCCAAGATCACACAGCTAATAAGGATCCAAGCCCTAGCTGGTTTGGCTCAGTGGGTACAACGTCAGCCTGCAGACTGAAGGGTCCCAGGTTTGATTCTGACCAAGGGTACATGCCCAGGTTATGGGCTCGACCCCCAGCAGGGAGCGTGCAAGAGGCAGCCAATCAATGATACTCATCATTTATGTTTCTATCTCTCTCCCCCTGTCCCTTCCTCTCTGAAATCAATAAAAAGACGTGTTTTGTTTTGTTTTGTTTTGTTAAAAAAGAAGCCAAGAGAAGACTCCAATGCCTGACAATCTGACTCCAGCATCCAGAGAGGGTGATAGTAAACATTTCAGTTATATAATGAACATTCTTAATCTAATTAACCATTCATCAACGCTTTCTGGTAACATGGCTTCCCAGGAGGCTTTCAAGTAGAGAGAGAACACCCCTTTTGCCAGCACAAAATCACTAGTTCACTTACTCATTCACCAAGTTCCTGTACACCTGACAAGTCCCTGAGGAAGGAACCACTTCCAGGATACAGGCCACATTTCTGGTCCTAACTGTGAGGCTGAAGGCGACATCCTGGAAGGTGGTGACTGCGCCAATGCCATGTGACAAGCTGACAGCCTTCTGCTGGCAATGCCCTGAACTCCTATGGACTACAAGTCTAAGGGACGGTCCATGGGAAGAACATGTCCTTAGACCCCCGAGGGGTTCTAAGTCACCAAAGTTCTTTCTGGCGAGGTAGTCTGGTGTAGCACTGCAGGAAACAAACCTTATTTTTATCATTCTGTTTCCTAGGTTCTCATCACATGACTTTTCCCTCTCGGCTTGTTTCTGTCCAGCCTGAAGCATCCTATCTTTCCCGTTTGGCTTTCTGTTCCTTGGTGATTCCTATAGGACACATCACAATTTCCTACAAGGCGAAGAAAACATTTCCTTCTGTTCTTTCCTAGTGACCCAGAGCATTTTCTCAAGCCTGGGTCAGAGCAGCACCTGGGATCTTTGTGTTCAGAAAGCAGGCTCCAAGGCCACTTAAACCCTATTCCTGGCTTCTAAGTGATGACTCAGAGGTCATATAGATGTAATTATGGTTGATATAATATAAATATAGTTGTCCTAGTTGCTATAACAAAATACCATTGAGTGGGTGCATTTATAAACAACAGAAACTTATTGCTTATAGTTCTGGAGGCTGAGAAGACCGAGGTCAAAGCATCAACATAGCTCTGGCCAGTGTGTACAGTGGTCAGAGCATCGGCCCATACACCAAAGGGTCTCAGTTTCAAGTTCTGGTCAGGGGCACATACCTGAATTGCAGATTGTTTCCCCAGCCCCAGTCAGAATGAGTGTGGGAGGCAACCAATGGATGTGGCTCTCTCACATCGATGTCCCCCTCCCCTCTCTTACTCTCTCTCTCCTCCCTTTTCATTCCTCCCTTCCACACTTTCTAAAACTCAATGGAAAAATGTTCTTGGATGGGAGGATTTAAAAAAAAAAAAAAGACACCAACATAGTCACATAGGCCCTCTTCCTGGTTCATCGCCTTTCCCTTGTGACTTCATGTGGTGGAAAGGGCTAGGCTCTTTGAGGGCTCCACCCTCATGACTTAAGCATCCCCAAAGGCCCTACCTATGAATACCATCACATCAGGCATTAAAATTTCAATATATGAACTTTGGAGAGACTACAAATATTCTGACCACAGCAGTTACAAATATAATTGTAAATATAGTTGTGTTGTTTTTTTTTCCATCTAAATACCCTGCCTTATATTTGTCCACATTAAAGCCTTAGAAGACACACACACACACATGCACATATACACACACACTGAGTGGCCAGATGATCTCTGAATGCATAATAATCTGGCCACTCAGTATGTATATATATGTGTATATATATATATATATAGACACACACACACACACATATATATATATACACATTTACACACTAGAGGTCCAGTGCACAAAATTCGTGCACTGGGGGGGTGTCCCTGCACCCTCTCCAATCTGACACCCCTCAAAGGATGTCTGATTACCTGTTTAGGCCCAATTCAGGTAGGATAGGGCCTAAACGGGCAGTCGACATGCCTCTCACAATCCAACTACTCGCCTGCTTGCCTTCCTGATAGCCCCTAAACACTTCTGCCTGCCAGCCTGATCACCCCCTAACCACTCCTTGCCAGCCTAATTGATGCCTAACTGCTCCCCTACCAACCTGTTTGCCCCTAACTGCCCTCCCCTACAAGCCTGGTCCCCCCCAATTGCCCTTCCCTGCAGGCCTGGTCACCCCCAACTTCCCTCCTCTGCTGGCCTGGTCACCCCTAACTGTCCTCCCCTGCAGGTTTGATCACCCCTAACTGCCATCCCTTGCAGGCCTAGTCCTTTCCATCTTGTAATGGCAATCTTATGTCCCATGGGGGCAGAATCTTTGACCACATGGTGGCAGCCATTTTGTATGTTGGAGTGATGGTTAATCTGCATATTATTCTTTTATTAGATAGGATAGAACAGTGGTCGGCAAACTGTGGCTCTTTGGCCTCTTGAGTTTGTGGCTCGTGAGTTTGCCAACCACTGCTTTAGGACAATGATTTGGGTGATACCTTAGAGCAGTGGTCAGCAAATCATGGCTCATGAACCACAGTTTGCCAACCACTAGGAGAAAGGCCTGGTGCATGGGTGGGGGCTGGCTAGTTTGCACTAAAGGGTGTCCCAGATCAGTGTGGGGGTTCCTGTGGGGCATGGGGTGGCCTGGGCCAGGGGCCTGTGGTGGTTTGCAGGCTGGCCACGCCCCCTGGCGACCCAAGCAAAGGCCCTGGTATCTGGAATTTATTTATCTTCTACAATTGAAACTTTGTAGCCTTGAGCAGAGCCAAAGCTCCTGCTCACTCTGTGGTCGCAGCCATTTCTGTTGAAATGTATTTATCTTCTATAATTGAAACTTTGTAACCTTAAGTAGTAGAGGCCAAGACAGGCCAGGGCTGCAGAAGTTTGGATTTTTCCATAGCCAGGGACAACCCTAGCCTGCTGCTCTCTCCAGCTCCGTGCTGCCATTTTTGTTGGGATTTATTTTTCTTCTATAATTGAAACCTTATAGCCTGGAATGGCCTGGGCTGGCCAGGATGTATGGAAAGCTTGGCTTCCTCCATTGCCAGGGAAACCCAAGCCTCCCTCCTGTTCTCTCTGTGGCCGCAGCCATCTTGGTTGGATTAATTTGCATACTCACTCCTGATTGGCTGATGGGCATGGCTTAGTGGGTATAACAGAGTGATTGTTAATTTGCATATTACTCTTTTATTAGATAGGAGAATTAGAGGCCCAGTGCATGAGTTTGTGCTGGGATGGGGTCCGGCCAAGGGGAGGGGACATGGGCAGTTGGCCGGCCTGCCTGCTGGTCAAACTCCTGGTCAAGGGAACAATTTGCCTAACAGCCTTTTATTATGAGTTCAGAGATCATAATAATCTGGCCACTTAGTATATGTGTGTATATATCCTACATAATAAAAGGCTAATATGCAAATTGACCAACGGCAGGAAGATTGGTTGCTATGACACACACTAACCACCAGGTGGTCAGTGTACTCCCATAGGGGGAGTGCTGCTCAGCCAGAAGCCGCTCATGGCTGGTGGGTGCAGCAGTGGTGACAGGAGCCTCTCCTGCCTCTGCGGCAATCAGACATCCCCCAAGGATTCCCAGACTGCGAGCAGGCACAGGCTGGGCTGAGAGTTCCCAAACCCCAAGTGCACGAATTCTGTGCACCGGGCCTCTAATGTGTGTGTATATATATATAAATATATATATATATATATGTGTGTGTGTATATATACATATATATGTGTGTATATCTCTGTGTGTGTGTGTGTGTATACACACACACACACATATATATCTCAGAGGAGAAATAGAAATTAATGATGAGAGAGAATCATTGATCAGCTGCCTCCTTGCCTCCTGCATGCTCCACACTGGGGGTTGAGCCTACAACCCTGCCATGTGCCCTTGATTGGAATCAAACCTGGGACCCTTCAGTCCCCAGGCCAATGTTCTATCCAACTTAGCCAAACCAGCTAGGGCTCCATTGATTTTGAGAGAGAGTGGAAGGAAGGGGGAGATAGATATAGAGAGAGAAACATCAATGTGAGAGAGACACATTAATTAGTTGCCTCCCTCACGCACCCTGACCAGGGCTGTGGATTGAGCCTCCAACCAAAGTATGTGTTCTTGACTGTAATCGATAGGACCCTTCAGTCCACAGGCTAATACTCTATCCACTGAGCCAAACTGGCTAGGGCCAAGGCTACTTTTTTCCCCCACTGATTTTCCAGAGTGGAAGGGAGGGAGGAGGCAGGGAGAAAGAGAGAAACATAGATGTGAGAGATACATCAATTTGTTACCTCCTGCACATGCCCCAATCAGGTGTGGAGAATTCCTTGATTGGAATGGAACCCATGACCCTTTGGTCTACAGAAACAAAAATCTCTCTGATCCTATATCCTTCTAGCTATGCCTAAATTTATTGCTTCCTTCACAGCAAAACTCTCTTGTTGACCACATGCAGACTCTACTTCCTAACTTTCTCGTTCACTCTAACTCATTATAGTCATATCCACATTTCTGATTTACCAACATGAATCAATGCTCTAACCATTGAGCACTGCAGCCAGGGCTGTTTTTGTTTTTAATCTTCACCCAAGGGTATTTTTCCATTGATTATTATTTCTTAAAAGCACTGTCTCCCTTTATTTTATTATTTTTTTAGTTAATCCTCGTCTGAGGATATTTTTCCATTGATTTTTATTTTTTTATATTTTATTGATTTTTTTACAGAGAGGAAGGGAGAGGGATAGAGAGTTAGAGACATCAATGAGAGAGAGACATCAATCAGCAGCCTCCTGCACACCCCCTACTGGGGATGTGCCCGCAAGGTACATGCCCTTGACTGGAATAGAACCTGGGACCCTTCAGTCCGAAGACCGACGCTCTATCCACTGAGCCAAACCGGTTTTGGCCTATTGACTTTTAGAGAGAATGGAAAAGAGGGGGAAAGACAGAGAGAAATATCAATGTGAGAGAAACACATCAACTGGTTGCCTCCTGCATGAGCCCTGACCAAGGCTGGGGCAGAAAGGAGCCTGCAATCAAGGTATATGCCCTTGACCGGAATGGAACCCAGGACCCTTTGGTCCACAGGCCAACCCTGTATCCACTGAGCCAAACTGGCTAGGACTCCATTGATTTTTCAAGAGTAGAAGGAAGGCACAGAGGGAAGGGCAAAGGGAGGGGGAGAGAGAAACCTTAATGTGACAGATACACCCATTGGTTGCCTCCTAAACCCCAACCATGGGCCAGGGCCAGGAATTGAACCTACAACCCAGGTATGTGCCTTTTTTATTTTTTATTATTTTTTTTTTATTGATTTTTTTACAGAGAGGAAGGGAGAGGGATAGAGAGTCAGAAACATCGATGAGAGAGAAACATTGATCAGCCGCCTCCTGCACAGCCCCCACTGGGGATGTGTCTGCAACCAAGATACATGCCCTTGACTGGAATTGAACCTGGGACCTTTCAGTCCGCAGGCTGATGCTCTATCCACTGAGCCAAACCGGTTTCGGCCAGGTACGTGCCTTTGACCGTGAATTGACCTTTGGGTGTGTGGGCCAATGCTCTAACCCAGTGGTTGGCAAACTGCAGCGGGTGAGCTACATGGGGCTCTTTGGCCCTTTGAGTGTGGCTCTTCCATACAATACCACGGCCCAGCGAATCTATTTTGAAGAAGTTTAAGTTTAAAAAAATTGGCTCTCAAAAGAAATTTCAATCGTTGTACTGTTGACTAATGAGTTTGTCGACGACTGCTCTAACCACTTAGAACCACCAGTCAGAGCTATGTTTGAGTCTTAAGACATGCACATAAAAACACAAATAGAGCCACTTGGTTCCTAGAAAAGGGGTCACATGTAAATTTTCACACATTTCTAGAATAGTAGCTAATCACACAAGGCAAGTGCCTGAGATGAGGAATCCAAAAAATTGGGTCCTAGTGTTGAGAAACCAAATTATCCCTCTTTATGTCTGTACCCAAAGAGCTGAATGTTGCTGGAGAAAAACCACATACTAGGCCAACTAGTTTATCTTTAAACTCATGATCATAAACTTCAAATGGGTACCCAATCCTGCCAAGAGAGTACTACTAGGAAAGCCCTAAGTTTGCTTTCCCTCTCCCCTACATTTGCATCATCTTCATCAGTTACGCTGATTATCACAGCGGAAGCATCCTGCTCCTATCCAAGGTTAATCCTCCCAGTTTCCTAATATCCTCCCATGGATTTCACTCCTATATAGGTCAAGTAAGCCTTTTCTCTACTGTGTCACTCCCAATGGCACAAAACCATGCTGTAGAACCATACCATCTTTTATTTATTTTTTTAATATGTATTTTATTGATTTTCTACAGAGAGAAAGGGAGAGGGAGAGTTAGAAACATCGATGAGAGAGAAACATCAATCAGCCGCCTCCTGCACGCCCCCTACTGGGGATGTGCCAGCAACCAGGATACATGCCCTTGACGGGAATCGAACCTGGGACCTTTCAGTCCGCAGACCTATGCTCCATCCACTGAGCCAAACCGGTTTCGGCCCTACCATCTTTTAAACATCTCCTCCTTTGCACTGGCTGGGCAGCTCAGTTGGTTAGAGTATTGCTCCCATACTCCAAGGTTGAGAATTCCATCCCCGGCCAAGGCACATATAAAATCAACAAATGAACGCATAAGTAAGTGGAATAACAAATTGACGTTTCTCTCCCTCCCTCTCTTTAGAATCAACAGACAAAAGAAACAAAAGTATCTCTGATCCCATATCCTAGTTATGCCTAAATTTATTTGCTTCCTTCACAGCAAAACTCACTTGTTGACCACATGCAGACTCTACTTCCTAACTTTCTCGTTCACTCTAACTCATTACAGTCATATCCACATTTCTGATTTACCAACATGAATCAAGCCAAGGCCACCACCAATATTCTCCAGTGATCTCCAAGGCGATCAACTCAAATCCTATCTCTAGCCCAAGTCTAATACACAATTGACCACATCCCTCCTTACCTGAAACCTTTTCTGCCCTTAGATTTCTCAACCCAACACCATGGATTTCCTTTTGCCTTCCTGGCTGCTCCCCTGTCTCCATGTACCCTATTTCTAAAGCCTGGAGTGAGTAGGATTTGGCACCACCACTTCTCTTCATTCTCTCAAGCCAAGTTAAACCACACGTCTGGTTTAACCAGCTCATGCAGTTTAAAAACACTTGATTTAGCCGCTAACGACTAAGATATGTACCTGGAAATTTTGCATTTTTAAATAATGCAAATTTCTGGTTCCCTTAAAAAACACACACACACACACACACCACGCACTCGGATTTGTCAATATTGATTGGCAGCATTCTCCTAACAGGACCAATGGAGCAGAAGCTGTTTTGTTATCCACAGCTAAGAGGGTTGAGAATCTAATCCTGAGTCAAATTCCCCCAAAGGACCAAAAGCTCTCCTCCCGGAGCCACCAGAATGCCCAGCCAGTCTTCCACCCACGTTATCGCTGTCAGGTCAGGCCCGCAGGTGCGTCTTGGGGAGGCGGAGGGCGACCGCGCTCTGAACGGCTCCGGGCCTCCGCCCGCCCCGAGCATCTAACAGCCTTCGGGGCAAAGGCAAGAAGCGCACATTTTGAAGTCACAGAATTACACCGCTCCCAAAACCAAGTCCTTTCGGCGCGATACTGCCAAGATCCCTGTGAGAGCATCCAGTCTAGTGTTCCTTCCGCTGGGTTTCTCCGGGCTGAAGTGGTGTAGGGACAAGAGGAAGCCGCCCTCTTCTAGGGCGGAGAGGGTCCTAAGAGCCGCCGGGAAGAGTTCTCCCGCGGCCGCTGAACGGTTTGAGACGAGCAGGCGCGGGGGCCGCACGGGCCTAACTCCGGGGCGGGATGCGGTGCGGCTCTAGGAAGGCGGACCCGGCAAGGCGAGGGCGGGGCCGGGGGCGGGGCCGGGGCCTGCCCCGAGAAACGCCCACACCCACCACCTAAGCCCGCGGGCTTCTCCCCAACACCCTCACCCGCCTGACGGATTCAGGGCGAGAATCTCCAGCGAAGGAACTAGGTTAAGCGGGCCCCGGACCGCCCAGAGGCGGTAACCTCCGCCCAAAAAAAAAACCCCAAAAACCCCACCCAGCGGGAGCCCGGACTTCGCGGTGCCCGCGAAGCCCACGCGCGACAGGGCGAGAGCGCGCGGGAGGGCGCGTGCGGCGTGACGTGACTCGCAGCGCGTCCCGTTACGCCATCGCGCCCGCTTTTGAAAGTTGGCGCCCGGGGCCGCCTCCCATGCTGCCCCGCGCCAACCCCTCCCCTCACCTTTTCCTCCCCCGCCCTCCACTCGCCGCCCGGCCGGCCCCCCCCGCCCCCCGCACCCGTCCCTTCCCTTATCAGCACCCGCGGCCCCGGCAGCGCCGACGCAGGCGCACTGCACCACGCTGCCGCCATTTTGTGTCCGAGCCTGTGGAGCGATTAAACCGTGCGCGGAGCTGCTTCTTTGGCGGCAGCGGCGGCGCGGTGGCCGGTGCGGGTGCGCGGAGCTAGCCAGGGACGCCAGGTGGCCGGAGCGGTGGAGCGGCGGCGGAGCGGGCGCTGCGGGGGGTGTGGCGCGGAGGTAAGGGGGCCCCGGGTGGAGGAGGTTTCGCGGGCCGCCTCTAGGTGTCACGATGGGGCCGCTCCGGTCGGCGCTGGCTGCAGCCCGGCGCCAGCGCCGCCGCCGGGGGGTGTTTGTCTCCCTCTACCGTCCCTGCTGCGGCGCGGCCGCCGCCATTGCCCGTCGCCGCCCCAGCCCGGCCGGGGGGGGGGGGGGCCCCCCCCCTCGCCCGCCCCCCCCCCCCCCCGGCGGGCCCCCCCCCCCCCCCCCCCAACACACACTCGCCCGCTAAGGCCTCCCTCCTGGCGGCGCGCTAGGCCTCCGGCGGCGCCGGCGACAGAGGCCCGCGCGCCGGCGACTCCATTTTCCTTCCTTTGTCTCTGCCCTCGAGACCGGCTCTTGGCTCGGCCGATCACCCGGCCGCGGCCCGCCCTCCCGAGGACGGGGGAAACCTCGGCCGACCGGCGGTCTCCGCGCCCCGGCTTCCGCGCCCGCTTTCCCTCCGGGGTGGCCCCACCGACTCGGCCGCCTCGCGCGCGCAGCCGGGTCTCGGTGCCGTAAAGGGGTGTCGGGCCCTGGCCAACGCCTCTCGGGCTGCCCATCCTCCAGCCCGCCGGGTCCCCGGCACCTACCCGGCCGCTCCGCGCGGCTGCTCGGCGGCGGTGGCTGCCAGTCCGCGCGCGTCGCCGCCGCCGCTGGTCTCCGTCTCCACCGAGTGGCGCAGGCGGCGCTGCTGCGAGCAGAGGGACCCCAGAGCTGCCGAGAGCTCCCTCTGCAAGGCTGGCTGAGCTACTCGCGCCTCGACGCCGCCCGAGCGGGCGGGGGGACGCGCGCTCGCCACCCCCGCCGGGCCCCGCGGCGCCCCTAACCTCGCGCCCGGGCTCTCTGCCGAGCCCCTGCCGAGGCGGCCCCCCGCCGCGGGCGGAAAAAGACAGGAGTTCGGAACCGGAGAGCAGTTTTTCGGGAGCCGGGCTCGGACTTGCCCTGGCAGGGAGGGATCGCCTGATTTTTTTTGGGGGGGTGGGGGGCGCGCTGGAGAGATCGCAAAGGGATCCAAACGGATCCCAAGTGATGGTGGGACACATTGCCGAGGTCGCCCTGGATGATGCGGGGCTGGCCAGCTTGGGGGCGGGCGGCCCTGGAGTTTCCCCCTCGCGCTTTAACGGGTCCTGACAACCCAAACTTAGTATTTTTAGTGCTTGGTTCTCCGGTGAGCGAGGGCGACAGCCGTTCTGGGTTCGGCGGCCCCCGGTCTAAAAGTCGCCAGGGCGCAGAATGAATTATTATTATTTTTTTTTTGACTTCACTGGGAATTTGCCCGTCCCGCTGAAATCCGAGGGTTGGGGATGTTGTAATTGAATCTTGGGTCACTAGCTGCAGTTGGTTTATAAATATCCACGCCTAATGTAACTACTCTTTAGTAGCAGACTTCCTGTAGCCCCGAGTTCAGAATTAAGTAAACATTTCCGTACGTCCTCTTCATGCTTTCTTGCGAGTTTAGATCAACCGGTGAAGTTACAATTCCCCTACCCGGTAGGCTGCAAAAAGAAGTCAGAAAACGGGGCACGTCTCTTACATTTAACTCCGTCCTCTAGCCGTCTTGCATCATAAAAAAAAAAAAAAGCTTTCTGTTGAATTAGCTTTTTTTGCTCTCTCCTCAACTATTCTAGTGCCTTAATATAGTATGGTCCGGCAGTTGATGTAATAACTCCGCCTGCTTTGGAGAAAAGAAAGTCTTGATTAACTTTTTTTTTTTTTGCGTTAAGTTTATGAGGAAATTGAAACATCCTGGTGCTAAGCTAATTTGTCAGTCCACTGGGTGTAGTAGTCTCAATCTGTAGGCTTTTGCAGCATTCTGCCTCCATAGGGGAGTCTTTCAACATCCCTTTTTGAACCCTACAGAATGTTCCTTCTCCCCCCTCCTCCAGAATGAAATTGCACTAACTAAATGTAGTCGCACTGATGGCGTGTCAAGTTTAGGAATAGAACCACGCTTAATTGTCTAATATATTAGTCCATTTGTGTAATTTTTTGCACTCTTGTGATTTGGGGTGTTATTTTTCTCTTGAAATTATGGATGTCAGGTGGCATGCTTTACTTAAGCTCCACGTGCATTAAAAATTAAAATCCAGCCAGTCTGTAATTGAGCCAAGAGTAAAGCTCCCCCCACCTTGTTAGCATTGTGCTCCACAAACCATATTTTGCTTCTTGATTCAGTTGTGCGATATGCAGTCATTTACTTCTAAATCTTACACATCATTTATACTGTTTTAATAATAAAGAGCTTATCCACAGAGTTGCTGTCCTTTTGAGATTTCCCAAATGCCAGGATTCATACTTGGTTTTTATTGGAAAAGTAAGTCCACAGAGAAGAAAATTGAGGATATAAGGTTACCCAAAGGAACTTATTATTTAAATCAGTGGTATGAGGAAGATTACAACAGAACTGTTTGTCCACATAAGAAAATGCTGCTTATTTAAAAGTAGTTGTAAAAGTCATCTTAGAGATTTGTTCAGTCAACATGAAATTTAGGAGCTGTAAAAGTTATCCTTAAGATGCATTCAAATTCTAAGATCTTTAGGATTTTGCTTTAGAGAACACACAAAAATGAGGACACCCACCTAAGACTTATTAGAGGCTTGGGGAGTTCCTTTGTGAGTTGTGGAGGCCACCTGTGGCTGGCAGGTGCCCGGAGGAGGAACCCTGTGGCAGAGCCTTCCTTGCACCATGTTGCCTATTGACAGAAATTCACCTCTAGAGACTGGTCCTTTTTTTTTTTTTTTTTTTGCTTCAGGGATGTTGTTGGTATTAAATTCACTCCATATCATCCTATCTAATAAAGAGGGAATATGCTAATTGACCATCACACCATCACAAAGATGGCTGTGCCCACAGCTGAGGCCAAGTTCCCATAAGGAGCCTTAAGGAGCAATCAGCAGAGACCTGAGACTACACCCTCCCCCATCCCGTGGGGCTTGACAGGGGACCTTAGGCCACACCCCAGCTCCAGTGCCAGGCCAGGGGACCTGAGGCCATGCCCCCCTCCTGGCAGGACTTGACGGGGGACCTCCAGGTGTGCTTCCCGTCCTGGTGCTGGGTTAGGGGACCTCAGGCCGTGCCCCCCACCAGGTGGGACTTGACAGGGGACTTCAGGCCACCCGCACCCCCGTCTTATAGGGCTTGACAGGGGACCTCAGGCTGTGTCCCCCACCTGGTGGGGCTTGATGGGGGACTTCAAGGTGCGCTTCCCATCCTGGTGCTGGGCTAGGGGACCTCAGGCTGCTCCCCCAACCCCAGTGCCAGGCCAGGGGATCTCAGGCCACACCTCCCGCCCCAGCACCAGGCCAGAGGACCTGAGTCTGCGCCCCCCTGCCTGGCTGGGCTTGAAAGGAGCCTCAGACCATGTCCCAGGGGGCTTGACGGGGGACCTCAAGGTGCACTCCCAGTGCTGGGTTAGGGGAACTCAGGCCATGCCCCTACCCAGCATGGCTTGACAGGAGATCTCAGGCTGTGTCCCCCGTCCTGGCGCCGATCCAGGGGACCTGAGGTTACGCCTCCTGCCCAGCAAGGCTTGACAAGGGTGGGACTGGCCGGGTGTGGATCTAGCCCAATGTGGGAGGGCCAGCCTGGTCTGGGTCTCAAGCAATTTTGAGGTTCATGGGGGTGGGTGGGGACTTGACTCTGGGTCCCATGGTGAGCCCCAGACTTTGACAGGAGGAAGGTTTTCATATACATTTTACTAATTTTCTTTCATCTCTGACACTTCTATTATAGAGAAAGGGCAGATAGCAATATTAAAATATTTTCTCTAATCCCCTTTTAATGTGCATGAATTTCGTGCATCGGGTCACTAGTCTGTAAGCTCCATTTCATTTTTTAAAACCAGAAGCCAGTTGACCATTTATCTACCTTATTTACCTATGTCAGTTCTAGATGACACTTCAGGCTCTTTTGCCAAAAATTAGGTCCTCCTTCAAACAACTAAGAATTGTCATAGTTTGGTATTTGAGAAAGAGCTTACGGGTTTAAGAAGTAATAATGGCAAGTAATGATGACTTTGCAGACCATGGATCATAATTATATATATAGAATTTGGCATGCCATATTTCAAACATCCCTAAACTTGATCTTCCCTGGCAGTATCTTCTTTGTTGTTGTTAGTCCTCACATGATATTTTTCCTCCATTGATTTTTTAGGGACAGGGGAAGAGAGAGAAAAACATCAATGTGAGACTTATCAGTTGGTTGCCCACACCCAGACAGGTGCTGGAGATGGACCCTGCAACCCCTTGGTGCAAGGTTGGTACTTTAACCACTGAACCACACCAGCCAGGGTCCTTGGCAGTATTTTTGTGCATTTTTTCAGTGATTAGTATTTGGGTGCAAAAATGTGGTATGGCATATAGATTGCTGACAGAATAGTGATTTTTTTTTCCCCATACACAATCTTCATTTTTTTTTGTTGCCCTTAGAATATTCAGGGGCTAAATTCTCATTCCCTTTGACAGTAGATGAACCCCAATACAAAAGTTTCTTAAACTGCCGAGACCGGTTTGGCTCAGTGGATAGAGCGTCGGCTTGTGGACTGAAAGGTCCCGGGTTCGATTCCTGTCGGGGGCATGTACCTTGCTTGCGGGCACATCTCCACTGTGGGGTGTGCAGGAGGCGGCTGATTGATGTCTCTCTTTCATCGATGTTTCTGACTTTCTATCCCTCTCCCTTCCTCTCTGTAAAAAATCAATAAAATATATTTTAAAAAAAAAGTTTCTTAAACTAAATACACTAGTCCTCTATGTTTTAAATTGTTTTTCAAGAGAGAAAAGACTTTTCTTCAGGTTCATCTAAGAAAGATTATATCAGCCTAGTTTTGTGGGCTTTAGTTAATTATGAGTCGGACTCCCTCTTGGTTATACCTCATGCTAAATTCTTTGAAAACTCTTAACAAATTTAGCTCTTTTATTTCACTTGGGAGTCCCCCCAACTCACTTCCCCCTTGGAGGTAAGTTCCACTCTACCACTGCCTGAAGCTTTTTTTTTTTTTTAATATATTTTTATTGATTTTGGAGAGAAAGGGGGAGGGAGAGAGATAGAAACATGAATTATTTAGCAAATGTCTAAAAAAAACCAGAGTGTTTTATTATTGGCTTAATTAAGATATTTATGGGATGGACCAATTAATAAGATGATAAGATGGCATATTTTATCAGTCTTCATCTTTTCCTAAGTTTGTTTTTCCTATTTTGTGCGTTTGTGCATACTAGTATTTAGTATTCATAAAAATGACTTCTGCTTCTGTTTTAGAATGGTCACGGACCTGGGGCCAAAGAACAAGATGCGCTAGTGGACAGACTGCTGACCAAGGCCTTGAGAGCTGGATTCTGTTTTTCCTCTTCAAACTGACTTTGCAGCCACGGAGAGGTATACTTTCATTTTTTGGTCTTAAAAATAGAAGTAATAAAACCCTCCTTGAGTTGGAGAATTTGCTGGAACAACTGAGCTCAGCATAGTTGACCATTCTTGGGTATAGGAGATACAAGAGGGTGAGTGGTGGAGGGCATACAGGCTTTATGGTCAGAGAGTCTTCAGTTTGAAACTCTGCACTGCTATATACTAGCTGGATGACACTGGACAGTTACTTAACCTTTCTATGCTTTCAGCCCTCATTTGTGAGAGAAGAACATTAATTACAGAGCTTATTCTCAGAGTTGAGAATGTGGTAAAGCATTTATGTACCATTTTGGGACTGTACATAGAAGAAAAAACAAAACAGGAAATGGTGGCTGCTTTGCTGTAGAAAACTTGGGACTGTATATATATATATATATATATATTTTTTTTTTTTAATATATTTTATTGATTTTTCACAGAGAGGAAAGGAGAGGGATAGAGAGTTAGAAACATCGATGAGAGAGAGACATCGATCAGCCGCCTCCTGCACGTCCCCTACTGGGGATGTGCCTGCAACCAAGGTACATGCCCTGACCGGAATCGAACCTGGGACCTTCCAATCTGCAGGCCGATGCTCTATCCACTGAGCCAAACCGATTTCGGCAAGGGACTGTATATTTTTTGACAGTATTAGTTGAAGTCTTGGTAAATGAATTCAAAAGTCTGTTGCAGAAATTTATAATTTTGAAGAGGAACAAGCAGATGGGATCCTGTTCTTGGGGAATTTGGTATCCTGGATAAAAGTGGTCCTAATTGAGTTAGCCTAGCTCAGTGGTTGGCAAACTCATTAGTCAACAGAGCCAAATATCAACAGTACAACGATTAAAATTTCTTTTGAGAGCCAAGTTTTTTAAACTTAAACTTCTTCTAACGCCGCTTCTTCAAAATAGACTCGTCCAGGCCATGGGATTTTGTGGAAGAGCCACACTCAAAAGGGGCCAAAGAGCCGCATGTGGCAAAGAGCTGCATGTGGCTCGTGAGCCACAGTTTGCTGACCACTGGCCTAGCTAATGACCCATGTTTGCATCAGAGTGTTAGTTATAGTCATTATCAATTTTTTTCTTAAAATTTGGAAGGGTCACTTAAAATTTATTGTGGCCTCCACTTTCTGCTATAAAGTATAATAGACAACAGAGGGAACTTAAAACAGGCTTCTCATAAATGTCATGTTCTACTAGGCTTTGGATCTCATAAACAACAAAAGGTAAGGTGTTAGGTGTGAAATTGTATCTTCTCAGGCTACCAGAAAGCACTTCTTTCTTATCCCCTAGAAAATGTGAAAATTGTTTAATTTCACTTATGTAATGGCAAAGAGGAGTTAGAGGTGGACATTGCAAATGCTGAGATTAGATAAGTATATGAATAAATCATCTAAGTGACTACTAAGATTTTTCTTACCATGTCTGAAGCATAAAGAGAGGAGGAAGGGAACAGGAATGAAAGCTCTACTATTCAAATCTCTGTTTCCCAAGTGGGCATCTTGGTATGTCCATCAGATGGGAGGGGCAAGGTCTTTGTGCTAGTTTCCTGTCGTCCAGAAATAACTTGTGCTCTGCAAGGTTCCTTTAGAAGTGTTGATACAAAATCCATACTAATGAACTGCTGAAAGGAAAAACGATACTGATTTGAAAAGCTATTGAGAAAACGAAACTAAATAGTTTGGAAAATGAGGTTGTAGAAACGTTATTTTTAAGTGCTGTGGCTAGTTTAATCCCTGTTTCTCAAACTGATATAAATGCCCTTAGGATACAAAGTGATATGATTCCTGGGTACTTGAAGCCACAGATGAGCATGACCCATCTTCTTGGAGCTTCAGTTATGCTCATTGACGGGGCAGTAAGTTGAATAATTTAACTGGTAAATAATTAAAATATTTTTTACATTGAAATAAATACATATTTTAGGGAGAGAATATGCACTCTGTAAGACTTGTCTAAGATTACACAGGTCATAAAAATGGGGCATGAATGCCTGGTAGTGGGAAGTGTCTTTGTATAGGCACTACAGTAGAAACCTTTATTGAGAAGCAATACTTTTGAGTTATAGAACAGCTGTATCATCCAGCTCCTTAATTTTATTCCCATTGTATCCTGTGAAATATAGATGTTAAATTGTATTAAATGGTGCTTGTTTGCTTGCATGCATGTTCCTACAAATGTGCGACATGCACAAGAGCTCAGCATAGTTGATAGGCAGTTCTGGATAGCTAGACCAAGTTAGAAATATTGTCAAAAGAAAAGAAGCAATGAACAAAATCAGATCTAAAACTATAAAGTAAATGATATAAAACAATTTTGAAAACATAACAGATTAACTCAAGCATAATTAACAATTTATATAGATTCTCCCCTCCGTTCCACTTTGATAAGTAAAATCATAATAAAATGGCTAAATTCTAAGCTATGGACCTTGCAGTTCCTAAGATTATTCAAAAGCATCTATTCTTAACTGTTTTATGTATGTTGCTAATGTTACTTACGTTCCTCTTAATGTAAGTGGTACTTAAAAATTACATGATCTATATTGATAATGCCTACTCTTTGAATACAGGTTTTATATTTGAACCTAATTGGCTCTAGACATATAAAAGTGTGACTTGCTCTGAAATGACATGAGTTGGATCAACCCAGTTATTTAGATATCTGCAGTATTTATTGAACACTTGTAATTTTCCAATCATACTTTGAGAGTTTTTTTTTTTAATGCAATACAAAAAGAGAAATTGTTAAGGAATAAAAGTAAAGAAAAACCCAAACAAAAACCTGGCACATAGCAAGAGGTCAATAAGTTTGAATGAATGAATGCCTAGGGAACAAAATTAAATAAATATTAAAACAGTAGTCAAAATAAAAAACTAGTATTAGTAGGGTGGTTAGATTTGGGGTGACTTCTCCATTTTTTATAGTTTATAAAACAATTATTTTATAAATGCCAATACCTGTCCCCTTTTTAATTAGATAAAGCAGAATTACCAAAAATTGGGAATAACAATGTTGGGCCATAGGGGACTAATTAAATTGATACATCTATGTAATAGGTTGTGATACAACCATTATATTATACGTAGATATAATATGTATAGAAATACATAAAGCAGCCCTAGCCGGTTTGACTCAGTGGATAAAGTGTCAGCCTTTGAAATGGAAGGTTGCAGGTTCGATTTCGGTCAAGCGCACATGACTGGGTTCTGAGTTTTATCCCCAGTGGGGGACTTGTAGGAGGCAGCCAGTCAGTGATTCTCATCATGGATGTTTCTATCTCTCCCTCCCTCTTCCTTTCTCTCTGAAATCAATAAAAATATATTTTAAAGAAGAAAAAGAAATACATAAAGCAGATTACCAAATAGTATGCACACTGTTCTCCCATGTGAGAGTAAATATGTGTATATATACAGAGTATCCCCCACAAAATGTACACACTTTTTTTCTAATAGCTCACTTGATGTTTCTTTCTTTTCCGATTTAACCCATTGGAATTAATAGTATTCAAGTGTGTGTACATTTTAGGGGAACACTCTGTATATATTGGGAGGGGACTATGGATATAAATCAGAATGTTTATATAAAACAAATAAGTTTATATTCTGGTTTACCTGAGTTTTCTCCTATTACCTGTATTGTATTTTTTTTTCTTGTTTTTGGGGAGGATTATTATAGCTGAGAACCAACATATACATTGCTACCTGAATTAATCTATAAACTTTTCGCTGACGCAATATTGAAAGCCTGAATTTTCATTGGAAGAGCCAAGCTTTTGGTTTGTAGTTGTTTTTTGGGGGGAGGGGAGTACAAATTAATTCCATAGATTCAAAAGGGAATACTATATGCAAAGAGGGAACATCAAGTGCAAAAGCAAAAAAATATATAGCAGAATGTGACCATAAGGAAAGAGCTAGACCATGATTCCCTCGTGTGTATGTTTTTTGTTGTTATTTTTAAATATATTTCTATTGATTTCAGAGAGGAAGGGAGAGAGAAACATCAATGATGAGAGAGTATTATTGATCGGTTGCCTCCTGCATACCCTTTTGGGAATGGAGCTCAAAACTCAGACATGTGCCCTGACCTGGAATCGAACTGTGACCTCCTGGTTCATAGGTCAACATTCAACTACTGAGTTATGTCAGGTGGGCTGTTTCCTCTTGTTTTTGATACATTACAAAGGAAGGGCTCATGGTATACTTACTTTTTAAAAATTTTTTAATTCTTTTACCAATATTTATCATCTATTAATTTGCTCAAATCCAGTATACATGTAGAGTGGTATCAGAATTGTTAACCTGAGCTCCATGGGAAACAACTTTGTTAATTATAATACAGTGCTTATATAATTCTTTAGTCCTTAATCTTATAATCTCTAATCATTTCTAAGTTATTTAGGTACAATTTCCCCCACTCTTTTCAATGAAGTTATATATCTGTAACAGTGAGATTCTTTATTTACTTATTGTTGACAGTTTTATATTATTTTTATTTATTTAAATACGTTTTTTATTGACTTCAGGGAGGGAGAGAGAGAGAGAAACATCAAATGAAAGAGAATCTGCATGGCACCTACTGGGGATTGACCCTGCAACCTGGGCATATGCCCTTGACCAGTATCGAATCCAGGATCCTGTAGTCTACAGACTTGACATTCTCCCCACTGAGCCAAATAGCTGGGCTAGAATCTTTTTAAAAGAAAATAAATTTATACTTTCTCCACCTATTTCACCTATTCCCCACGTCCCATCTCTGGCAACAACTAGTTTTTCTTTTAAACAATCTGTATTGTATAATTTTTAAAAGGAAAAAGGAATCCAGTACAATAGGAAGAAATACTGAAGCTTTCTGATAATCTATGTTAACTTCAAATTACTAGGAAGATACTTCCTTATTGCTAGATGTTAACCTGTTCCTTTAAGGACAACAATCCTTTGGCTTTTTGTCTCTAATATTTCTCCTCCCATTCCCCATTGTTTGAATTATTTCTAACATAAGAGTAAATTGACTTTGAGGAGAGCTAAAATAATTGTAAATTTGAGGGCATAGATTCTGAAATGTCTGTTCTTGACTCTTTAGTAGTAGATATTTGTTGATTTAGTGATTTCTAGATAAGTGTACACCTTAGCTAGTGGCTAAGTAGGTTATCCTATCAAGTACATAGCTATAGCTCTAAGCATTTGTTATACTGAAATTATATCCTCTATTTCTTATTTTAAAAAGAGATAGATGATACACCAGCTTTCCCAACAAGGAAGGAGGAAATAAGAGTCCTAAAAGGTTCTAGATGGGTGTAGGCTTTTGAAGAAAAAAGGAGATATCTTAATGTTCTGTGCAATGGAGAGGGTGGGGAGTTATATAAACAGTAATTACATTCTAACTTTGAGAAGCCTTTATAGTTTAAAACATTCTAATAAAGGGAGGAAAGAGCCAGTCTGGTAGATTGTAACTTAGGTTTGTGGTATTTTTGCCAAACACAGGGATTTCTCTTTAAATTTCTTGGACTTTAGATGTAAATGCTACCTGGTAGAGTGGTGTGCATTAACCATCTTCATCTAAATAGGCTTCAGAGACTTCTGCCTGATTTCTGGGTTACAAACAAGGATACTGCAAAGCTAGAGAACCACCTTTTGCTCCACTCTAATGTACAACTTTATCATATGCAGTTGTTGAAATTTCCTGTTAGATTTTTTTCAGCTGGAAACTGGTCATACTTGTTCCCTTCTTACCTATAAGGATGAATCTAATTGATAACCAAAAAAAAGTGTAGGATATTAAAAGCCAGGAGAAATTTTAAGCCATCTGGCAATCCCCTCATTTTGCCGGAGAAATCCAAGATAAGAAAGCTAAGAGGCAAAGTGACTTATCCAAGATCTTGGTATAGAACAGTACATCTGTCTTTTTCGTTGTTTTTCCTTAGACTGGCTCTAATTAGTTTCTAGGTTTCATAGAATATCTTGCATTTACTTCTGTAGCTAATTATCTTATACTAGAGGCCATTGCAGGAAATTCATGTTTTTTGGGGTGGGGGGTGGTGTCCCTTAGCCCAGCCTACACCCTCTCCAATATGGGATCCCTAGAGGGATGTCCAACTGCCCGTTTGGGCCCAATTCAGGACTGCTAGTTCCCAACTGCTTAGCCTGCCTGCCTTCCTGATTGCCCCTAACCACTTCTGTCTGCCAGCCTGATCACCCCCTAACCAACTCCCCTGCCAGCCTGATTACCCCTAATTGCCCTCTGTAGGCTAGGTCACCTCTAACTGCCCTCCCCTGCTGGCCTGATTGCTCCCAACTGCCCTCCCTTGCAGGCCTGGACCCTCCCAACTGCCCTCCCCTGCTGGCCATCTTGTGGCAGCCATCTTGTGTCCACATGGGGGCCTGATCTTTGACCTCATAGGGGCAGCCATCTTATGTGTTGGAGTGATGGTCAATTTGCATATTACTCTTTTATTAGATAGACTAGAGGTCTGGTGCATGGGTGGGGGCTGGCTGGTTTGCCCTGAAGGATGTCCCGATTCAGGGTGAGGGTTCCCTTGGGGCATGGGGCATCCTGGGTGAGGGGCCTGTGGTGGTTTGCAGGCCAGCCATGCCCCCTGGCAACCCAAGCAGAGGCCCTGGTATCTGGGATTTATTTATCTTCTACAATTGAAACTTTATAACCTTAAGCAGAGGCCAAAGCAGGCCAGGGCTACAGAAGCTTGGCTTCCTCCATCACCGGGGGTAACTTAAGCCTCCTGCTCTCTCCAGCTCCATGGTTGCCACCATTTTTGTTGAGATTTATTTATCTTCTATAATTGAAACTTTGTAATGTTGAGTGGAGGCCTGGGCCTGCCAGGGTGTGCAGAAAGCTTGGCTTCCTCCATTGCTGGAGAAACTCAAGCCTCCTGCTTGCTCCATGGCCACAGCCATCTTGGTTGGGTTAATTTGTATAGTTGCTCCTGATTGGCTGGTGGGTGTGGGTTTGTGGGTATAGCGATGTGGTGGTTAATTTGCATACTATTCTCTTATTAGATAGCATCCATTTGGTTTTTTAGATCTTTTAACAGAGAAACATCAATGTATATCTTCAGAAAAACGTGGAGATTGTACTTTATTGCTCAAGTATTATAGTACACCTGTTCACTGGCACACAGTGGGTTTTTTGTCTGTATTTGTCAGAATTTTTTTTAATGCCATCACCAACTTTAAAGGTTACCCATGTATATAATGCATTACTAGGCTCTCACAGTCACTAATATTAAAGCTTGGTATCTAATACCAAGGCTTTTAGGACTTTGAAGTTATTCATCTCTTTCTGGATAACCCAAGACTTTTTCAGAGTCCTTTAGTAATTTCCGTGGAATAAGAACAGACAGTACTTGGAAGGGCTGGTATTGGTTAGCACCTTTATTATTAGTGTAGTCCAATTGGATCTCTGAAATTTCAAAATTATTTCAGCCCACTCCTATTTATTTGTTTAGATAAACTCTGGTATAACAAAATTCTGGCATAGCACAGTCAACATCACATATCGTAAAGCAGGAACAAACTATTTTACATTCACAGAGGTATGGTATGGTGCAGAACTGTTCTATAATAATAGGATACTCTTAATTGTTTTTAATATTTCTTGTGTTTCTGTTTTATACTTTCTGCTGTTGAACATTTCTGTTGTAAGTATATGTTGGAACTATAAAGTAATAGTGACTTGATTTCCTTTTGGGAATAAATTTTTAAAATAATTTTATGTAATTTGTACCTTCCCCCCAAATTATTGATTAAGCTATTGCCTATATTTCCTTTTTTTCTATATTTGTTTTCCTATTTCTAAGGAGCAGCCAAATTGGTAGATTGTTTCCATAATTTAAACTTTGTTCAAAGGCGTTATATTGCCATTTATTATTACCCTTATTATGCCTTTGGTACATGTGTGTATTGTTGAATTTAAGCTATTAGCTTCTAATTTAAGATTGAATTATAGGGTGCCCCATTTACCAAATAAAAATGATTTGGTTTCTACCAAGTAGCCTTCATGAGTGGATACTGGGTTATAGAAACTAGAGCAGCAGCGGCTACATGGTCATTGATATACATTGCAAACCACGACTTCACTTGGTTATTATATATGTCCATTTCTTTCTTTTTCTTTTTTCCCTTCTGTCATGCGTTGACCTTTTTCTCTATACACTCTAGAGAGATCTTTTTATACTAATGGTACATATAACAAAGGTTAAATCTTAGAACTTCCTTATTACATTATACATTTCATTATTGCTTATATGGGAATCATTTATTTATTTGTCTAAATAAATAAAGCAGTTCTTTGTATTAAAGAATGAATCAAACATTCTCATAGTAGAAGACGGTGTGTATTTGAGTAGCTTGGGTTTTGTAGACCTGTATTTAGGATGAATAACTATTATATTCTAGATCAGTTATTTCCAAGCCATAGTCAGCAGAGATTCTATATCAGAATCTCTTGAGGACTTTTAAAAGGTCTCATCCAGCCTGGCTGGCATGGCTCAGTGGTTGAGCGCCTACCTAGGAGCGAGGAAGTCATGGTTCGATTCTCAGTCAGGGCACATGCCCGAGTTGCGGGCTCGATCCCCAGTAGGGGACATGCAGGAGACAGCCAATCGATGATTCTCTCATCATTGGTGTTTCATTCTCTCCTCCCTTCCTCTCTGAAATTTTATATATATATATATATATATATATATATATATATATATATATATATGGTTTTTTAAATATATTTTATTGATTTTTCACAGAGAGGAAGGGAGAGAGATAGAGAGTTAGAAATATCGATGAGAAACATTAATCAGCTGCCTCCTACACACCCCCTACTGGGGATGTGCCGCAACCAAAGGTACGTGCCCCTGACTGGAATCAAACCCAGGACCCTTCAGTCCGCAGGCTGACGCTCTATCCACTGAGCCAAACTGGTTTCGGCTATATATATATATATATATATATTTTTTTTAAAGAGGTCTCTTCCACACCGGAGCTACTGAATTGTGATCTTTGTATTTTAAAGTTCACCAGGTGATTCTGTTACCATCAGATTTGGGAAACACTACTTAGGTAGAATGTGCCCCAAAATCCATAGATGTGCCTGTTAGATGTTCTGTAAATTCTGTGTGTAATTTATTCCATTTTATATCATTCATTCAAGATGATGGATTTGCCACAGATTCCCACCCTTTTTTCCTATTTCCAGTAATGAAAAACTGTGGAACTGCTCCAAAGACAGTATAACTCTGAGCTGCTTTCAGGGATATGGTCCTGGAGCAGGGCAAGGAGGGATTTGGTGGTCACTCTTGAGAGAGCAAAAAGAAGTGAGACATTAGGTTGCTGTGTGCCAGCAAAAGTGTCATCTAGGCTGTAAAAGTAGAGGGGGACAGCATGTGTGTGGGAGGCAGCCTCCAGTTGGTACTGTGGCATAGCATGTTGTCTCTCAGGTAAGTTTTGTCTTTTGTTTTAAATGTTCAGTAAAAGAAATAAACAGGCTACCCTTAATAAGGAGCTAGAACATGACCTCTGTAACCAGGTTACAATAATAACTTTGAGATGGTTTAGTACATTTCCATTGGGTTATGTTGAATATTTTTGCACAAAGTTTGTCTAATTCCTTACATATTTAAATTTCCCCATATGCTATTTCCCTGTTACAAAGCTCCTTTCTTAATGTAGTTTGCCTGGCAGGATCCTCTCACCCTTGGAGATCCTTTTTTTTTTGTCGGTGGGGACGGCCACTTGGGCGGCCATGGCCTCTAAAGCCACCCGGTAGGTTGCTGGCTGGCTCCGAATGTGAAGATCCAGCTTTAATTCTTCCCCTTAAAGCCCTCCTTCACTCATTTAAGCCATTCTTTGTGCCAGGGTGTGAGAAGTCTGTTGACCCCAGTTACAGCAGTCATCACACTGTATAGCTGCCATTTGTTTTATCTGTCTCCCTGCCAGATGAGCTTCCTGAGAACCAAGCCCTTTGCAGTTAGGACCTCTACTACAGCACCAAGTAATTAAAAGGGAAATTCATATCTGTATAACTAGTATCAGTCACCTTTAGAATTACTACATTTTAATGTCTTAAGAAATTAGTGTATTCACAATTAGCTTTTATTTTTATGTGGCAGGATTTTTATTTTATTTTTTAAATTGATTTCAGCCGAAACCGATTTGGCTCTGTGGATAGAGCGTCGGCCTGTGGTCTGAAAGGTCCCAGGTTCCATCCCGGTCAAGGGCATATATTTTGGTTGCGGGCACATCCCCAGTGGGGGCATGCAGGAGGTGGCTGATCGATTGTCATTCTCTCATTGATGTTTCTAACTCTCTATCCCTCTCCTTTCCTCTCTGTAAAAAATCAATAAAATATATTTTTTTTAAAATTGATTTCAGAGTGAGAAAGGGAGAGGAAGAGAGAAATAGAAACAACAATGATGAGAGAGTCATTGATTGGCTGTCTCCTGCATGTTTCCCTTCTGGGGGGTCAAGCCCAAAACCTGGGTCATGTGCCCTTGACCGGTATCAAACCTGGGACCCTTCAGTCTGCAGGCCGATGCTCTATCCATTCAGCCAAACT
This sequence comes from Lasiurus cinereus, assembly GCA_011751065.1. NCBI lineage: Eukaryota > Metazoa > Chordata > Mammalia > Chiroptera > Vespertilionidae > Lasiurus > Lasiurus cinereus. The sequence goes on from JAAGEH010000452.1 coordinate 11,159,584, forward strand.
GTCTAAGGCAGGATTTTTTTTTTTTTTAATCTAACCTATAATTGTGTTAGGACTTCTTTTTCTGTTTAAGAAATGACATAAACATAGCAAAAAAAAAAAAAGGAAACAAGCTTATGTAATTAAGCTTCTACTTAGCGCACAGTGTTTGTTTTTCCCTGTGTTCTTTCTGCTCTTGTCATGTGCAGGGACCATTTGTGCATGTTTCATATGACAGTGGCACCAATATTGAGTGTCTGCTGTTTACCTAATACTTTTATATTCATTGCTGCAGAAATAAAAGACATGGTTCCTGCCCTTACCATTAAGCTAAAAATCTATTTGGGGAAAAGACACAGACAGAACTACAGTAAAAACCAAAAAAACAAACTTGAAGTCAGTGGTCAAGGTTGAGAAGTCTGATTTGATTTAAGGCAGCAATTTTCAACCTTTTTCATCTCATGGCACACACAAACTAATTACTAAAATTCAGCACACCAAAAAAAAGTATTTTTTGCTTATCTGACAAAAAATAGGTATAATTTTGACTCATTCAAATGATGTGTTGACTTGTCATTTTTTTTATTTGATGACCTAAAGGAAAAGTCAGGTATTACATGTTTTACAAATTCTTGTGGCACACCAGTGTGCTGCAGCACACAGGTTGAAAATCATTGGTTTTAGGGGATGACTTGAGCTGAGAGGATAGGGGACAAGGGAGTCAGCTCTGATGTGGAAGATGCCCCAAAGGTGAGGGTGGGTGGGTAGAAAGTATGGGAACAGATTGTACAGAAGTCTGGGAGCAAAGCCGAGGAGTTTAGAGTTGATTTAGTAAGCCTCAACCATGTGTTTTTTGTGCTTCATTTCAGGATTTAGTCTGGCAGCAATATACTGAACAGACTAAACTAGTAAAAGAGTCCGGCCTGAGAAGCTGTTCTGATTTTTTTGTGGGGTTGAGGGATGAGGGGAGTGTTTTGTTTGTTTTGCTCTTAAGTTTTCTCTTCCTTTCCTGGATTTGGTCAGTCACCAGGTTCTGTTAACTGGTTGCATCCTTCATCCTACAGAAATGCAGTAGTTTATCAAATAAGTCATTTTTGGGGGGTAAAATATATTGAGGGCTTGTGATTAGAATTCTAGGAAACTGAAACATTATATATTTTTGTTTAGCTAACATGTATTCATTGCCTTCAAGGAGCAGGGGGATACAGAAAAGCACAATTGCTAGGCTCTGTGCACGCATTGTTTTATATAATCTTAATGACAGCCTATGAGGTGGATAACATTATTCCTGTTTTGTACACAAAGGAAATGGAGGGACAGAAGGGTAGCATATCTCTCTCTAGGTCACACTGCTAGTAAAAGAACCAGAATTGGAATGTAGGTCTCTGATTGGAGAGTCTAAGCTCTGGACTATTCAATTCTGTTTGTCCTGCCTTTTTTTAAAAGAAAATTACTATTCTTTTTTTTTTTTGTTCTTGGTGCTTTTAATACAGAACAAGAGCTTTCTTCATGTTATACATTAAAACACGATTTTTAATGTCTGCATAGCATTCCATTTAGTGAATGTATCATTATTTACTAGATTTAACTATTCCCCTATGGTTTTACTTTTAGGTTGTTTATCATTATTCATTTTAATAATGTTTTAAATTTTCTGTGATAGTGACAGTACTAGATTATATTAATTATTGTGGCTTTATAATATGTTAACATTTGGTTATAGAAGATTGCCTTAATTTTTCATAAGTTTTATTGTTATCAATATATTGTTTATTTCAGGCAGATTTTGAAAAATTTTTATATAAAAAGTAGAAAGAATTAATGTCTTTACAATTTTAGGCCTTTCTGATCATGGATATAGATAATACTGTCCCTATTTAGTGAGGTTTTTATGCCTCCGAGAAGAGTTTTGTAATCTTTAGATAACAAATGCAGATTTTGAGTTGAGGTTATTTTTATTTTGATAGGTTTGTTAAGAATAGTATAACTTTATTTCTGTATTGTTTTTTTGTACTTTCAGTTTATTGAATATATAAGTGTACTCTATGCAATTTCATGTATAGTCCATCTCATTTGAAAAAGAATATGAAGAAATATATAGAGAATACAAATAGTAAATGATATGAAGTCAAACCTGCAGAAAATATCGATTAGAATAATTGGTACATAGTGTGAGAGAAAAATAACTGATCAGTGTGTGGCAACTTAAAAAAAAAAGTAATATGATCCTATTACATAGGTTTCTCAGTGAAAGAAAAAAAATTCTTTAAAGAAAAGCTTTTCCAAGTATGTAATTCCAAATGAAATTTCTCCCACATATCCTTTAGTGTAAGCCAAGGGCTTAATGCCAAAACAAAACTTGATGAAAGCAGTTCTTTAGGGGATAAGATCCTATGACCCAAGTATACCCTGATGTTCTGGGCATAAAATTCTGGGATAAAGATTAGAATAGAATGCTGAATTCCACTGAGAGGTAGAATAAGGACAGAAAAGTCTCTCTTTTTTTAATCCTCAACCTATGATATGTTTTTATTGATATTTAAAGGAAGAGGGAGGGAGAGAGAGAAAAACAGTAATGGGTTGCCCCACCCTGATTGGAATCGAATCTGTAACCTTTTGGTGACACTCCAACCAATGGAGCCACCTGACCAGGGCAGAAAAGTCTCTTTTGGATTTACCTGTTAAAGGCCATTCCTGGCTTCAGAGCAATTCAATAATTAAGAAACAGAAACCAGACTGGTAACCCAAAGGGTGGAAGAGAAAGGGGTAAAGATAGCCAGTGTGGAGTTGAACATGGGAATATAGAGATAGCAGATGCTAAATTGTCAGGTGGAATTAAGGCGATTTTAAGATGGGAAAGAGTTGAGCAACAGAGAGCTGGGAGAGAAGAAGCGGAGGCAAGAGAGGAGGGGGCTGATCTAGAAGACTCCCCGAGGATGCTGGCTACTGGTGACCTATGAGCAAGTGCAGACCTCAGAGCCCTTTTGTGTCCTGGTCTAGGTCTCCGTATCTTCTCACTCCACAAGGGAGGTGCTCATGTGCCAGTTTTCCTCTCTTCTAGCCCCTTCACCCCCAGGTATCAGAATCGTCCTGCCTTAGCCTGAGGGAACTTCCCTCCTTCCCTCTACCCAGATGTTGATTCAAATGATTTTTTTTTTTATTGTTTCTAAGCTTTAACTTTTTCACCAAGATGACAGAAAATACAGGAAGGATCTGGTCTTCAGAGTTCATTTTACGTGTGATATTGTGGCGCAAGGAACTAACCTGCTTTGCCAGGTTCTTTTGGTTAGTAATGGATTAGGGACTAGAGTCCGGGCTTCTTCTTAGGTGATAACCAAACATCCACATAGATGACCTGTAGGTAGTAAAACTGCGATTGCGGATGTGGATTTTAAAGATCTCCGGGTAGAGACAGTGAAAGTAAAAAGGTTAGCAAATGGAGTGGCTACAGAGAAAGGAACAGAGCCTGAATGTGCTCAGAGGGAGGAGCTCTCGGAGACAAGGCAAGGCAGGAGCCAAGGGAGAAAGGAGGCCCTGATGGAGGAAGTAGTCTATCGGTTTCATGCTGTCAGATGCCAGAGAGACTGAGGGAAAGAAAGGCCTTTTGGTTGGCTGGTGTGGTTTTGGTGAGTTGTGCTTCTGAGCCAAGCAGAAGGACCACAGATTAGACTAAGAACCAATGGAGTCCTTTATTTAAAAAATAGAGCATGATTTATCCACTGATCTATTTTTGTTTTGTTTTAAGAGGAGGAGGGAGGGAGAGAGAGAGAAATGGATCAGTTGCCTGCCACACAAGCCCCAAACAGATCAAAAGATCAAATCCGCAGCCTGGGTATGTGCCCTGACGGGGAAAGAACCCCCCCATCACCTTTTGGTATTCAGGCTGATGACATCCGGCCAGGGCTGGAGTCTTTTTCAATAGGACAAGTTCTTAATGTAGAGCAAAGCCATGCCCTGGCTCAGTGGTTATGATGTCGGACCATGCACCAAAAGGTCTTTGGTTCAATTCCTGGTCAGTTGGTTGCCAGTTCCTTCCCAGCCCCTTGTCCAGGCACTTGCAGGAGGCAACCAACCAGATTATGTGTCTCTTTCACATCAATGTTTCTTTCCCCTCTCTCTTTTTATTTTTAAATATATTTTATTGATTTTTTTTTCACAGAGAGTTAAGGGAGAGGGATAGAAAGTTAGAAACATCAATGAGACATCGATCAGCCACCTTTTGCACGCCCCCTATTGGGGATGTGCCCGCAACCAATGTACATGACTCTGACCGAAATCAAACCTGGGACCTTTCCGACGCTCTATCCACAGACGCTTTATCCACAGAGCCAAACTGGTTTCGGCTCTTTCCCCTCTTCCTCCCTCTGTCCCTTCTACCCTCTCTGAAAACCAATGGGAAAAAATATCCTCAGGTAAGGATTAAAAATTAAAAATAAATAAAATAGAGCAAAGCCATATATAGTAGTATGCAAATTAATCTTTTATGCACTTCATTTTTCAGATTTCAATAAATAAGCTAACATACTTTGATAATCAGAAAAAAAGTTGTGTCCCCAGAATAAATGTAAATCTCTTTTTAGTGGTGGTGATCCACAAAAAGGTTTTACAAAATCTAGAAAGCATGGCCCACTCAAGGAGAGTGGCAAAGAATATGAGAAAGAAAATGTCCATTCCACCGCCCCCAGCCCTGTGGTGGGCAGAACTGAATCCATAAAGAGAGAAGATGGATCAGAACGACTGAGGGGGGCCAAAACCGGTTTGGCTCAGTGGATAGAGCGTCAGCCTGTGGATTGAAAGGTCCCGGGTTCAATTCCTTTCAAGGGCATGATCCTTGGTTGCAGGCGCATCCCCAGTAGGGGGCGTGCAGGAGGCAGCTGATTGATGTCTCTCATCGATGTTTCTAACTCTGTCCCTCTCCCTTTCTCTCTCTGTAAAAAAAAATCAATAATAATAATAATAATAAACTACTGAGGGGGGAGAGAGCGTGATGACATAGCTAAGGAGAGCACAATCAGTCCCCTACGAGTGGGGAGAGACCTGGTCCAGCCTCTATGGTTAATTACTGATTTCAGAGGAGAGACTCCCTTCTGAAGAAAGTTAGGTAAAGGAATCTACTGCTTAAGGGGATTTCTTTTTTTGTTGTTGTTAATATAAAATTTTATTTAATTTTGTTGGCTTATCCACATACTCTAAATTTTCCAATATGTACATGCATTTCTTTTGTAATTAAGGAAAAATTTTGAAACATATTAATCAGTTTTGTACCTTCAATAGTACAAAATTTCACATAGGTGTCATTAAGTTTATATATATATCAAAAAGTACTAAGTCTCTTCCCATGAGGGAAGTAGCTTCAGAAAAACATATTCAGAAGTTATCAAAATAAATTACTCAGATGAAGAAGAATACTTCATATTTTCTTAGGCAAAGGCTATCCAAATTAGAAAGAGTGCTCTAAAAATATATTATTTGGGTAAATTCTAATAAATAAAACAATTGTCTTCACCATTTTAAATGAGGAGCTAATTGTTTCTATCAGAGATATTAATTTGAGTTAACTTACTTTGGTAGGTATTTCCCCAGGATCGTTCCCCTTCATGCTCCTCTTATGTAAATATTTTCCACTGTTTAAGAATACTTTGGAGATTTGCTTGAAGGGATTTCTAAGTGAATGGGAGAGGCTGGTTGGTGGCTTGCTACTATGTGCCTATTTTTTCTTTGTCAAAATATAAGCTATTGCTTTAAGACCCTGAGTAGATTGTTCATGGACCTAATACTCTGGGAGCTCAACTCCCTGGCAACACAGTTGGTTTCAATTTATACTCCTTTGTACCAACTATTTTTCTACCTGGTTTCTTAGGTTGGACTTGATTATTTACAGGCAATTTCTAACATTTTAAGTTCTCAAGATGGACAAGAGGGATTTTTCTGTATTTTTCAAAGTATTGTATACTACAAAACCCTACAGAGTACAGAGATGAAATGCTTTTCCTCCACCAATTTTATTACAGAGGATATCTAAATAGCCAGGATTATATAGTGATTTTTCTGGCAGGGCCAGCATTAGCATCTACAGCTTGTGAAATGTTGTTTTTTGTCCTTTGTTACTGTTCTCAAGAATATCACCAAGGTAGATGGGGTTTTAGTAAGTTCTCTGTTCCTTAAATCCAGCATTTGGAGTTACCATCTTTGCTGAAGTTCCAATTTTGAGACCTTTGTGGTCTGGAAAAATATTTTTTAAAATGTGTGAGAGTAATATAAAGTAGTACTTCTTGAACTTACATATATGAAACCACTTGGGGATCTATTAAGTTGCAAATTCTGATTCTGTGGGTCAAGGAGGAGGCCTAAGTTTTGTGTTTCCAATGAATTCCAAGGTTATGCCAGCGCTGCTGGTTCTTAGCCCGTACTCTGAGCAACAACGGTATAAAGTTGTGCTGTCCAGTCCAGCAGAGCCCCTGGCTACATGTGGCTGTTGAGAATCTATCGTGACTAGTTCAAATTGAGGTGTACTGTAAGTGTAAAATATATACCAGATTCCGAAGGTTTATTGTGAAAGAAAAAGAATATAAAATATCTCAATTTTTTAATTGGTTATATATTTTATTTTTTAATATATTTTTATTAATTTCAAATAGGAAGGCAGAGGGAGACCCAGGAACATCAATGATTAGAGAATTATTGATTGGCTGCTCCTGCACACCCCCTACTGGTGATTGAGCCCGTAAGCAGACATGTGCCCTTGACTGGAATTGAACCTAGGACCCTTTAGTCATAGGCTGAAGCTCTGTCCACTGAGCCAAGCTTGCTAGAGCTATTAGTTACATCTTGAAGTGATAAAATTTGGGACATACTGGATTAAATAATATTGCTAAAATTAATTTCACCTATTTTCTTTTTACTTTTTCAATATGACATTAGAAAATTATACCTATGTGACTCACACTTGTGGCCTCTATTATATTTCCAGTCTAGAGCATTCATTCCTATCCTAAGAATAATCCATCTGAACAATATTGGTTATATAAAAGAAATTATAGTTAGGATCATGCTTTTCAGAGGCATGGATACAACATTAAGGTGCCAGGACAGAGAATTAAAGAAATGTGCCTCTGATAAGCATGATCCTAACTATAATTTCTTTTATATAAAAAAAGACTTTTTGTGATCAGAAGTATAAATGAGATTTTACAATAAAAATGCTAGCATATTGATGCTTGAACATATTTATAGGCAAATTATAAAGCATTCTACAAATGTCCCTTGATCTTCACTTTATGCAGAAACACTTTATAATATTTGTCCCCATTTTTAATGGAACAGCTAGTAAGAGGTCTTTTAATTGAGTATTATAGTGTTTTTCTCTTCGTTGTTGAGAACAAGGGACTAAGGAAAGTAGGTAAAGGCAGAACAAATCAGACTGACAACCAGCAACCCACAAGGTTTTCTGTCAGCCTGGGTTATGTTCCATGCAGATGGTAGGGTTTGCTGAATCTATCAAAAAAAAAATGTAGGTTGCTTCAAGCCTGGCTTTTGCCCTCCCTCAAAGAGATTTCGCAAGTCAGCTGGGGAAATGGATCATTTTGAGAAAAATTTAAGCACAAAATAGTGTGGTTATTTTATCAGCAGACACATTCAGAGAAAAGTAATGGCTAAAGAGCAAAAAGTCATAAATCTGAATAGGTTATCTAGGGTTAGATAGTAAGAGGCCTTGAAAGCCATGCCTCTCTCCCTTTTTCCAATGAGGGGATACACTTAGTTATAGAAATCAAGCACTGTTTCTGTGAACCAAGTCTTAACTCCCCCTGCCAGAAAGCATATGTAGTTTCTCAGTGCCATATGCATACAGTCTTCTTACTTTTTGTCAAGCAAGACTACCCAAAGCTATACGACCAATATAGCTTTCTCCTGTCTCTTCCTACCCTTTAAGCCAATTTTCTCATAACCAATTCCCTCATATATTTATTCTATATAAGGAGACAACCCCTGCCCCTGTTTCAGGGTTCCATTCAAATTCCACATTTATGAAGCATCCTTTAAAAAATACACACACACACACACACACTTATTGATTTCAGAGAGGAAGTGAGAGAGAGATGGAAACATCAATGATGAGAGACTCATTAATCGGCTGCTTCCTGTTTCCCCTATTGGGGATCTAGCCTGCAACCCGGGCATGTGCCCTGGCTGGAAATTGAACTATGACCTCCTAGTTCATAGGTTGACACTCAACCGCTGAGCCATACTGGCTGGGCTATGAAACATCTTGATGTCATATCTGATTAGTCTCCAAACCTACCTACTTTTACCTAAAACCATTGTACCTATTCTGTCGCTCATGTTAGACAGTAACTCCTACAATGCAAAACCAGGTCTTGCCCATCCCTCTATGGTCTTTGTACTCTTTTGCAGGTGGTTCTGGTGTAAGAAGAACCTTCCTTGACTATTATTAGCATGGATACAACATTAAGGTGCCAGGACAGAGAATTAAAGAAATGTGCCTCTAATAGAAGTAGCAAAAGCTTTTGTTTGGGCAAGAATGCAAAACACTTGAAATTTTTTAAATTTTAAATTAGCCTTGTATATACTTGGGGGTTTTAAGTCATTGCTTTCAGTTAGATGATTGTTCAGAACCATTTTACTCTTAGGTATCCGTATTCATGAAGCTTAAGAACCAAAAACTATGAATTGGCTGATTTTCCTCCCGTTTTTTATTATATATTCAGTTTGCATTAATCAAGTACATATCAACATAGGCACAGTGCTAAAGAGTAAAAACTACTTGTTCTACATGGTTCCTGTTCTCAGGGAATTCTTTTTTTTTTTAATATATTTTATTGATTTTTTACAGAGAGGAAGGGAGAGGGATAGAGAGAGTTAGAAACATCTATGAGAGAGAAACATAGATCAGCTGCCTCCTATACACCCCCCACTGGGAATGTACCCACAACCAAGGTACATGCCCTTGACCAGAATCGAACCTGGGACCTTTCAGTCCACAGGCCGACGCTCTGTCCACTGAGCCAAACCGGTTTCGGCTCTTAGGGAATTCTTGATCTCATACATAGAGGAAAGAGATAGATGAGTGTTTATTGATATGACACAAGAGATGGTATTAGTGGTAGCTACAAGCAGGGCCATTGGAATCTGTATCCAAGTTCTGATTTTGGCTCCTCTCCTCTCCACCCCACTCTCCCCCCAAACCCCCCTCCAAAAAAAAAAAGTGAAAAAGCACCATGACAGGGCATATTTTCTGAGGTAGAATTTACCTAAAAACATCAAGGCCCTCTGCCAGTTTTCCATAAGCAGTTACAGGAAATATGTAAGATTTGAATTGGTTTTGTTAATAATTCTTTAATATAAACTAGGGTAGAATTTAACTATCTCATGTTATATATTTCTTACCGTTTGTTGTGTTGAATCAGGACCCAAAGAAGATCCATATGCAGTGACTGATTGCTGCATTTTTTTAAAAAACATTTTTATTGATTTCAGAGAGCAAGGGAGAGGGAGAGAGAGATAGAAACATCAATGATGAGAGAGAGTCACTGATTGGCTGCCTCCTGCATGCCCCCTATTGTGGATCAAACCCGCAACCTGGGCATGTGCCCTTGACCAGAATGGTACATGGAACTCTTCAGTCCATAGGCCAACGCTCTATCCCCCAAGCCAAACCAGCTAGGGCAATGGTGGGCAAACTCATTAGTCAACAGAGCCAAATATCAACAGTACAACTATTGAAATTTCTTTTGAGAGCCCAAAACTAACTTCTGCACATGAGCCACAATGTTTCAATCGCACTGTGCGGGCATGCCCGCACGTGGTATTTTGTGGAAGAGCCACACTCAAGGGACTAGAGAGCCGCATGTGGCTCACAAGCCGCAGTTTGCCAACCACTAAACTAGGGCAATTGCTGCATTTTTTAAGTCTCTTATCTGTGTCAGGGTTTTTCAAATTTGGCACTATTGCTATTTGGTTCCCAGTAATTCTTTGTTGTGGAGGACTGACTTGTGCATATAGCAAGGTGTTTAGTAAGATCTCTGGCCTCTCTGCCCACTGGATGCTAAGTAGCACACCCTCCCTAGAAGTGACAACCAAAAATGTCTCCAGGCCTTGCCAAATGTCACCTGGAGGCAGTCACCCCACTACTGATCTGTAGGTTCTCTCTGTCTCTCCTTCCCATTTTTTTTTTTCTGCTAATTTTTTTTTTAATATATTGATTTTTTACAGAGAGGAAGAGAGAGACAGAGAGAGTTAGAAACATCGATGAGAGAAACATCCATCGGCTGCCTCCTGCACACCTCCTATTGGGGATGTGCACGCAACCAAGGTATATATCCCTGACCGGAATCAAACCCAGGACCTTTCAGTCCCCAGACCGACACTCTATCCACTGCACCAAACCAGTCAGAGCTCTTCTGGTAATCTATTTGCAAAAGAAACTGCAGTTTCCTTTTATTGGGTTTCACCCCTGTAGTGTAATTTAACATCCTCTGTCACCAATTTCCTATTAATTGGTAGTTAAATCTAGAAGCTATATTAGTTTCAGATTTTTTTGTTTTGTTAGACAAGACTGCTTCTTGAGTAATGTTTTGTCCTTCTGTCAGGAGACACATAGTGTGCGTTATGCTTTTGTAATATTAACAACCACTGATGCCTAATTCACTCTTCAGGTATCATTTTATTTTAAAATGTATTATATATATTTTCATGTAGATAAATTTTATTTTAAATAACGATCTGTGTTCTGTCTTAATAAAGGAAGGGGAAATGGAAGGTGAGGCGGTTGAAGCCATTGTGGAGGAGTCTGAAACTTTCATTAAAGGAAAGGAGAGAAAGACTTACCAGAGACGCCGGGAAGGGGGCCAGGAAGAGGATGCTTGCCACCTACCCCAGAACCAGACTGATGGGGGTGAGGTGGTCCAGGATGTTAATAGTAGTGTGCAGATGGTCATGATGGAACAGCTGGATCCTACGCTTCTTCAGATGAAGACTGAAGTAATGGAGGGTACAGTCGCTCCAGAAGCAGAGGCTGCTGTGGACGATACCCAGATCATAACCTTGCAGGTTGTAAATATGGAAGAACAGCCCATAAACATAGGAGAGCTTCAGCTTGTTGAAGTCCCTGTTCCCGTGACTGTACCTGTTGCTACCACTTCGGTAGATGAACTCCACGGGGCTTATGAGAATGAAGTGTCTAAAGAGGGCCTTCCAGAAAATGAACCCATGATATGTCACACTTTACCTTTGCCGGAAGGGTTTCAAGTGGTGAAAGTGGGGGCCAATGGAGAGGTGGAGACGCTAGAGCAAGGGGAGCTTCCACCTCAGGAAGATCCTATTTGGCAAAAAGACCCAGACTATCAGCCACCAGCCAAAAAAACAAAGAAAACCAAAAAGAGCAAACTTCGTTACACAGAGGAGGGCAAAGATGTGGATGTTTCTGTCTATGATTTTGAGGAAGAGCAACAGGAGGGTCTGCTGTCAGAGGTTAATGCAGAGAAAGTGGTTGGTAACATGAAGCCTCCAAAACCAACAAAAATTAAAAAGAAAGGTAAAATGATTTTATCCATTCTATTCTCATAAAACCAATTTGGAATGAAGTAGAAACAGTATATATGCAGGTTATTTTATATTAAAAAAAATTTTTAGAGATCATGATGTGAGTGCTAGTCTTTTTAGCCAGTCTACAATAAGTTTTTAAGTCCTGAAGATAAAGAAGTAAATCTATTAGTGGCAAAAAATAATTATTATGATAGTTATAGAAATTTAAGATTGGGATTAATCTTAACGTTTTTTAACCCTACAAAAAGTAAGTGTCTTATTTTGCATATAGGTGTAAAGAAGACATTCCAGTGTGAGCTTTGCAGTTACACGTGTCCACGGCGTTCAAATTTGGATCGTCACATGAAAAGTCACACTGATGAGAGACCACACAAGTGCCATCTCTGTGGCAGGGCATTCAGAACAGTCACCCTCCTGAGGAATCACCTTAACACACACACAGGTGCTGGATAAGAATGTTGGGAACTACAGCATAGCTACAATTAAAACTTGGGCTTTATAAGGATGGTGATCCAGGAAAAGATTATCTGTGGTAGATAACCTGTTGTATTTTCTGAAGACATCATTCATTGTGTTGCTAAGGTTTTAACAACTACTAAAAGTGACCCCCAAAATTCCCAGGAACTTTGTCTTTGTTTGTTTTTCAATATATTTTATTTGTTTTTTACAGAGAGGAAGGGAGAGAAATAGAGAGTTAGAAACATTAATCAGCCGCCTCCTGCACACCCCTTACTGGGGATGTGCCCGTAACCAAGGTATGTGCCCCCGACCAGAACCCTTCAGTCAGCAGGCTGATGCTCTATCGACTGAGCCAAACTGGTTTCAGCCCAGGCACTTCGTTGAAGAACATTCGAAACAGTAGTGAAATTCTACTTTTGTAAAACCATGCTTTCTGGTTGTTTTACCTCAAGGAAGATAAGTAATTCATAATCTCAGAATAGAAAGCGCAAGGCATCATTCTAGCAGTTCAAACATTTATTCATTCACCTTCCATGCATACTTCAGCATTCTAACATTAGCTTCACCTTGGCTGTGGTCAAGTCTTGGGGGTCACTAAAGTGGAAGGACCGTGTACTGAAGCTCTCTCTTAGGCTCTCTTCCGGGCTCTTTGCCTTTTAGTGTTGGCTTTGGCTCTAAGTGCTAACAATGAAACTTCTTTCACCCAGTTCTTTATGTAGAATAGCTCTTCTCCAGATTCTCCATATCACTTTATATGATGACTCTTGTTTTTATTTAATGTGCTGATTATCCAATGAGTGTGATTAAGTGGGGGTTGGCCTATATGCAATATGCTGTGTATTCGTTTTGTTTTTTTGCTGATGGGGAATTAGTCACTTTTTAAAGTTTTTTTTTTTTTATTGATTTCAGAGAAGAAGTGAGAGGGAGAGAGAAATAGAAACATCAATGATGAGAGAGAATCATTGATCAGTTGCTTCCTGTATACTCTCCACTGGGGATTGAGCTCACAACCCCGGCATGTGCCCTTGACCAGATTCAAATCTGGGACCCTTCGGTCTATTGGCTCTATACACTGAGCCAAACCAGCTAGGGCTGACTTAGTCACTTTTCACCATATTCCTAGGTTCTATTCAGACACTTAATATGTTTTATTGGGTAGTTTGAAGACACTATAAAAGCAGCATATCTATAATAAAATAAAAGTGTAATATGCTAATTAGACTGGACAGCTGAATGATCTTCCAGACAACCTTCAATCTTCTAGACAAAGCCAGAGCTGTGAGGGCCGAGCCCCTTGCACGAATTTCGTGCATTGGGCCTCTAATGACTATATGAAAGTAGCTGGCCTCAGAAAGTCAGTTTATGCTGAGGAGTAACATCTTTCCATAGCATGACTTGGTGAGCGTGGATCTTGAGCAGAGGGATATATGTGGTCTTATGGTGCAACCCAATGAAAATCTGTCCCATAGCAGATTCTTCCTTAATTGTCATTCTTAGGTCTATCAGACCAGGGGTGGGGAATGTCTGGCCCATGGACCGTATAAGGCCCAAGAAATCATTCAGTCTGGCCTTGCCAAAGCATTAGGGGTGAGTTAATTAAATGTTTGACCAAATAGCCAAAACTGGTTTGGCTCAGTGGATAGAGCATCAGCCTACGGACTGAAAGGCCCCAGGTTCGATTCCGGTCAAGGGCACATACCTTGGTTGTGAGCACATCCCCAGTAGGAGGTGTGTAGGAGGCAGCTGATGGATGTTTCTCTCTCATCAATGTCTCTAACTTTCTATCCCTCTCCCTTCCTCTTTGTAAAAAGTCAATAAAATACATTTTTTAAAAATGTTTGACCAAATATAGCAGAGCTAAATTTTAAATTGATGATTTTGTATGGCCTTCAAATGATGTTGTAAATACCCAAATGGCCCTTGGCAACAGAAAGTTCCTCCACCCCTGCTCTAGACAGTACTAGGTAAGTGCTGGAGATTCTTGGTTTTCAGTTTGCCTTGTCAGAGTTGATGCTGCTTTCCTTTTCTTGTTAATTGTTATTTTACTTACATCTCTATACCACCAGAATATACATTTTTCATAGACAAGAACTCTGTCCTTCACTTCTACATCCTCTGGTATTAAAGGAGCAAATTGAGCAGATAGGCATTCCTTGTAATTTCTTAGTTAATGATCATATTCCAGTTACACTTCTCTCCATGGTTCTCTCAATCTCTGGGAGAATCGTTTCTGTAATGGCTGCCTCCATTCATTACATTGGAGCTCTTCCTAATTCCATTCTCAGAGGTAGCCTTCCTTTGATTTTGGTGTTTAAGATTACCTTGCTGTCCCCTTTTACCTACAGCCCACAATTAAAGCTGATCCCTAGATTCTGAATAATAGTCTATAAAAACAGCACTCAGTTCTTCTATCAGCTTATATCACCTTATTGTCATTATTACCTGGGCATGGTGTTTCTTTCCAATGCAATATTAAAAATATAAAGTGGCTAGAAAAGATTTGCTAAAGTAATATGGGACATATTAAAAACAGTAAGATTCTGTCAATGAATGGGGAAAAGAACAAGAAATGTATTGGCTGTGTATATTATTAGTTTATAGAAATCTTCAAATATTCTGGAATTGACATGCAGATCATAGAATGTTAGACATGGATGTTGGAAAATGTTGTAAGTGATCTGTATAAAGGCAGTAGTGCTTGGTAAAGCCTTTGATAAATCTCTAGAATTCTTTATCAAATGGGTAATTAAGAGAAACTAAACGTTTAGCACGTTTTCTAATAGGCTGGAGTTAGTGTTACAAAGTCAGCCAGTCTTTCTTATAGCTTTTTGAGCTACTTTCTGGCTAGTGCAGAGTTAATGAAATAACCAGGGTCCATTCTCATGAATCATTAACTGTGCCCTTGATCTTGTCTTCCTGTTATATCCTCTTTTCTCTTAGGTACACGTCCTCACAAGTGCCCAGACTGTGACATGGCCTTTGTGACTAGTGGAGAATTGGTGCGGCATCGTCGTTACAAACACACCCATGAGAAGCCATTTAAGTGTTCCATGTGCGATTACGCCAGCGTAGAAGTGAGTATTCAGCTTGTTGGCTACCCTTAAGAAGATCATGATACCAATATGAGGATATAAGCTACGCAAAGTGACTTAAGATGAGATAGAAATTCTTTTTTTTTTTTAAATATATTTTATTGATTTTTTTACAGAGAGGAAGGGAGAGAGATAGAAAGTCAGAAACATCGATGAGGGAGAGACATTGATCAGCCGCCTCCTGCACGCCCCACAGTGGAGATGTGCCCGCAACCAAGGCACATGCCCCCAACCGAATCGAACCTGGGACCTTTCAGTCTGCAGGCCGACACTCTATCCACCAAGCCAAACCGGTCTCGGCGAGATAGAAATTCTTATTAGATTATTAAAACCCCCATTCCCCACCACCAATGGAAACTAATAAGTATGAAAGATTTACCCTATAAAAAAGAGCACAAGTTCCATATGTCATTATAGGCAGCTTCTACCAAACTTCACAGAAACAAATAACTATACCCAGAGTATTTAAAAATGAGTTTTATCACCTTTATTATTTGAGACTACCCTGTTATCAAAACCGGATAAAGATACTACCAAAGAGATAACTATCTTATTCACAGAAAAGCAAATATTCTAAGTAAAATTAGCTTTTAAGTCAAATATAGTAATATATTTTTTAAAATAAGTGATTACTGCTCTGGCCATCGGTGCTCTGTGATTAGTACATCAGCCCATGCGCAGGTTTGAGCACATACCTGGGTTGCAGGTTCAATCTCTGGCCCTGGTTGGGGCACGTGAGAGAGGTGACACCTCCATCTCTCTCACTCTCCCATCCTTTTGTTTCACTCTCTCTAAAAACATCCTGGGAAGAAAATTAACAAGACAAAAAAAAGTTACTAAATAGCCGAAACCAGTTTGGCTCAGTGGATAGGACTGATGGGTCCCCGGTTCAATTCCTGTCAAGGGCATGTACCTTGGTTTCGGGCACTTCCCCAGTAAGGGGCATGCAAGAGGCAGCTGATGAATGTCTCTTTCTCATCAATGTTTCCAACTCTCTATCCCTCTCCCTTCTCTCTGTAAAAAATCAATAAAAAATATATATTTTTAAAAAAAAGTTATTACTAGCTGAGACCGGTTTGGCTCAGTAGATAGAGCGTTGGCCTGCGGACTGAAAGGTCCCAGGTTCGATTCCGGTTGGGGGTATGTGCCTTGCTTGCAGGCACATCTCCAGTATGGGGTGTGCAGGAGGCGGCTGATCTCTCTCTCATCGATGTTTCTGACTTTCTATCCCTCTCCCTCCTCTCTGTAAAAAATCAATAAAATATATTTTAAAAAAAGTTATTACTAAATAGAGTATATCTAAAATGCAAGGACAGTTCAACATTAGGAATTTATTAGTGTGAACGACATTGAGAGATTTTTAAAAACCATATAATCATTTGTATACATTATTGAAAAACTAAATTTCAATACTCAGTTACTATCTAGTAGAAGGAAATGTCTTTACTATGAGGAGTATATACCAGAAATCTATAGTAAACTCTAACTCTGAAATATTGGAAGTATTCCCATTAAAATTGGAATAAGACATCCATCTTATTATTATTTCAGCATTATATTGGAAATCCTAACTAATTGAATAAAATAAGAAATGAATGATAAATGGAAAAAACAAAATGGTCATTTCTTTCAGACATATTTCCTTATAGAAAATTCAAGAGTATTAACCAAAACACGTAAGAGTAGTAAGTATTCAGTTGGGTGACCAGATATAAGATATAAGTACACAGAAATCAATAGTAGGAAACAAGTTCAAATTCTAGCAAGCAATACAATAATTTAGAGATAAACTGAACAATAAAAACATAGCTATGTGAAGAAAACTTGATTTTTTTCTGAAGGAAATTAATACATGAAGAGACACTACAAGTTCTAAATTCAACTGAAAAAATAAATATAAATGACTAAGAAAATTTGAAAAAAGGAGGAGTTTGTGCAATTGGATGTTGTAAAAACATATAGTAGTAAATGAAGACACTGTGATATTGAAGCAGAAAAAAAACAAAAAACTTGTTGAGACCAAATAGAGTCTTGTGCACATAGGAATTTAATGTGTGATGAGGCAAATCTTGGAAAGAGAATTATTCAGTAATGCTGTTGGAACCATTGTTAAACTGAAAATTTCCTGAGTGCAAGGGCATTCATGAGTGTATTGAAAGCACTTAGAATCAAGTTTGAAAGTCACCATTTTGTTGAAAAGGTACCCATAGAAGACGAAGGCCATAGTCAATAGTGAGGAACATAAGTGAGAGGCCCCTGAAGCCTGGCCTGTCTGGGAAGTGCTGATGATGGGGAAAAAGGACAAGGGGTGTTAAAACATGCTTATTAATCTGGATTCAAGTTTTGGAAGAAAATAGATGAGCACAAATTATTTTTAAACTATTAATGGAAAAATTCAAAAATATAAAAGTAGATAGAATGGTATTTAATATACCATGTCCCTGTTATCCAGCTTAAAATTATTAATGACCAATCTTGACTATGTATGCCCCTGTCCATTTACTCTCCTCCCTTAGATTACAGTATGGATTTGAGAAACAAAGATTATAAAGAATGAGGAAGAGATACTATGTTTTAGACTTTTTCTGTATTCTGATCTTCAGTGCCCAAAAGCTACACCTTTGTGCCTAACCCACGGAACTCATATTATAATTTGTTAATTAAAGTGTAAGAGGTTTGGTTGCTTTCATGTTTCAGGTCAGCAAATTAAAACGTCACATTCGTTCTCATACTGGAGAGCGGCCGTTCCAGTGCAGCTTGTGCAGTTATGCCAGCAGGGACACATATAAGCTGAAAAGGCACATGAGAACCCATTCAGGTAGGACTTCTTCCCTCTTTGCTTTTCAGTGGGTTCCCTGGCACCCTGTGAACTACCACATGCCACTCTTATTACCTGAATGGAAGTGTATCATTCATGAGTGCCTCTCTGGCATATCTGCTGAATTCATTGTTCTGAATATACATTGAAAAAAGGAAAGTTTTTACTGTTGAAATCTGGGTAGATTACCTAACCCAGCTCATTCAGTTTTTCTAAAAGAAACATCTACCTGTAGGTCCTCCTGTCATCCCATGTGCTTTCCCCAAAAGGTAAGCATTGCTGTGGTAACTACTCTCTTTCTTTTTTTTCTTTTTCATTTTGGAAATATTTTTAAAATTCTTCTATTATTTTTTAACAAATGGTCCCAGGGATAGGAGACCAGGGGAGCAGGGAGGAGGGGAAGCGAGCCCCCAGTCCCACAACCCTTCCCACCCACCTCTTTTCCCCTTATCCTGTATAATAACGTAATATGCAAATTGATGGTCACTCCAACACACAAGATGGCCGCCCCCATGTGGACATAAGATGGCCAGCAGGGGAGGACAGTTATGGGCGATTAGGTCTGCAAGGGAGGGCCGTTGGGAGGGACCAGGCCAGCTGGGGAGAGCAGTTAGGGCAACCAGGTTGGCAGGAGAGGGCAGTTAGGTTGGACCAGGCCTGCGGGGGAGGATAGTTAGGGGCCACCAGACCTGCAGGGAGGGCAGTTGGGGTCAACATGGCCTGCAGAGAAGGACAGTTAGGAGCAACCAGACCTGCAGGAGAGGGAAGTTAGGGATGACTAGGCTGGCAGGGGAAGGCAGTTAGGGGCAATTGGGCCGGCAGGGGAGCAGTTAGGCATTGATTGGGTTGTCAGGGAAGTGGTTAGGGGCAGGCAGGCAGGCAGGCAGGTGAACAGTTGGGAGCCAGCAGTCCTGGATTATGAGAGGGATCCCAGATTGGAGAGGGTGCAGGCTGAGCTGAGAGGCACACACCTCCACCCCCTGTGCACGAATTTTATGCACTAGGCTTCATATATATATATAATCTATATACAAGGCCTGGGGGAATAGGGACAAGGGGAACTCCCTCAGCAGGGTGGAGGCAACGTAGGCTCCTTGTCCCCTTGGGATCCAGGCTCTTCTGCCTGTCAGGAAGACCCTTCTCAGGAAGGTGGCCCTGTCTGCTCCCAAGGCTTTAGCATCCAGCATAGATCATGGGGGGAAGGGGGAGCCTGGGGGACAGGCACGTGTGGAAGAGGAAATAGAGCTCCATTCATACTGGGAGGTCAGGAATGGAAGGGTAGCTTGGATGGTAACATGAGAATTCAGACTTGGGGAAATGGGGCTTTCTCCCTCACCTGCTGGTGAAGGTCGATGTGCTGGTTGTGGAAGCACCTGCTATAGGTGGAAGGTGGGGTTTTGAGATGGGAACTGAATCCTTTTCTCTTTCTAATATATACAACTCTATGGCAGCAGCAGTTGAGGCTTGTTTGCCATCTCTCAAGATAGGCATGAGCCAGTTAGTGGACCGGAGCCTCAGCTTTCCTGAGTAAGACCTAAAGATTCTCTGAGACTTTACATATCTGCCACCTGAGTTGCCCTCAAATTAAATGATAGTATTTAGTCATTTCATCTAATTTATTCATTCTGTATTTCCTCTTTAGGGGAAAAACCTTATGAATGTTATATTTGTCATGCGCGATTTACCCAAAGTGGTACCATGAAGATGCACATTTTACAGAAGCACACAGAAAATGTGGCCAAATTTCACTGTCCCCACTGTGACACTGTCATAGCCCGAAAAAGTGATTTGGGTAAGTAAATTAGTGGCAACTGAGAAAATATTTTGAAGGATTTGGGAAAGTATGAAGATCATAATTAACCTCTTTTTTCTAATATATTTTATTGCTTTCAGAGAGGAAAGGGGTGGGAGAGAGAGAAAAAAATATCATTGAGGAGAGAGAATCATTGATTAGCTGCCTCCTGCATGCCCCCTACTGGGGATTGAGCCCGAAACCCAGGCATATACTCTTGACTAGAATCAAAACTTGGGATCCCTCAGTCCACAGGCTGATGCTCTATCCACTGGGCCAAATCATCTAGGGCCATAAATAACTTCTTTATCTGACTTGTATAAGTTTGTGTATGTGCATGACCTGCCACTTAATAAAAGCTATTGTTTAGCTGCTATTTTTTTCTATCTCTTCTTTCTCTTACTGCATATAGCTCATCTATAAATTAATGGAACTGTAATAAGAAGAATCAGTATACCTTTAATTAGTAGCCAGAATGTTTAAGTCCCCAAGTAGACAAGTGACATAGTATGAGTCAAACTAAGGTCAGTCCAAGTTAGATTTTTCAAAACATTTATGCTTTCTCTGGGTAATTATACTGTTTTATTGGTAACTGATAACTACAATCTTGTGCATAATTAAGCTAGAGTATACATAGAGAGGCAGAGTTTAGCAGTAGAAATTTTAGTATGTCATACTTAGAAATATGGTCACCTGGAATTCTGTTTTTCTTATTTAAAAAAAGATTTAAAAAAAATATTGCCCCAGTCTGTTCTCTGTCCTTAAAAGTAATTCTTACATTTTTGACATTTAGATACTTTATAAATTGCCTATGAGCTGTCAAATAGTAGTAGTTTTTTACTCTTTTGATCTTCATAACAACTATATTAAATCATCAAGGTATGTATTATAGCTTTAAAGGCTAGACAGTGTCTTCATCAAAAGCTACACAACACACCTCATGAGTAACAAAGCTGGATTTGAGTCCTTTTTAGTTGTTTCTTGCATTGGAGGCAATGTGTAAGTACCCAGGTTGCATCAGGAACATAGATTTAAAGGCACTGTCCTCTGATAAAGTTTTACTGTTTTTACCATATAGAAACTAAAATCTAAACCAATAATATCTCATGGCAGTGTGTGAGCTGTTAAGTCACTGGATATTCAGGTTTACCTCCCAAATTTAATCCCAAACAAGTATGTGTTTCCTCTTTAAAGCAGGCCTGATTTCACTGTTATGTGCAGTACATAAAATTATTCACTTTGTGACACAGGAAAGCTTGGGCTTTGGAAACAGACCTACTAGACTCAAGATTCACTTCCAAATACTTATTACTATGAGCCTCCCCTCCCCCCCCTCAAATGATGTATAGGAATAATACCTATCTTACAGAACTGTTATTACAAATATTTAATAAGAATATATGGCCAAAACTGGTTTGGCTCAGTGGATAGGGCGTCAGCCTGAGGACTGAAAGGTCCCATGTTCGATTCCGGCAAAGGGCATGTACCTTGGTTATGGGCACATCCCCAGTAGGGGGTGTGCAGGAGGCAGCTGATTGATGTTTCTCTCTCATCTATGTTTCTAACTCTGTCTCTCTCCCTTCTTCTCTGTAAAAAATCAGTAAAACATATATATGAAAGAGAGGTAGGCCTCTGTCAGAGGACCAGAAGGGGAAAGTTGAGGCCTAAAAATTATTCAAGATATATACATATATATATAAAGGGCCTTAAGCCCTAGCCTCTTTGGCTCAGTGGATAGAGTGCCATCCCGCAGACCAAAGGGTCCTGTGTTCAGTTCTGATCAAGGGCGTGTACCTTGATTGTAGACTCCTTCCTGGACCGGCCCTGGTTGGTTTCTCTCACATCGATGTTTCTCTGACTTTCCCCCTCTTCCACTCTTTCTAAAAAAAATTAATGGAAAAAAAAATATCCTTGAGTGAGGATTAATAATAAATAAATAGCCTTCATATAATGAACATTTTATAGCCAACCCTTCTCTTACTCATTTCCATTCTCCAGAGTTGGCCCTCAGTAAGTTTGATATATTGTCTTGATTGAATCAGATTGGTAGTACTATAAATTCATGATCCCAAATGCAGCTGACAGAGCTCATTGCTCCTGGACAGTCCAACTATTTATCCTTGTCAGGAGTGCTCCCATTGCCCTTGGTGAGTTTGTTCATTGATTCAGTCCACAAATGTTTAGGTGTCTGCTGTGTGGGAGGCACTATGACAGTTAGGTAAATCACTCTTTAAGCCTCTGATCTTCCCTTTTCTGTCTCCCTGGTGTCAGTGAGTGACCTCTTTTTCTACTTAAAAATAAAATTAAGGCAGCAGATTGAAACTCCAGATTGTCTGTTATCAAACCTAGCTGTGTCCATATTCATCTTCCCTTGACCCATCTTGTCTGAGGTCTGTCCCTTTACGTTTGCTTTGATCCCAAAGCAAACGTCATGGCAGCCTGTAACACCATCAATATTGCCTCAATAACTTCGTGCAGAGGTTCTCCTTGATGTATCCCTTCAACTCTAAGCATGCTTGTGCATCTTCTATTTTTATTTATTGATTTGAGAGAGAGAGAGAGAGAGAGAGAGAGAGAGAGAGAGAGAGAGAGAGAGAGAGAGAAACATCAGTGTGAGAGACATCCATCACTTGCCTCCCATACACACCCTGTGCGGGAACCAAGCCCACTTACCTTTTGGTGTACAGGACACTCTAGCCAACTGGGTCACGCCAGCCAGGGCTTCCTTTCCTGTCTTTAAAAAACTATTTCCCCTTCCAGGTTTAACTTTATCTCCTTCCTAGCCAACACTCATAAAGAATTAATGTCCCGCCGAAACCGGTTTGGCTCAGTGGATAGAGCGTCAGCCTGCAGACTGAAAGGTCCTGGGTTCGATTCCGGTCAAGGGCATGTATCCTGGTTGCGGTCACAACCCCAATAGGGGGCGTGCAGGAGGCAGCTGATATATGTCTCTCTCTCATCGATGTTTCTAACTCTCTATCCCTTTCCCTTCCTCTCTGTAAAAAATCAATAAAATATATTTTTAAAAAAATAGAATTAATGTCCCTCACATTCTCTGTTTCACATCTCCTAATTTCCCGCTCATCTGGAGTATACCCATCACTCTGTAAAGAGACTTGCTAAAATTACTAATGACCCTGTGTAGTAGAGCATAGGGAACATGGCTCTTACCTGTTACCCTTGCTCCCTCAGCACCATTTTTTGTAGTGGTCTGTGCCCTCTTTTTTATTTTTCATGTTGTTTTTTTGCCCTCCTCCTCAAAACACTTTTTTTCCCTTGGCTTTCATGGCACTGCATCCTGTTGGCTTGGGCTTATTTCTCTGACTGTGCATTCTCAAGTTTTTCTTATTTTAATCCTTTTCCTCTTTCTGGCATTAACTTTTAGATTTCTTAAAATATGACTCATACTCTTCTTTTTCCATTCTTTACTTTTTGCTTAGTGATTTCATCAGCTCCCACGGTCTCACTCAAATTCTAACAAGTCCTAAATTTATGTTCCTTTGAGTTGGGCTTAGATCTGTACCTTGCCATCCCTCTCCCTACTTTGATATTGTTGGCATTCCAAATGCAACATGTCAAAACTGAATCCTTGCCCTAACCGGTTTGGCTCAGGGGATAGAGCGTCGGCCTGTGAACTAAAAGGTCCCAGGTTCGATTCTGGTCAAAGGCATGTACCTTGGTTTGGGGACACATCCCCAGTGGGAGGTATGCAGGAGGCAGCTGATTGGTGTTTCTCTCTCATTAATGTTTCTAACTCTCTATCCTTCTCCCTTCCTCTCTGTAAAAAAATCAATAAAATATATTTTAAAAAACAACAACAAAAAACTGAATCCTTGCCCTAGCTGCTTTGGCTCAGTGCACAGAACATCAGCCTGAGGACTAACGGGTCCCAGGTTTGACTCCAATCAAGGGCACATGCCTGGGTTGTGGGCTTGATCCCCAGTGTGGTGTGTGGAGGGGGCAGCCAATCAATGATTCTAATCATTGATGTTTCTATCTCTCTCTTTCCCTTCCTCTCTGAAACCAGTTTTTTGTGTGTGTGTTTTTTTTGTTTTTTTTTAAGTTTCTTAACTGGTCTACTTAGTTTTCTGAGCTAGAACCAGGCATTTGTCCCTAACACCCACCTTCCTCTTCTGCACTCTATTACTAAATCCTGCTGGTTCAACTTCCTAGATTTTTCATCAGTTCTTCCCCTTCTTCCCATATCCATTGCTGTCATCCTTATCCAAGCCACCATTTTCTCTCACCTATCCTGTTTCAGCATCTTAACTGGTCTCCTCACATTTGTAGTTATTCCTCCTTTTAATTAATTTTTTTGTATAACAGCATAATTCTTTTAAGAAGTAGAAATAAATGTATTATTAACTTGTTGAAATGCTTGTTTATGTTTTCACTAGTTAGACTGGACTCTATATTTTGCTTTCAGGTGTCCATTTGCGAAAGCAGCATTCCTATATTGAGCAAGGCAAGAAATGCCGATACTGCGATGCTGTGTTTCATGAGCGCTATGCCCTCATTCAGCATCAGAAGTCACACAAGAATGAGAAGCGCTTTAAATGTGACCAGTGTGATTATGCTTGCAGACAGGTAGAGACTCATGGTTACAAAGCAGTTGATGCCTCTGGGTGTCAGGTTTCATCAAAGGGTTCTTACAAACCTTGGATGGTGGCTATTTTTAAGGATGATACAGTGTTACCTCGAGATACGAGTTTAATTCGTTCCGTAACCTTGAGGCGTGGGAAACTATGAGATGCTCGAGTTGCAGTAAACTGGTGGGTCGTGTGCAGCCGGCCGATCCGAGCGATTACTCCTATCTCAACTGTTGCTCGTATTTCAAAGCAAAAATCGCTCGCTCGACGGCTCGTATCTCAAAAATCTCGTATGTTAGGGCACTCGTATCTCGAGGTACCACTGTACACGTATGTTCAAACTGTGATTTGGGAGGAAGGTTCTATTGATTGTATCTCTGTCTCCCACTGATGTTTTATTCA
The DNA here is from genome assembly GCA_011751065.1 of Lasiurus cinereus. Classification (NCBI taxonomy): domain Eukaryota; kingdom Metazoa; phylum Chordata; class Mammalia; order Chiroptera; family Vespertilionidae; genus Lasiurus; species Lasiurus cinereus. The sequence continues at coordinate 11,184,274 of JAAGEH010000452.1, forward strand.
GTCACAGCTTACCCATTCCACCCCCACCTCAGGCAGACTACTTACTGACTTCTTTCTCAGAACTGTGGAGATTAAGTTCAGGACTTGAAAGAAGGGAAGAATTTGATCCTGGAGCCTGATGCTTGGGAATGACCTAAAGAATCAGCCTGGCAGGAGTAGGCATATCTGCCTGGGATTTATGGAAGTAGTTCACCCCAGTAAAGATTAGTTTATTTTTCCAACAAGCCTAGATTCTTGGGAGAGAAAAGCCTGTCAGCCATATGCACACAGGTGGTAGCTGGGGTAGCAGCCCTCTGACAGACAGACTCTGAAGCCTCTGCCCCACCCACTCTTTCAGGAGAGGCACATGATCATGCACAAGCGCACCCACACCGGGGAGAAGCCTTATGCCTGCAGCCACTGCGACAAGACCTTCCGCCAGAAACAACTCCTCGACATGCACTTCAAACGCTATCATGACCCCAACTTTGTCCCTGCGGCCTTTGTCTGTTCTAAGTGTGGGAAAACATTCACACGGCGGGTAAGAGTGAGAGCTTTACATCCTCTATTATAGTTCTTTTTTCTTTTAAATTTATTGGGGTTACATGGTTAATAAAATTATCTAGGTTTCAGCTATACAATTGTATGAAACATCATCTGTGTATTATATTGTGTGTTCACCACTTCAAGTCAGATTATAGTGGTTTTAATATTGTGTTCTTGGTCTTCCACTGCAAAGCATGACAGTTCTTCCCACTGAGGTAATAGACATAGAGGTGTTGTATCCATGTGTGAACCCTGCTGCTGGTAGGAAGTTCCCCAATAGGTCTGTCCTGGGTCTTCATTTGGGACTGTGTTTGTCAGATCTGCACAGGACAGGGAGCTGGTCTGATCCTCCCTGGCCCCTTTTGCCTCATGCTGCTGAGCGCTCCACTCAGGGACCCAGCGTCATCTTCTGAATGACTCCTTTTTCTCCCTCCCTTCTTTCTCCCTCTTGTCCTCCTCTAAATGGAGATCAATTCCTTGAATGAGGAGAGCATATTTTAGGACATATTTTAGCAGACATTCAGACTTAATATAGATACTCCATTGTTTTTATTTTACTAAACTAAAATAAAGAGAACTTCCAGTGCTCATCTTTACTTTTTCAGTGATGTGAAAGAGGGTTTGTTCCTTTTGTTAGAATACCATGGCAAGACATGCTGATAATTGTGCCGGTCCAGAGGGTGTAGAAGGGGAAAATGGAGGAGAAACGAAGAAGAGTAAACGTGGAAGAAAAAGAAAGATGCGCTCTAAAAAAGAAGACTCCTCTGACAGTGGTAAGTGGCTTGTTTCTTGGTTTAGTTGAACATGGCAGATTTTGGGTCCCAGTTAATGTACGGATCTGCAGGGAGGTAGAAGTAAGCTAGTACTTCCTTTAAACCTCTAATCTTCCTACTGTATATATTTACAACAGCAGTTAGTTTGTCTCTGGGGCAATTTTTTTCTTTTTTTTCTAATGGCATTCTAGAAATTGCTTAATAATACTTTATAAGTTATGTTCATTTAAAGCCAAAGCAAAATTAATATATTTACTCAATGTACTCAGATTAGTGATATTTTAAGGCCAGCAGAGTTTCTTTTCTATGTTTGTAACTTTCACATTTAGGAAGCTGGTCTAGGTTTGAGCAATGAATCTAATGGACACGAAGTAGGTTGCTTAAAGCATCTTGACCAACTTCTGGTTTGACTGCCTCTATCAGCCTAACCTTGAGATGTATTAATCAAATTTGTTGAAGGTCAGCCTTTCTCTTCCTTCCTTAATCTCTTCATTATGTTTTAAAACTTGGCCTATTTTCCTACCATTGATGCTCTTTGGGGTGTTTTTGCCTTTCTGGTCATAAAATCCAGGCAGAATGTATGCTTTGAGGTGTTAGACTTATGAAGAGCGAGAGAGAATAAGAATGTTGGTAATGGCCGAAACCGGTTTGGCTCAGTGGATAGAGCGTCGGCCTATGGACTGAAAGGTCTCAGGTTTGATTCCGGTCAAGGGCATGTACCTGGTGGCGGGCACATCCCCAGTGGGGGGCGTGCAGGAGGCAGCTGATCGATGTCTCTCTCATCGATGTTTCTAACTCTCTCCCTCTCCCTTCCTCTCTGTAAAAAATCAATAAAATATATTTTTAAAAAAATGTTGGTAATGTAGGAGTCACATTTGAGGATACAAATTTGTTCCAAAGTGTTAGGTTCTACAACATGGACACTTGGGCTACTGGCACCCCAGTTGAGAAGGCACATCTATGACTACAGATGGAAGCTTTTTATGGGGAAGAATGTAGAGTTTTTGTTTTTGGGAAATGCACTTCCCCAGAAGCATATCAGACAGGAGAGATTACAAATGGTGCCTAATTGCTATTTCTAAGGATTCCTCATTTTGTTTTCTATGTTACTTGTTAGTAGAAGTAGTGGGAAGGAACACAATTTATATATATATTGATTTCAGAGAAGAAAGGGGGGGAGAGAGAGAGAGAGAAACATCAATGAGAGTCATTGTTCAGGTGCCTCCTGCATTCCCCCTCGTGGGATTCAAGCCTGCAACCCAAGCATATGCCCTTACTGGGAATCGGACCATGACTTCTGGTTCTTAGGTTGATGCTCAACCACTGATTAAGCATTTTTTAAAATGGACTTTCTTTTTTTTTTTTAATATTTTATTGATTTTTTTACAGAGAGGAAGGGAGAGAGATAGAAAGTCAGAAACATTGATGAGAGAGAGACATCGATCAGCCGCCTCCTGCACGCCCCACAGCGGAGATGTGCCTGCAACCAAGGTACATGCCCCCGACCGGAATCGAACCTGGGACCTTTCATTCTGCAAGCCGACGCTCTATCCACTGAGCCAAACCGGTCTCGGCTGGACTTTTTTTTTTTTAATTGATTTTTCACAGAGAGGAAGGGAGAGGGATAGAAAGTCAGAAATAGACATCATTCAGCCGCCTCCTGCACACCCCACACTGGGGATGTGCCCACAACCAAGGTACATGCCCTTGACCGCAATTGAACCCGGGACCTTTCAGTCCACAGGCCGACGCTCTAGCCACTGAGCCAAACCAGTCTCGGCAAAATGGACTTTGTAACAATGAAAATAAATATATAACTAAACTTCACTTTATGATTATTTGTGTTATTTTTCTTCCACCACCTGTTCTCCCTGATTTAATAAGAAGAAAATGCTGAGCCAGACCTGGACGACAATGACGATGAAGAGGAGCCTGCTATGGAAATTGAACCTGAGCCAGAGCCTCAGCCTGTGACCCCAGCCCCACCACCTGCCAAGAAGCGGAGAGGACGCCCGCCCGGCAGAACCAACCAACCCAAACAGACCCAGCGTAAGTCTCCCCTCAGTTACTGGCTGGCATCCTCTCCCAGCACGTGGAGAAGCTATGCAGGTCTGTGTTCTCGGGGGAGATGAGAACTAAGCCATGAGACCAAGTTAGGGTCGTGCCAGGAACAAACCCAGGAAACGATTTTTTTTATTTTTATTTTTTTATTTTTTTACTGGGCTACGTATTAGGCCTGTTACATTTCAGTGAGTAAAAGCTTAGCATAAAAGGGTGCTTGTGTTCTACTCAGTGGGTGCTGTTAATGTGGGAGGTTTACAAAACAACCAAAATCACAGCTGGCAGAATTGATGGGTAAGGAATGTAAAGGGGCCAAACTTGAAAGGGTGAGGAGAGAGCAGTTTACCAGGAAGTGCTGAGGACAGTGTTGACGCCTAACTGGTCCTCCTATTAAGAATCTCAGGCCTGTGATTTAGTTCCTGGCCTTTAATTGATGAGCAGACACCGAGGAGGTGGTCATCCTCCATGTCACCCCACAGATGACAGTAGGTAGCAGTCCTAGGCTAGACGCAGCCCTGGGAGAGCAGGCTTTAGGGAACTTAGGTCTCTGTTCTACTCGTGTGTTCTAGATCTCCTGAAAGCTGGTGTGTTTTGTTTTTTCTTCCTTTAACAAATGCAGGATTTAATCTACTTTTTACGGGTATTTACTGAGCCTCCTATATAGATGTATATTACAGTGGGGTGATGAACTATAAATCCTGGGAACCATTTCACCTGCACACACGTGAATGAATAAACTGGTGGGAGGGCCTGGGTGTGAATCAAATGAAACAGACCTACATCACACATTCTGTGATCCTGGTCATGCTGTCCGCATCTTTTGCCTGTCTCAGACTATTTTTGCCAGGCCAAATTTATGACAGAGAGGGAAACTAAGGCTTTTAATATGTAGTTTGGGAGGCATATGAAGGTAACTGCCAGCATTTTGTTTTTTGGTAGTTTCTAAAGTGTTTGGGCTTTATGTGTGGCCACGCTTAGATCATTCAGTATTTTCTTACTGACTTGCTCTGTATAACTACGAAGACTTTCCTGAATTGCTAATATCCATTTAGTGTCAAGTTCGGAAGGACCTTTGCCATCTTTGAGGACTTTAATAGAGCGTTTGTTTTGTTCGTGCCCTTTTCACCAGCAACAGCTATCATCCAGGTGGAAGATCAGAATACAGGTGCAATCGAGAACATTATAGTTCAAGTGAAAAAAGAGCCAGATGCCGAGCCCGTGGAGGGGGAGGAAGAGGAGGCCCAGCCCGCTGCCACAGATGCCCCCAACGGAGACCTCACCCCCGAGATGATCCTCAGCATGATGGACCGGTGATGGCAGGGCCTTGTCTTCACCAGGACTGCTCAGGGCTGTGTTTAAACGGCCTGCATCTTAATTTTTCTCCCTTTTTTCTTCTTTTGGCTTTGGGAAAAGCACCATTTTACACCATTTTACCAAACATACTGAGAACTAAAACTTCAAGGATGATGTTAGGAAGATGTGATTTAACTAGAACCTGCCGTTTGATGTTAGCAAATCATGGAATGTTCTGAGTCCCTGAGGGTTTACCAGGAAGTGCTGAGGACAGTGTTGACGCCTAACTGGTTTTCTTAGATGGAAACAGAGACATTGGACCCTCCTTCTGGCTATGGTAAACCACTCCAGAACAGCCACCGGGTTGCCCAGAGTTCTATGGCCTTCTTCCCAGGAGAGTTTTTCATTGTAAATGCAGACTTGGGAAGGACTTAGACTTTTAAACTGGTTTTTGCTTTTGCTTTTTCCCCGACTCCCTTTGCTTGGAGTCGGCTGCACACCAATAATATGGCATGCTACGATCGGTTTTGTCCTGAAGGCTTTGCCTCTTTCTTGGCAAAGTTTCTGGTATGGTCAAGCTTGTAAATAACTTTTTTTACATTTTAATCTTTTCCATTAATTAAGAGATTGAAAAGAAGTGCAGTGTAAGAAAACCCAGCATTTTAATTACTTGCAAATTAAGTTGCCACAGACTGTAGTGTGTAAATGTTGACAAGGAATCGGATCGCAATCATGTAGCAGAACAGCTCCCAGACTGCTGCCCACTAGAGACGGACACCCACGGGGAAGATCGTGATTTCCAGCCCATGGAGCCTGCATTTGAACCTGTACAATTAACTTTCAGTTACGATTTCCCATCCGCATTTTCTTTGCTCTGTTTGTAGCTGACTTTTCTGTTTTATAAGTCCTCTGTTAAAGCCGAAGGTTGATTATGAGCAGGTCACAGCAGTCCCTTAAAAGCTGGGCCAGAAATTGTCATTAGGTCAGTAATTTAAACTTGGGATATGCAAGCAAAAAGAAAAAAAACAAAACAAAAAAAAAACAAAAAAAAGGTTAATAATGTGAAGCGAAACCAACTAAAAATGATTCTTGCACATGAACTGTCATGTTTAAAATGTGTTTTTTAGAGAGCCTCAGTCTTGTTGATTTCAAACACTTTTTTCTTCTGTGTATTGCTTTTAAGAGAGCCATCAGTTAGCTGTCAGACTCTAGGTTGATACATTTTGTACTTAGCTGTACTGTGTGATATTTTTCATTATTTTAGGACACCAACATGAGACCTGTAATAAAATATGTAATGGGGTTGAAAGCTGGGGAGGAGGATCTGCTGTACAGCTAATAAATCATAACGGATTAACAGTGCTCCAAACACTGGCCTGTGTGATTCCTGTCTAGTGAGAAGCCCAAAGAGGTCCACATGCGTGGCCTCAGGTGGTACAGGCCTGAGGTGCAGGCAGCTGTGTGACCACTTCCCCTTCAGTAGATGGGAGGTGATCTTGGCAGGTGATGGGATACTAAGTGCATCCTGTTCCAAGTTTCAATTCCCGGAAAGTATGTAAGTGGATGGACATCTGCCATTCTCCATGAGCCACTCATTTTAGGGAGTGGATCCCCGATGGCCAAGGGGTGGGCCACAGAGCTTCGATAGCAGGGGCTGATGGAAGCTCTGTTCCTCGGGATCTCCGCTCAAAAAGTGTTGGGATCAGGACCTCAAGCTCTGCAAGTACAGGGGGACAGGGAAGCCGGCCAGTCTGTCATAAAGAAGGTGATTTGATGGGAGAGACAGAATGACCAGGAGAGACTCCTGGACAGTCAGATCTCCAGGAAAATGTGTCACCTGGGACCTCAAGACTATACCAGGCAGTCAAGTATTTCATCTCCATCCCACCAATAGACTAGCCCCCACAGGGACTGAGTACCCCAACTAGAATTCTCTCACAGAGCACATGGCTTTTAACAATTGTTAGGTATTTATAATAGAAAATCTCTGCAGAACAGGGAGATGTTTGTCTTCAGCAGAGCTTTTATTTCTCATTGTTTGAAAAGTTTAAATGTGGATTTGTTTTAGAGGGAGTCCAAGAAAAGTGACATGGTAGTTGAGGCTAAAAAGGGATTCCCATTGATAATCCTATGTGACTTCATTAAAAGTAAAACTCTGCCCTAGCTGGTTTGGCTCAGTGGATAGAGCGTCGACCTGCGGACTCAAGGGTCCCAGATTCAATTCTGGTCAAGGGCCCATGCCCAGGTTGCAGGCTTGATCCCCAGTGGGGAGCGTGCAGGAGGCAGCCAATCAATGATTCTCATCATTGATGTTTCTATCTGTTCCTCTTCCTTCCTCGCCGAAATTAATAAAAAAGTAATAAAACTGCCCAGCTAGTGGGGCATTGACCCATGAACCTGGAGGTCACAGTTCGATTCCTGGTCAGGACACACATGCCCAGCTTGCAGGCTTGATCACCAGTAGGCAGTGTGCAGGAAGCAGCCCATCAATGATTATCATAATTTGTTTCTATCCTCCTTTCTCTGAAATAAAAAATATTTTTAAAAAATAACAAAATAAAACCTTCAGCAAAAGCCAGTTCTCATTACTCCACAGCTGAGACCTTAGGGGAAGTTCCCTGGCCTATCTACAGCACTCTGCCCCCCCTGCTAAACCGTAGTAGGTACTGGAGTCAGTTACATCTAAAGGGTGTTGCGTCCACTGCTGCCCAGCTCTTGTCTTTTAAACCCTCTGAGGGAGCCTGTGGTTCAGCCTGGCCTGTCAGCCGGAGTTACTGGAGCAGGCGGGGCTTACTCCTCATTATGACCTTTTAGCATTTCCTGCGCGCCCACGGCGTGTCATGCTGTCTGGAACATAGAAGCCGGCCTGAACAAGCTGAGGGCCTCCCCCTCCCACTGAGTCACTCACTGCTTGTTGGAGCTGAGTCCCATGTGTTTACTTGGTCTGTTTTGTCTCTGTCACCCTGAGTACCAGCAGTTAATGAGGGCTTGTGGCCAGCTCAGCACCCCTGGTCTGGTCTGCATGCTGATCCTGGTTTCCTTCTCATCACCCCTGGTTCTCTCCCAGCACTGGAGCCCGCCCCGCCCCTCCCTTCCCCTCGTCCCCTCCCCCCAGCCCCCCAGTCTCCGTCTAGGCAACAGCTCCAACCCTTTGGCAGTCATTCCCTCTTCTAGTTCTCATCCTTGTTATTCTAAACAGGAAAATCCTAATGAGGTGGCGTTTTTTGTGGTGGTTTTGGAGTCCCGGGGTTGCCATGGTAGACTTGGCCAATGTGAGTGTTCGCTGAGTGCCAGGCACCGTTGTGAGCACATCTCTTAATATTTAATGCTTACAAGCAACACTTGGAGATAAGTTAATAGCTCCAGCCGGAACTGGAAGCCCAGAAAGGTTAAGTAACGGACTCAACGTCAAACAGCTGGTGAGGGATGGAGCCAGGACTTGCACGCGGGCAGTCTGCCTTTAGGACCTGCTTTCTTGACCACTTGGCCATAGTGAGTGCTCGCCCTGAAAGCAGATTGTAGGTTCTATGTGGTCTTCGAAAGAGTTCCATCTTAACCTTGACTCTTTTCAAATTGAAAGGCAGCTGAACGCGACTTCCTTTTGCCTCCTCGGTGGGCAGGAATTCATAGCTCCCCCTCCGGCTGAGTCAGCTCTCAGCTCTCACACCAGGAGCCTGTTGCTTGAGGGGAGAGATGGCTGCCCCCACGTTGTTAATACTCAGTTTCTACTTTCCGCTTTGTCCCAGTCCTCGGTGGAACCTCAACAAAGGGAGATGAGAAGGCGCTCCCACTGGCTTTGAGCCCCAAAGTGAGGAGGGGTAGCTGGAGGAGGGAAAGAAACCAAGGAGATTTCTGCCCGGTATCTCTCCCCTACTCGTGGTTATTTCACCTGTGCCTCGCTGAGCTGTGGGCAGGGCAGAAAATGTTCTTTGTCCGTAAGTAATGGAAGGGGGGGAAATTAATCCCCTCCTGTGAGCCTTCCAAAATCTAGGTCCCTGGTCTTTTCAAAGGCAGCTGGTCCCTCCCAGCCCTGAAGACGGCAGCTTTCCTCTCTCCTAGTGGTTCCCCCTCCCCAAATCCAGGTCAGGGAGGATGCACGCTCAGAGGAGGATCCCACCCAGCCCCTGAGCGCACACACACGTGGACTTTCTCGCCGGACCCAGCCGGACCCAGATGAAAGCAGAGGAGCCTCTGCCCCAGAGAAGGCTGCCACAGTCTCCAGGTTAGATAGACGTAGTCACGGACTAGGTCCTCCCGGTTAGGACCCGCCCCGGTTTGTGGGGAGAGATCCCACCCTCCTGCGAATACAGACGCCCCTTCCTTCCC
>JAAGEH010000452.1:11193351-11230384 GCA_011751065.1 Lasiurus cinereus
CTGGGCTTTTCAGGCTGGCTACTCACCAGGGTGGGCCGGGGAGGGGATCCCCGAGCGGACAGCACCCCCTGGTGCTCGCTGCAGGGACTGCGGTAAGGGGTACAAGAAGTAGGGGGGCTAGCAAGCAACCGCTGGGGGTGCGGACGCGTGCGCGACCCTGCGGGCCACACCGCCTCGCCCGTCTGGCCCGACGGATTCGCTCCTGCGCGACGCGGGTGGACGGGCAGCTGGGACGCGGCCTGCCCTCTGCCTCCCGGTCAGCGGGCGACCTCTCCGGGCCCCTGGAGGCGCGGGCGGGCGGGCGGGGAGGAGCCGGGCGGGGGGCGGCCTGGCAGGAAGCGGCGCGCACCTTCCGCTGCCAGAGCAGCAGGTGGCGGCTGCGGAGCGGGCCGGGCCCGGCTTCCTGTGCGCGCCCGCCGCGGCCGCTCCTCTCCCCCGCCGGCCCGGCCCCATGGCTCAGACCCCCGACGGCATATCCTGCGAGCTGCGAGGTAAGCGCTGGCCCCTCTGGACCTGCTGGTGGAGGGAGGGGGGGGAGCAGGGCGGCCCCACACCAGGCCGCCCGCCCAGGGCCCCGCGGATGCCGGGCATGCGTTTCTCGTTGCTCCTTTCCGGGGGGGCTGGCCACCCCAAGACCCACTCATTCTCCTTCCTCGCTGGCGCATCGGAGAGCCCCGGCGCCTAGCCCCGCACAGAGCCTGGGCGGGAACGGACCTCCGGGGGAGAGAGGACCGGGGTCCTCCCGCAGGTCGCCCTCCCACAGGTGAGATCTCCCGGTTCCTGTGGCCCAAGGAGGCAGACCTGCTGCTGAAGACGTGGCTCCCCGCGCGGGAGGGTGCGGAGCACGGCCACGTCCTGGTATGGCGGGGGCGGGGGCGGGGGCAGAGCGGGGAGGGTGCTGGGCCCCAGCAGAGAGAGCCTTTGGCCCGTGCAGGGTGTCAGGCGCCCTCTCCCCCCTGCCCCCTCCAGGCGCTGCTGCGATGGAGGGCCTACCTGCTCCACACGTGCCTCCCACTGAGGGTGAGTCAGCCCTGCTGGTCAGCACCCGCCCCGTCTGGCCTCCAGCAGCTTCCTCCACCGAGGATGCAGCACCGTCCGTCTGTCCTGTGGGCTCTGCCCGTCCAGCAGCACGAGAGTCCAGCCCCTCCGGCTCTGAGCTCCAGGCTGCACCAAGGAGGGGGCTCCCGGGAGGGGGGGCGGGCTCGGGCTTTGGCCTCGGCTGACCCAGGCCCGCCCTCCACAGGTGGACTGCACGTTCAGCTACCTGGAGGTCCAGGCCATGGCCCTGCAGGAGGCACCCCCGCAGGTGCAGACCTTCGTGCCCCTGCCTTCACCCCCTCCTTCCCTCCCCCGCCCCCCCGCGAGGAGCCCAGCCCAGCCCAGCCACCTGCTCTCCCTCCCCAGGTTACTTTTGAGCTGGAGTCGCTGCCGGAGCTGGTCCTGGAGTTTCCGGGGGTGGCTGCCCTGGAGCGGCTGGCCCAGCACGTGGCCGCGGCCATCAGGAAGGTCTTCCCTCACTCCACCCTGGGGTGAGGCCCAGCGGCGGCTGCAAGGGACCGGCAGGGAAGGGGGGCGGCTCTGGAGGCACCCCATGGTCCCTCCTGCTTTCCCCCCCCCTGCAGGAAGCTGTTCCGGAAGACCACGCCCCCCTCTCTGCTGGTTCGCCTGGAGAGGAGCAGCCCCTCAGAGGCTGCCTGCCCCAGTAGCCCCTGTGGTAAGGGCCAAAGGGTGGGGATCCCAGCCGACCCCTTCCTGCAGCCCCAGTCCCCCCGGTTTGGAGAAATCCCAAACTGAGCGGAGCCTCTTGAGGTGCCGCCACCACCACCCCGCCTGGGGCTCTGATCTGCACCATTTTTTGTCTCTCCCCCCCACCCCTGACCCTGCCATCCCCCTGGCACCTCCCAGGTGGCTTCTTGGAGACGTACGAGGCGCTGTGCGACTACAACGGCTTCCCTTTCCGAGAGGAGATTCAGTGGGTGAGGGCAGGGCCCGCTCTGGGCGGCTCTGGGGACTTCGCACCCCCCTGGGCACGGAGCCCCACCCTGCTCCGTGCGGCCCCAAGCCGGTTGGAGACCCTTTCTCCCTGTCCAGGATGTGGACGCCATCTACCGTCGCCAGGGCTGCCGCCACTTCAGCCTCGGAGACTTCAGCCACCTGGGCAGTCGGTGGGTGGCCTGCCGGGCTGGGCAGGGAGGGAGAGGCCATGACCCACGTCCCTGAGCCTCAGCCTCTCCCTGGAGGGGGACGCTGGGCCTGAGCTCTGGCCGGAGGACGCTGAGTCTGCCCCCGCCCTCCTCCCACCCAGGGACCTGGCCTTGAGCGTGGCCGCGCTGTCCTACAACCTGTGGTTCCGGCGTCTCTCCTGCGTGGACGTGAAGCTGGTGAGAGTGTAGAGCGGGGCGACGGGTCTGAGGTCCAGGGGTAGATGAGGGGCAGGGGTGTGGAGACCAGGGGGCCCCCACTGAGCCTCCCGCTGCCTCTCAGAGCCTGGAGGTGTTGGAACAGATTCTGCACCTGATGAGTCAGTCGTCCCACCTGGAGGAGCTGGTGCTGGAGGCCTGTGGCCTGCGGGGGTACGGCGACGGGGAGGCTGGCGGAGGGGAGGGGGGCAGCTGGGAGCAGCTGGGAATCCAGAGTCTCAAGCCTGGGGTCTGGTCCCCAGAGACTTTGTGCGGCGACTGGCCCAGGCGCTGGCCGGCCACGCGGGCTCCGGGCTCCGGGAGCTGAGCCTGGCTGGGAACCTGCTGGACGACCGAGGTAGGGCTGGGCCCGGGGGCGGGGAGGGGGGGTGCGGGCTGGAGGAGGTGGGACCCACAGGTTCGGCCCTGTCCCCAGGCCTGGCTGCACTCAGCAGACACCTAGAGCACCGTCCTGGAGCCCTCAGGAGACTCAGCCTGGCGCAGACAGGGTTGACCCCGCGAGGTGAGGGGCGCCACGGATGGGGTGGGGTTGGTGGAGCCAGTGTGGGTGCGCCTGAGCCACCCCCCTTTTCGCCACCAGGAATGAAAGCTCTCGGCCGGGCCCTGGCCTCCAATGCGGCCTTTGACTCGGCCCTGACCCACCTGGATCTTTCGGGAAACCCCGGGGCCCTGGGCGCCTCGGAGGACAACGGGGTGAGTGGTCTGTTCGGGGCAGTGACTGGGGGCGCTGCGGGGGGTAGGGTGTCAGGAAGCTCTTGGGGAAGCGCCTGATCCCTGACTCCTTTCCGCTCTCCCACCCCATCCCTCTCCCATCCATCCCGCCACCAGGGGCTCTACAGTTTCCTGCGCCGCCCCAACGTCCTGGCGGCCCTGAACCTCGCGGGCACCGACGCCGCCCTGGACATTGTGAGGAGGGGGCAGGGGGCGGGCCGGGGAGGGGGTGATCAGTGGGTGGGGGGGGGGCAGGCCCGGGGAGGGGGTGACAGTAGGGCTGGTGGACGGGTCTGAGGCCCGAGAGGGGTGTAGACTGGAGGGCAAGGCTGGCGGGGGCGGGGAGGGCTCGGTCCTGCGGCCGGTGCAGCCTGCACCCCCTCCCGCAGCTCTTCTCCGCGCTGTCCCGCGGCTGCTGCGCCAGCCTCACCCACCTGGACGCCTCCAGGAACGTCTTCTCCCGCACGTGAGGAGGCGGGCGTGGTGCGGGGCGCGGGGCGGGGGGTCGGGCCGCCGGGAGCCGCCTCCCGCGCCCGGAACCCACTCCCCCCGCCCGCTCTCCCCGCAGCAAGTCCCGGGCGGCGCCCGCCTCCCTGCAGCTCTTCCTGAGCCGCGCGGGGGCGCTCCGGCGCCTGGTCCTTGCCGGCTGCAGGCTGCCCCCCGACGCGCTCAGGTGAGTGTCGCGGCCCCGGCCACGCCCCTTTCACGCCCCTGGCCACGCCCCTGGCTGTGTGGCCACGCCCCTGGCTGTGTGGCCCGCAGCCACGCCAGGCCTCCCGCACTGCACCCCGCTCCCATCGGACCCAGAACCTTCCCAGCGTCCTGGCCCTTCCTTCTCGGTATTGGTTCGCGTCCTGGGGACCCCCTTTCCCAGCTCCCGCCACCCCCTGTGACGCCCCCTCCCAGGGCCCTTTTGGAAGGTCTCGCGCTCAACACGCACCTGGGCGACCTGCACCTGGACCTCAGCGCTTGCGAGGTGAGCGCGGAGCCCCGGCGGGGGCCGGCAGGGGGCGGGGCTACGGGGGGCTCCCCACCTGCGGCCCGTGGCCCGAGCGCGCCCCGCCTTCCCTCTGCAGCTGCGCTCGGCGGGCGCTCAGGTGATCCAGGACCTGGTGTGCGACGCCGGCGCCGTGAGCTCCCTGGACCTGTCGGATAACGGTGAGGCCGCCCGGACACCCGTCCGCCCAGGTCCCCCTCCACCCGCACTCCCGCAGCGTCGCCCATGCGTGACCCCAACCGCCCCCAGGCTTCGGCTCGGACATGGTGACCCTGGTGCTGGCCATCGGGAGGAGTCGGTCCCTGCGACATGTGGCCCTTGGAAGGAACTTCAACGTCCGGTGCAAGTGAGCCCCCGTCCCACTCTTGGGCCTCCCAGGCAGCACCCCACCACCCGGGTCCCCGCTCCAACTGTGGCCCATGCCCGCAGGGAGACCCTGGACGACGCCCTGCACCGGATTGTCCAGCTCATGCAGGACGATGACTGTGTGAGTTCGCGGGGCCGTGTGGGATTCTCCGTCATGGACCTCTGTGACCCCCCCCCCACCCCACTCCTTCCCCCTCAGACCTTGTGACCTGCCCTCCTTGCTGACCCCTGAGTGACCCATGGCCTTCTCTTACCCCAGCCCCTGCAGTCCCTGTCTGTGGCAGAGTCCAGGCTGAAGCTGGGCGCCAGCGTTCTGCTTCGGGCGCTGGCCACCAATCCGAACCTGACGGCCCTGGATCTCAGCGGCAACGCCATGGGCGACGCGGGCGCCAAGATGCTGGCCAAGGCGCTTCGAGTTAACACCCGGCTCCGGTGGGCGGGGGTCCGAGGGGTGGGACCGACGGGGGGAGGGCGTGGCCTGGAGGAGCTGGAGCTAAGGGGTGTGGCCTGAAGGAGCTCCGCCCCCGGCTGAAGCTCCTCCCCCCTCCTGGCCCAGGTCCTTGGTCTGGGACCGGAATCACACATCGGCTCTGGGCCTGCTGGACGTGGCTCAGGCCCTGGAGCAGAACCGAAGCCTGAAGGCCATGCCTCTGCCACTGACCGACGTGGCCCAGGCGCAGCGAAGCCGCCCGGAAATGACAGCACGTGCAGTGCATCAGGTGGGGAGGCGGGGTCCCCTCTCTGCTATTCTACGCCGGGGCCTCCTCCCCACCACTTACCACTTGTCCCTAGATCCAAGCCTGTCTCTTGAGGAACAACCACACAGACCAGGCCTCTCCTGCCAGCACCTCATGCCAGCAGCCACTAGGTCGGGTCTCTAATCCCTCCGAGCAGGTCAGTGTTCCCCTCCCTAAACCTTTAGTGCAAACGGGAGAGAGAGGGGGGGGTGGGGAAGAGGAAGAGAGAGGAGAGAGAGAGATGGAGAGAGCTGTGTGGCATCTGGGAGCCCCCCTGGGTCTGAAGGTCTGGCTTTCTTGGGGCCATGATGTCTAAAGTCCATTGTTCCAGACAATTTCCTCTCCTTGGTCTGGAGAGGAACCAATCATTCCTGAAATAGTTCCCCCAAATAATACCACTGGCAGCCTTTTTAAAGCATTTAATTGCTGAGGATAGAGGCTGACCACCTGGGAACTTTTAGTCCCACCCCCCACCCACCCCACTTTTGGGGAATGCAGAGGGGCTGAAGATTGAGTTTGATTGCCAAAGGCCAGTGATTTAATCAGTCACACCTCTGTAATGAAGCCTCCCTAAAAACCCAGGAGAGTGCGGAGAGCTTCCAGGTTGGTGAACCAGAACAGCTCCCACCCAGAGCTCCGAGGAACAGAGCTGCTTTGTTCCAGAGCTCGCTCTGTGTCTCTTCATCTGGCTGCTCATTAGTTTCCTTTAGTATATTTTGTAGCTGAAACCGGTTTGGCTCAGTGGATAGTGTGTCAGCCTGCAGACTGAAAGGTCCCAGGTTTGATTCCCGTTAAGGGCATGTACCTTGGTTGTGGGCACATCTCCAGTAGGAGGCAGCTGGTTGATGTCTCTCTTTCATCGATGTTTCTTTCTTTTTTAAAAAAAATATATTTTATTGATTTTTTACAGAGAGGAAGGAAGAGGGATAAGAGAGTTAGAAACACCAATGAGAGAGAGACACTGATCAGCCGCCTCCTGCACGCCCCCCACTGGGGATGTGCCCGTAACCAGGACACATGCCCTTGACCGGAATCGAACCCGGGACCTTTCAGTCCGAAGGCCGATGCTCTATCCACTGAGCCAAACCGGTTTCGGCTGTTTCTAACTTTCTATCCCTCTCCCTTCCTCTCTGTAAAAAATCAATAAAATATTATATACACACACACACACACACACACACACACACAGCAACAAACCAGTAATCCAGTGGAAAAATAAGTAAAGCATTTAATTAGGCTCTCCTGTTAAAGATGGGAGGTATTTAAAAATCTTCCCTCAATTATCCCACCCATTGTAGCCCCACATGTGACTTCCCATTTACAGGTCTCCCTTCCTCTCTTCACTGACCTCAGTTGTGGCCAACCCAGTGACCTTTCTTCTGGCTTCATCTCCCTCCACTGCCTTCCCTTTGTGAGACATGTTCCCACCTCTCCATTCCAAAGCCCACTTCTCTCCCGAGCTCCAAAGCCCAGGCACCTTGACCTAGACATCCTGGAGGGCTTCCCACTCTACATTTTCAGTGATCTCATTATCTCCCACAAACTCTTCTCTCTACCCTGTGCCCAATCTCCCTGGTGCCCACACCCATAAGTACTGTGGACAGAGGTTCGAACCAGGCCTCTCCTGCCCACATTGGAGCCTGTATAGACCTCTTCACCTCCATCCCAACTCTCCCTTGCTCCCCTCCCTAGTTCTTCCTCTGGGTGCCTCACTCCCATTTCTTCCCACCTCTCGGTCTAGTCCCCAGGTGTGTGGTGACCAACCTGAGCTTCTAAAACACAGACATGACTAACAGCTCCTGTCTTTCTATTCTGTACACTTGGGAAGTATATATAAGGTCCCTGCAATGAACCGAAGGGGACACTGCTCTCCCTCCTTGAACAGATAGGCTGGGCCTGGTGGTATTGGCTTCAAGACCTCACACCCTGTTGGAGGCCCTGGGAAGGAGGCAGTCAGGGTTTGGGGGACTGGACAGGGACCAGACTGAGACTGATGCTTGATGCTCCTCAGGAAGTGAACGAGCTTTGTCAGTCGGTGCAGGAGCTCGTGGAGCTGCTGGGCTGTGGTGCTGGGCCTCGGGGTGAAGCCGCTGTGCACCAGGCGGAGGATGCCATCCAAAATGCCAACTTCTCTCTCAGTGTGAGCACACCCTCCCATCATGAGGACCCTTCTCCTCTTAGTTAGGTGTCACCTTGCAACTCCTGTTCTTCCTTGGCCTCCAGATTCTCCCCATTCTATATGAGGCAGGCAGCTCCCCAAGCCATCAGTGGCAGCTGCGGCAAAAACTGGAGAGCCTCCTGGGGCAGGTGGGCGAGGTTTGCCGCCACGACATTCAGGTGAGATGGTACCCTTGCCCGAGCCCCGCCTCCATATGTAGGCTTGACCCCATCCCATAGGCTTGACTGGGTTAATATTCCCCAAGTTAATATTCTGTGGGGGGTCAGAGCCTCAGCCATCCAGTCTAGGCCCTAGTCACACCCTCATTATGCTCTGACCTTTGCCCAGGACTTCACTCAGGCCACACTGGACACAACAAGGAGCCTCTGCCCACAGATGCTGCAGGGACCCAGGTGGAAGGAGCAGCTAGAGGGGGTCCTGGTGGGCTCAAGGGGCCTCCCAGAGCTGCTCCAAGAGCACCTGCTGCAAGATGCCTTCACTAGACTCAGGTAGGAAGGATGGGGCAGGGCAGGGCAGGGCAGAGACAGCACACTGATCCTTACCCTTCCTTGCCCTCAGGGACATGCGGCTGTCAGTCACAGGGTACTTGGCAGAGAGCATTGTGTCTCAAGCTCTGGAAGGTCTGAGTGCAGCGCAGGATCGGCTGGTGAGGGGAAACTGTGCTTACACACATATGCATACACACACACACACACACTACTGTCTTCTGGGGTCATAAAGCCCAGTGATATTTTAGGGTTCCCCTAGGTACTGACGGGACTATGGCTGGGGCCCTACCTCTGCATCTCTGGGGTGCCTGGTATTGCAGGTGGAGAGTCTGGCTCAGCAGACAGCTATGGCATTGCCCTCTGCCACACTGGCCCTGGAAGAAGGCCAGCCCACCCCCTCTGGGCCTGGGAAATTGGAAGGCCTTTTCTCCCCTGAGGAGAAGGGAAGGGAGGATGAAGAGGAGCAGGAGGTAGGTGGTGTCAGAACTCTGGATCTGGAGCCCGAGATTTTCCCATCTTGTTCTGGCGGGTGGAAGGTGGGGCGGCAGCCCACTTGCCACAGGCCCAGTCTGTGCCCTCCCCAACAGAACGACAGTCCTCCCCAGGAATGGCCCGAGTCCAACCCCTGTCTTCACCTGGCTCCCTCCGCTCGCAGTAAGTCAGGGCTGGGGAAAAGGGAGTTACTGAGTTGGGCTGACGCTGGACACATTCATTCAGCCCTGTTGTCCTGGAAACACCCTTGCCTGGACCAGGCCAGAACCCCCGTGCCACCTGCAGCGTTGGGGTCTGCTGGGGTTCGTCAGCATGGAGCGGGACCTGAGCAGAACAGGGCCTGGACACTGTCTCCACTCCTGCGCCACCCCCCTCCCTACCCCCAGGACGCGCGTGACGCGCCACTCTCTCGGAGCCGCGCTCAGCACCATGGACAGCGGCAGGGAGGGGCTGGCGGGGGGAGGGGAGCGGGCGGCGTTGCCGGGGCCCCTCCCCGCGCCCTGGGCGGGTCCCCTGCCGCCTTAGCGCCGCCACTGCCACCTCCCCGAGCTCCGTGCTCCGTGCTCTTCTGGTGCTCTCCCCTCAGGTGCTGCTGAGGACCCGGAGCCCGAGCTGGCGGCTCCTGGAGAGGATGCGGAGCCGCAGGCAGGCCCATCTGCACGCGGCTCTCCGAGCCCTGCCGCTCCCGGGGCCCCCGCCGGCCCGCTGCCTCGCATGGACCTGCCACCCTCCGGGCAGCCTCTGCGCCATCCGACCAGGGCCCGGCCACGACCCAGGCGCCAGCACCACCACCGCCCGCCACCTGGGGGCCCTCAGGTGAGTGTCTTCCCCCTCCAGAGGGGATGGAATTGGGGGTCGCGGTGGCCTGTTTGCTTCTCACAGATGGTGGGCAAGGAGGCGGGTTGTGGAGGCCCAGAATCACCTGGTCATGTGGCCACGTCCTGGATTCTTCCTGCCCGCCCCCCCCCCCCCCGCCCCTAACCCAGGCCATACTCATGTGGGGTCATGGGTGTCTGGGCTTTGTTAAGGGTGTATCTGGGCATAGAACCCTGCTTCAGGTTGGCCTGTTGTATGGGTGGACGTGCAAGAAAGGGTGGCTATCTCATCCAATATCCCTCAGGGTTAGAAAGGTACTGGGCTCCCTGACTACAAGGACAATCCGGTGTCTACTGCACATCTGGATGGTGTGTGTGGGGGGAGGCTGCTGTGTGGACCGGGCACTGGCTGAGTAGAGGGCACAGGGCAGAAGGGGAAGAGGAGCTGGCTTGAGGCCCCCCAGAGGGTCTGACGCAGTAGGCCTGTGCTACCGAGCAGCAGCAGGCCGGGTGGGGGTGGGGGATGCTGCAGGAAGCTGGTTGGAGTAGAGGGGGTGGCAGGTGAGAACGTGTGACCCAGGGATGCGTGGGCTCTAGGCTGCTAGTGACTGGCTGGTTCAGAAAGTGCAGGACACTTCCTGGGACAAGAGCAGGTGTGGGCGGGCGTGTGTCCAAGGCCAGCTCTGGGTGAGGTATGTGAAGTCGGTGCATCTGTCCACTAGCTGGACAGGGAGAGAGCTTGTATGTGAGCAGCCCCCTAGCGTCATCCCGGCGCCCAGGGCCTGGAGTTGCCCAGAGCAGACGTTGGACACGGGAGGTGGAAGGAACTCACAGCTGCACTCGGCCCTGACACCGGACTGTGTGATATCCCCCAGGTGCCCCCAGCGTTGCCGCAGGAAGGAAATGGGCTCAGTGCCCGAGTGGATGAAGGTGTGGAAGAATTCTTCTCCAAAAGGCTGATCCAGCAGGATCGCCTGTGAGTGAGGGGCAGTGGCAGGGGGAGGAGCGGGTGGGCTGCTGCATGGGCCTTCCTGCTCACCACGTGCTGGCTGTTCCCACAGCTGGGCCCCCGAGGAGGACCAAGCCTCCGAGGGGGGCACCACTCCTGTCCCCCGGACACTGCGAAAGAAGCTGGGCACCCTCTTTGCCTTCAAGAAGCCTCGTTCAACACGGGGCCCACGGCCTGATCTAGAGACCAGCCCCGGGGCAGCTGCCCGCACTCGGAAAACCACGCTTGGGGACCTACTGCGGCCGCCAGCCCGCCCTGGCCGCGGGGAGGAGCCTGCTGGGGCTGAAGGGGGCACTGGCAGCCCTGACCCTGCCCGGAGGAGCCGGCCTCGCTACACCCGGGAAAGCAAGGCCTACTCCATGATACTGCTGCCTGCTGAGGAGGAGGAGGCGACGTTGGGTGCCAGACCTGACAAGGTGAGGCCTGGTGCCATGGGTGAGGGCTCTGCTGGAACTGAGGGCACTGGGCTCTCTCCCCACTCTGGCATCTCTGACCCCAGAGGCGGCCTCTGGAGCGAGGAGAGACAGAACTGACCCCATCCTTTGAACAGAGGGTACAAGTGATGCTGCAGAGGATTGGCGTGAGCAGAGGCAGCGGGAGTGCCCAAGGAAAGAGGAAACAAGTAAGTTTGGGGGGACGGTGTGAAATGAGGGGGCTGGTGCCATGTGGCTGTCTGCGGGTGACATATGTGACCAGAAGGATATTCATGACCCAGGTCTGTTCCACCCCCTCCTTCTCAAAATAGTGAGATTCAACCATTCTTCCCTCTTGGCTTCTGCCCCGGCCACTGCTTTCTCCTCCTTGAGGTGTGTCAGTCCTTTCTCTGCAGATCTGACCTTGTTACCTACATTTGTAACAGCAAGTCATCGAGGTGCTTCCTTTTAAGCCTCTGTCCTGACTGCTAACCCTGCTTCAAGGGCCTGTGGGGTCAGTCCTGGTCACTGCTTTTATCTCACTGCTCTCCACCCCCGATTTGCACCTCCTGAACCAGCTTATCACCACCCAGGGGTTAGTTATACTGGCTCCTCTTCATCCATCCCTGCCTCTCTCCCATCGCTATCCTGCTAATGCCACTCTGATCAGTCTCTAATAACTACGTTATAGAAAGTCAATCAGAGAACTAGGAAATCACATTATGTGTGTCTGTGTCCCACCGTCCCAGACTTTGAACTCTAGGCGTTTGCCATGTTGCCCACATGTGGTGGCAGTTATAGGAACAGGGCTAAATAGGGGTGGTGCACAGCTGAGCTTGACTTCTCTGTTTCCTACAGAGCAAAGATGGAGAGATCAAGAAGGCTGGCTCAGATGGTGAGATCCGGGCGAGGGCAGTACATTTTGGGGGAGGGGAATGTCCTTAGAGAGAAGTCCCCAAGGGACTTGCTTTTCTGGGAGAGGGATGGGGAGGGCCATGTTTTTTTCCCCTCACTCTCAAGGCCTGGTGCCTGAGACCCATGTCCTACTTTGCAGGGGACATTATGGACAGTTCCTCGGAGGCCCCTCCCATCTCTATCAAGTCCCGCACCCACTCCGTGTCTGCTGGTGAGCGAGGGCCACTGTGTGTGGTGGGGGAATGTGCAGGTCAAGCTCACTTCCAATGCCTGGCCTAGGTCTTGGCTGAAACTCTTCTCCTTGCAGACCCCTCATGCAGACCTGGGCCAGGAGGCCAGGGACCTGAGTCCACCACCTGGAAGACACTGGGGCAGCAGCTGAATGCAGAGCTTAGGAGCCGTGGTTGGGGCCCACACGACGGTCCGGGACCCCCTTCCCCTTGTCCCAGCCCTCGAAAACCTAGTCCCTCCCCAGACAGCCTAGGCCTCCCAGAGGATACTTCCTTGGGCCCCAGAAATGAAGGTAAACGGGCATGCTAGCCCCCACCCCAATACTGGACTGGGGACCGGAGGAGTCCCTGCTGGGAATTTTAGCTCCTCTGGGGACCCTGAAGGTAGGGGATAAGGGCTGGAGTGGTGGCAGCTGCTGGGAGCCTACCCTGATACCCTGGCCTCCCCCAGATGGCCAGCTGAGGCTGAGGCCGAGGCCTCTCTCGGCAGGGCGACAAGCAGTGTCCGTGCATGAGGACCAGCTCCAGGCCCCTGTTGGTGAGGGGACACTTCCATGGGTGCTTGGGTGCAGGAGCGGGTGGGCTCCGGGTTTCCCTTCATGGGTCTGGTGAGGGGGCCACTGGTGGTGCGAGGGTGAGAAACCAGGGAGCAAGGGTCTGACAGCCCTTCCAATTAGCCCAGGTTCCAACTCCAAAAGAGCAACCTCCGCTCGAGTAGGAGGATACAGGGCAAGGGGAGGCTCTGAAGCAACAATGTGTGTGCGCTGGCACACCCTGGGGGCAGAGGATTGGGGACAAGGAGCAAGCACTTAACCTACCACAAGCCTTTCTGTGTCTTTTAGAACGGCCTTTAAGGCTGCAGCGGTCGCCTGTCCTCAAGCGAAGGCCAAAGCTTGAGGCACCCCCGTCACCAAGCTTAGGTAAGAAGGGGCTGGACTGGTTGTTAGGGTGGCAGGACCACTCAGTCCAATTCTGACCTTCCTCTCTTCCCCTCCTTTGGCAGGATCTGGCCTTGAAGCCGAGCCTCTGCTCCCACAGTCTACAGAGCCCTCCAGCCCTGAGCGGAGCCCACCCTCCCCAGCCACAGACCAAAGAGGCGGCCCCAACCCTTGACCCTCTCCTTTCCTGCCGCATGAGATTATTTTATTAAAAAACTCGAAGCAGAGTGTGGAGCACTGTTTGTCCACTCAGAGGCATAGGCCTATATGCACATTCTCCTACATAGTCACATGACCCCTCACACCTGGGTTTGCTCGGATTCCAGCTGTGGCTCCATCAGAAAATGCAAGGCCCAGGTCAGGAGCCGGGGAGGGAGCCTGGGAAGAGAACCAAGCCTGTAGGTCAGGGTTTGGGGAATTTTTTTTTTTTAATATATTTTATTGATTTTTCACAGAGAGAAAGGGAGAAGGATAGAAACATCGATGAGAGAGAGACATCGATCAGCCACCTCCTGCACGCCCCCTACTGGCATGTGCCCCCAACCAAGGTACATGCCCTTGACCGGAATCGAACCCGGGACCTTTCAGTCCACAGGCCGACGACGCTCTATCCACTGAGCCAAACCGGTCTTGGCTGGGGAATCTTTTTTTCTTTTTTAAAATATATTTTATTGATAAAGGATAGTGAGAGAAACATCGATCAGCTATATCCTGCACACCCCTACTGGAGATGTACCTGCAACCAAGGTATATGCTCTTGACCAGAATCGAACCTGGGACCCTTCAGTCTGCAGGCTGATGCTCTATCCACTGAGCCAAACCGGTTAGGGCTGAGGAACCTTTTTTCTACCAAGACCATTTGGATATTTATAACATCATTCTCAGGCCTTACAAAATTAAAAATTGGCCTGCAATAATTGGTCCAACATTTAATTAATTCACCCTTAAGGCCTTGGCAGCGCCAGACCAAATGATTTCAAGGGCCTTATATGACCCCTGGGTCGGACATTTCCCACACAGAGTGGGGCAGCCCCAGGCACTCACCTGGCAGCTTGGACCTGGGCACAGAGGGAAGTGCAGGGTGGATCGTACACATATTGGAAGGCGGAACCATCACGATGCTTCTTTGGGGGGTCCTGAAGAGGATGTGGTGTCTGAAGAGGGGCCAACAAGGACCCCTAACCCCATCCAAGGCCACCCCAGCTCTCCTCCCAGCTCTATCCAAGGTTCACCCCCATCCCACCCTCCAGTTGTAGGGGGACTATGCTCACCCAGACAGGACTGGACTCCAGGACTCTCTCAGTGGTTCTTGTCCTTGGAGAATGTTGCCGGTTCTTGGGGGGCAACCCTAGTTCCTTGAACTCCAGTCTACATTTCTGGGGTTGGGGCCTGGTCACATTAGCCTGATGTGAATTGGGGATGTGATGACGAGGTGACACACTTGGTGTACAACTCAGGAGCGGAGAGTTGGTTACGTGACTGGGATGTGGGGAACTCTGGGGTAGGGATTGGGGGGTTGAGCAGATGGCTGGCTGGGCCTGGGAGCTGCCCTTCTGCCCTGTGTCCAGAGCAGCCGAGGGCTCAGCAGGCAGAAGGCTGACGCTGGCACCACTTTCCTGTGATGACATGTGGATGGGTAAGGCAGGATTTCCTGGGGGAAGATGGGACTCACTGTGAGCATAGCCCTCTCAGCCCAGACCAGCTGAGTGGCCTATGACCTTAGGCAGGTCTCCAGGGGCCATGTTCATCCCTTTCACAGCTTCCTGTGTAGCCGGGCAGTGTTTCGGCTTTAGCACCACCTTACCTGAGGAAGTGAGTGAGGAAGGAGAGGAGGACAGGGTCAGCGACAGGTCCTGAAGAGCAGGGACTGGCGGGGGGAGCTCAGGGCCTAGGGGTCAGGAAAGGCTTATCAGCACGGTGGGTACCAGACCCCCAGATATTCCCCTCCCGGCCTCTCCAGTCTTCCTTACCCTGTGTCCTCTGACGTGGGCCCAGCGAGTTCAGGATTTGCTGGTCATTCTCAGAGATGTGTAGCCATTCGCTGGGGACAGTGTACACAGCTTCTCCCTGTGGAAGTGTACTGTCAGCCTGGCCCTTGCCAGACTCCTCACCCTGACATTTCCCAAGGGAGGCCCTAGACTGACCATGGCCAAGTGGCTTGCAGTGGCCCAGCGGGTGAGCGGGGGTGCTGTGCAAGGGCCTGACAGCATCAGACAGCTCTCAGCCAGGCGCACTAGGGCCCCCTGATGCTCCTGATCTTCCTGCACCTCATCCAGAAGTTGGGTCAGTGAAAGGCCTAGAGTCAGAGGGGGAGGGGATGGGCTGAAGTTCAAAGATAAGGGGAGGGTGGGTAGGGAAGAGGCTTACTAAAAGAGCAGGAAGTGATAGCTGGAAAGTCACTCTACAGGGAGTTAGGATCAACCCCCACTTACCTGCCTTGGAGGAGGCCGACTCTGAAAGGTGCTCCCTACAGAAACAGAGGGGACAGGCCTGAGGAACAATCCTGAGGCCTGTCAACACATTTGCCATCATCTGACCAAGACACACCTGGCCCAAACCCAATTCTGGACTCACTCGAGGCAATCTTTGAGCTTTTTCTGCACATCCGGGTCCTGGTTGCTAGGAAAAAGATGGTGATAGGCAGTCAATGTTGCTAAGGGCCCAAGCCCTCTCACCCAAAAGGCCTAGGCTAGGGGCGGGGGGAACATCTGGCCCCCCAGCCATATAAAACCTGCAAAATCATTTGGTCTGGCCCTATCAAGGCATGAGGGGTGAGTTAATTAAATGTTTAGTCAAATATAGCAGGCTAGTTATTTTTTAAATTTTTAAAAAATATATATATTTTATTAATTTTTTACAGAGAGGAAAGGAGAGGGATAGAGAGCCAGAAACATCAATGAGAGAGAGAGACATCAATAAGCTGCCTCCTGCATGCCCCCTACTGGGGATGTGCCCGCAATCAAGGTACATGCCCTTGACGGGAATCGAACCTGGGACCTTTCAGTCCCCAGGCCGATGCTCTATCCACTGAGCCAAACCGGTTTTGGCAGCAGGCTGATTTTTAGATTGATAATTTTGTATGGCCCTCAAATGACTTTATAAATATCCAAATGGCCCTTGGCAGAAAAAAAGGGTCTCCACGCCTGGCCTATGCCAACGCCAGCTAAGGCCTGGCTGGGGAGAGCGGTTGGAGGTGGAGGCAACACTTACCAGGCAATCACCCAATCCCGGGGCTGCTCCGTGGGCATCAGGCTGAAGCGGTGCACCTGGAGGTAGAACTCTGCGGGCTAGAGGGGTGAAAGCAGGGATGGGTGTCGGGGTCTGCTACGGAGTCAGACCAAGTAACCCGCCCCGGCCGGCCTCACCACTCACCACGCTGCCCTCTGCCACCTGGACGCGGACCTCGCAGTCTTGCAGCAGCAGCAGCCGGCCTTCAGCCCCTCGGAAACCAAACTCCTTCTCTTCCCTGCGGAGAGCTTGACCCTCACAGCCTCGCCGGTGGCAACTTAGTCCCGCCCGCCTGGGGCCCTCCCACCCGGAGCCCCGGGTGAGTTCAAATCCTCTCCGGTCCTGGGGCGCCTTTCTCACCAGTCCGAGGCGTCCAGGGTTTCCCGCGTCACCAGGCATCGGACACTGTGGGTCCCGTCGGACACAAGCAGCGCGGCCCCGACGTCAGACGTGTCGGGGGCGCAGGACGGGCCGGGGGCCTCGGCTTCGGCCTCCTGCAGCACCTGACGGCGGCAACGGGCGTCACTCCCGCCGCCCCGGGGCCCCACCCCCGTCTCCGGGCCCCGCGGGGTTGGGGGGCTCACCTGCAGCAGCTGCCCTGCCCGCGGACTTGAGAGTCTCTCCAACCCCAGGACCAGCTCTCGAATCCACGGCCGCAGGACCACGCTCCTCAACCTTGCCATTCCCGCAGCTGAACTTAACGGAGCCGCTCACCCGGGTTTCCCGCGGCCGCCCGGTCCCGCCTTTCAGCGGAAGAGGAAACGCACAACTGCTGGGGGCGGGACCTGAGGCTGAAGCCCCGCCCCTGTGCATGCCCGCGCGTGCGCACAAGCGTATGCCGTTAGGGAATTTGCATGCAGATTCCGGTCGGCTTGACTGGATGCTTCCCCGCTTGTTACCTCTCGGAGCAACGAAGCCGGAGACGCTTTGGGGCCGTCCGTCCAGACTCCCTGGGCACCGGGCAGGGAGGGGTCAAGGGCTGTTTCAGAGGGGGAGGGAGGAACCGGGGGCCTGAGGCTGCGGCCGAGGCGAGTCCGAGGGAATTGGCTCGAGGCCGCTGCAACGCCGGGTGACCCCGCAGGACTCAGTAAATACTGTATTAACTCAGCTTCTCAGCTGCAAAATTAGTCTTGTAATATCACAGAGAGCGCTCAATAGGGATCCCTCTCCCCTCGGATTGGCCGGGCACCGCCGCACCGCTCGCCGGGATCCTGAAAGCGGGACGAACGGTAGCGTCATGACGTAAGAGCACACGAAGACGTCTCTATCGCCCCCGCTGTTGCCCGGGAAACGCGGACTCCGCGTTCCACGCTCCGTAGCTGGCCCCTTGACGTCACGGCCTGGATGGGAGGGTGGGGCGAGCGCTACCGCCAGGGGCGGGGCGGCGCGGGCCGGCCGGGCGGCCGGGCTGTGCACCTGCGGGGCCGCCTGGCGCAGGGTCCCGGGCCCGCCCGGCCCCGCCATGGCCAGGCCGCAGAGAACCCCGGCGCGCAGTCTGGACAGCATCGTGGAGGTGAAGAGCAAAGTAAGGGCCCCCCCACCCCAGTCCTAGCTCCGGCTCCGGCACTAGGTGCTCCCAATTCCCTCATCCTCCCCTCCCTCGCTCCGTGGTCCCGCCGCCTTTCTCTCTCCACCACCCTCCACATTCCCTGGCGTTTCCTCTCGCTTTCCCGCGCCCGTCCTTCTTCCTGTCCCTGCCGGCCTCCGGCGTCCCTCCGTGGCCTGGGTTACCTGGAGGGCGCGGGGAAGACCTTGGACAGCAGCGTCCCTTGCACTGGAGCTGAGGTCGGGGCACCAGGCTGCAGCTGTTGCGGCAGGCGGCCCGCTCTCTCATCCCTGCCGCGCCTCGACCTGGGGTGAGCAAGGACGCAGGTCCGTCCTGACCCCCTCTCCCCCCGCACTCCCTGCCTCCAGTTTGACGCCGAGTTCCGACGCTTCGCGCTGCCCCGCGCTTCTGTGAGCGGCTTCCAAGAGTTCGCGAGGTTACTGCGTGCGGTGCATCAGATCCCGGGGCTGGATGTGCTGCTTGGCTATACAGATGCTCATGGCGACCTACTGCCTCTCACCAACGACGACAGCCTGCACCGGGCCCTGGCCAGTGGGCCCCCGCCACTGCGCCTGCTAGTACAGAAGCGGGGTGAGGAGAATGGGGTGCAGTGGGCAGCCTCTGTGGGGTAGGGTGACGGGGCAGGTCTACAAGGATTAAGTTCATGCCCGGGGTGCTCGGCTTCACCCTCAGCAGTCCCTGCCCTTGGGCTGACCTCCAGGTGATAGGAAATAGTTATAGTGTCCCCTTCCCCCTGCCTGGCCTGATGGGACAGGGGGAACAGGGTCTCTGATCTCAGTGTCTCCCTCTCCAGAAGCTGACTCCAGCGTCCTAGCCTTTGCCTCCAACTCTCTGCAGCGGCGTAAGAAGGGGCTCCTCCTTCGGCCAGTGGCACCTCTGCGCACCCGGCCACCCCTCCTAATCAGCCTGCCCCAAGATTTCCGCCAGGTTTCTTCCGTCATAGATGTGGACCTTCTGCCCGAGACCCACCGGCGTGTGCGGCTGCACAAGCACGGTTCTGACCGCCCACTAGGTTTCTACATCCGAGATGGCATGAGCGTTCGCGTGGCTCCCCAGGGCCTGGAACGTGTCCCGGGCATCTTCATCTCTCGCCTGGTACGAGGGGGCCTGGCTGAGAGTACAGGGCTGCTGGCAGTCAGTGATGAGATCCTTGAAGTCAATGGGATTGAGGTGGCTGGGAAGACCTTGGACCAAGTGACAGACATGATGGTCGCCAACAGCCACAACCTCATCGTCACTGTCAAGCCAGCCAATCAGCGCAATAATGTGGTGCGTGGGGCTTCTGGGCGTCTGACAGGGCCTCCCTCTGCTGGGCCTGGGCCTACTGAGCCCGATAGTGACGATGACAGTAGCGATCTGGTCATTGAGAACCGCCAGCCTCCCTGTTCCAATGGGCTGTCTCAGGGTTCTCCATGCTGGGACCTGCACCCAGGCCACCTACTTCCAAGTGCCCGCAGCTCTCTGCCATCCCTGAATGATCGGGAGCAAGCCAGCTCTGGCTGGGGGAGTAGCATGCGAGGAGATGGCAGTGGCTTCAGCCTCTGACACACAAGGAAGCAGTCCTTGCCACTCCAGGGGACTCCTCAGTGGGGTTATAGCTTGTTCAGTACGGGGAACATTAAAGGTTTTTTACAAACGCAGTTATGGTCCTTCTGTATCCCAGCCCCAGCCTCCTCCCTGACCCCACAGCCTTGCTTTCTGCCCTGGACATGAGGCGCGAGTGATAAGGGCAGCAGAGAGACCTTCCTGCAGTCGGGCCGCCCCAGTTAGAATTTATAGGGTAAGAAAAGCTCTTATGGACACAAACCCCACTGTGTACAAAAAGTTTAATGTTGACAAAGGGCTAAAGAGGCTGGGCTAGGACGGCCCTTCTGCAGCCACCAGTGGCTAAGAAAGTGCTCTGGGGATACTGTCCTCCCCCCAGCCTCCCTCTTCCCCTGTCCCCTTCCCCCCCTCTGCCTGCCACTGCTTCTGTCTTTGGACTTGATGGTGGGGCCTGACCCTGTCCATGGCAACCATGCAGTGATCTTCAGCTAGGACCCGTCACTAACCCTGTAAAAGGGCTCAAGCATCCATCTTCACGAAGACCTTGGGGCGGGAAAAGATCTTGATGGCCTCCTCTACCTGTACCAGCTTCCGGTCCAGCTCAGCACGGTGGCCCTGGGCCCTCAGGGAGTCCGCCCCGGCAGGCAGCAGCACCAGCTCACGCAGCAGCTGGCTCTGGCCTACAGGGGAGGGGACCCCGGAACGGTTAGTGCTGGGCAGGAGTGCAAGGTTCTCAGTGGGCTCCTCCTCCAGGACACATACTCACTCTGGAGCAGATTGCTCAGTGTCTCCAGACGCTGGTTCTCAGGCATGCGAGTGTGGCCAGGGGGCAGGGCAGGGTCCGGCTGGCTATGTTGGCGGGCCTCGGCCTCCCGGCGCCACAAATCCCTACGCTCCAACAAGCTGTGGATGCACAGATTCAGGTTGATAATCCCAGGGCCGAGGTTGGCTCCCACCTGCCACAGGCATCCCTCACCCTGGGTGGTGGGCAGTGGGACCTACTAATGGGGCACGTGGCCCTTCTGTGTGGCGTTGTAGTGCTCCTGGGCTTGCCGTTGCTGTTCCTGCACCTGTGCCAGGACCTGCAGCGAGCGGGAATGCCGCCTGGGGGCCCGCTTGGCAGAGCGGGCATTGTGGCTAATGAAGTCCACTCCAAGGCCTGGCTCCTGCAGGACACGGCAAGCGTGAGGGGAAGACAGCGTTGCGTTGTTCCCCTGAAGCCCCTCAGGATCTCCGTCCCACCTTCTATGCCACACATACTCTCACCTTGGCATTGGGATCTGGTGGGGTTAGCTGGGGACTGGGGACCCGGGGTGGTGGGAGCCCAGGACCACAGCGAGAGTGCGCCCGCAGGAAGTGCACAGTCTCTGTCCCCGAAGCAGGGCAAGGCTCCTGGAGGGCAGGGCATAGAGAAGGGATCAGTCAGGCTGTGGTCAAGGTCTCAAAACCAAGCCTCTATCCTCTGCCCTGTGGGCCTTCTCCCTCTTTAAAAAAGCCCTTCTCCTCAGCAGTTAAACGTGTGTCTCTCTCACATCCTTAACAACAAACCACTCCTTCTACCTCCGTCCTGGTTCCAGCTGCCATCCTTTTCTCTCCTTCCTAGCCAAGCTTCCCGGATAGGCCCCACCAAGGTCATCGACAGCTGGCTTCCAAGCCCGTAAATGCAGGGTCATTTCCCCCGTCTCATCGTCCTCAGCCTGATCCTCAATAACTTCTAGGTCTCATTCCTGAGATCCAGGCCTGATTCTCCATCTGCTTCCTGGACACACTCCCACCCCCTGCGAGTTTCACAAATGCTCCCACTTCAACACTTCCCCATATAACCTTCTTGCCTTTTCTCTCAATCCTGACCTTCCCCTTGATAGAAAAAAATGGGGCCACCATCTACTCAAGACAGAATCCCACCGCCGTACTCCTGTCCCTGACCTTCCCACTGCCCGTAGAAAGAAAGGCTGAAAAGGGGGTTGTGTGGCTGTTTATATGGGTCCAGCTGATTGCTTAAGCCGACCCTCATCTTCTTATCCCCTCACAGTAAACTGCACACAGCATCCCCACTGCCCACACCTCCTCTAATCTGAGGACTTCTATCTGTGAGGTTCCATCTATAGAGAATGCAATCTTCCATTCTCCCCTTGCCTAATTCCTGCTTGCCCCTCAGGATCACCACTTCTGAGAATCCCCTGCAACAGATCCAGCTACCTCTCAGTCTCCTGTTACCTCAGTCCTGCGATTTCCCTCCCTCCCCATCACTCAGATCAGGGCATAATGGACTCCTGGCAAATAAGACGGACAATAATACTTCTGGCTCCCTGAGGCAGTTACCTGCAGCTGGGCCTTGACTCGGGACTCAACTTTGTCATACTTGGGCGAGCGCCAAAGAGCCTTCAGGGGCCTGGGCTGGCCCTGCTCCCGGCTGCGCTCCTGCTCACGGAAGCGCCTCTGGATCTCCTTGATCCTCCTCAGATTCTCCTTCTCATGGTCTTTAGGGTCCTTCCCTGCGGAAAAGGTGTGACCAGGCTCTGCCCTACAGATGGCCCAGGAAATCCAACTCCTCTCAGCTTACACGCAGGTCTCACCGCTCTAAGACAGACCCTATCCAGGCACTCCACCTCACCGTCCGACTTCCTTTCTGACACGGTCATTTATCTCCTGATTATTCTCCACCTTTTCATTGTGAAGTATACCATTAGTAATCTTATATATAACATTCGTCTTATTTATTGTCTCCCACTTTGGCTTAATCATGGCCCGTGCTTGTCTTCAGCCTGTTTTCACAGCACCTGCTGGCAAACAGTAGGCACTAAACCACAAACATTTCACTGACAGGTGAATTCCTGAAGCTGAACTAGCGTTTCCTGGAGACTACCTCATTCAGTCCTCTTCTGAGAGAGAAGGAAAAGGAAGTGCATCTCTCCCTCCTTTCAGAGTAGGAGAAATGGACGCTCAGGAGAGGCAAAGCCTGAACCCAGGTCAGGGCAGGAGACGCATGCGTTTCTGAACTCGGGTTTAATCTCGGATTTGCCTCGCTGCCCGTTCTGCCCAGAACTTACTCTTGGGAAAGGCCCGTGGGCCTAGGGAAATGTCCCCCAGTTGCAGCAGCATGCCCCCCACGCCGCCCCGGCCACGCTCCAGGCTCTCTCTGGCTTCAGGACGGATGCGGGGGCCGCCGCGAGGCGGGGTGGCGTCCAGGTCCGGGCCCGAGGTTAGCAGGTCCAACTTCAGCGCGTTTCCCTCCAGGCGCCCTTGGGCTGAGGGGGTCCGACAAGGCGGAGTGCGGGGTTCAGTGGTGGAGCTGGACGCGAGCCTAGCTCGGGCCTTCCTGGGCCGCGACACGCCCCCACTCACCGGAGGCGGGCCGCCGGTAGTAGTCAGGGCAGAGCGTAGGGTCTGGGGGGATGGGCCCCGAAATGCGGGACGGGCCCTCGCACATGCCGCCGCCGCCGCAGCCCTGTAACGGTGCACCGAGGCCTGCCAGGCTGCGTCTCCGGGGTCCCCCCCCCCACCTCCCCCCTCGGCCCCGTGCCCGTCCCCGGGAGGCCTGCACTAGCTGCCTGCGCTCCCAGCCCACTTCCCTCCCCCTCCACACCCAGGCGGGGGGCTCACCTGAGCAGTTGTTTTGCAGCCTGCCGCTGAAACCCGACGGGTTTTGCTGTTGCTAAGCAACAATAGTTTCCGCTTCTGAGGTCAGGGGCCAATGCCCCTGGCGCAAAGTCTTCTGGGGTTTGTAGTTCCAGTTCAAGGGTAGAGTTGCTCGATTCCCCAGTCCCTTTTCCCACACCCCGGGCCCTTGCCTCCGAGCTCGTCTTCTGGGTACAGCAGTGAAAAGGACCCGTCTTTGCCTTCATTCCCAGCTGCGAGCAGATGTGCTGACTCCGCGCAGCTATGGCCTCAGCAGGGGTCGAGAGGCGACCAGGAGCCCAAGAGGGGACGGCGGAGGGGCCTGCACAGCGCTCGGAGGCACCCCGTGGCCACGTTCAGAGCTCTGAGGTGAACATCAGGGCTGTCTAGCCTTTACTGTTGGCCTGGGCGCCCTCTAGGAGGCCAAACCCTGTACGTTGACCCCCCTAACTGGCAGGACAGGCTTCACAGGCGGACAGGGGCATGGGCTGGTGCCCCTTTTCCGCATTTGGTGTCTAATGACTGACCCCTGAATCCCTTGTCTGGCTGTGGTGACCAGTTACCTCTGTGTCACCTCTAGTGTCCAGTAATGGGAACCCAGGGCCTGGTGTCAGCTCACGAGGCCTGTGGGACCCAGGGTGAAGACAAGCGTCCAACAGGACCAGCCTCAGAGCCGGAGCTGCAGGAGGAACGGCTCAAGCTGGAGGAAGAGCGGCTCAAGCCAGAGGTGGAAGCTCTAGAGGAGAGAGGCCCCAGGCCTATGGCCTCTGTTGTGAGGTCCAGTCATGGTCCCAAGAGGAAGCCAATCAAGTGAGGGGGCTTTCAGAAGGGAGGAACAATAGGATTGGTGGGATGGGGTGGGGTGGGGGTATCACCCCCCAGTAGGATTCCAAATTCCTGCACTCCTGCAGGGTGCATCCTTATCCCCTGCCGCCTCCATCGCTCCTCACCCCTCTATCCCTAATGAGCTCTCAGCCCTTACCCAGTTTGGGGCCTCATTGACCAGGAAAGGGACAAGAATCCGGGCCTGAGGTGGTGGGCATGCACGGCTCTTCCCTCCTCAAGCCTCCTGTCCCCCAGCCTCCCAGGACCTAGTCACCAAGCCCATCCTAGGGCTGAAGCTGAGCTGCCCCAGGGGCTGCCGCTGCAGAGGGAGGACCAGGAGGGCAGCCAGAGCGAGCCTTCACCGTCCGCCAAACAGCACAAAAAAGCCAAGAAACGCAAGAGTCTGGGGCCCCCCGTGCTCCCAGCTCTAGCCAGCACAGTGTCTGCGCCCTCAGAGACCTTGGGGCTCGAGCGTGAGTGGCAGTCCCTGGCCCTTCTCTTCTCTGCCCCCCCTCCTGCCTGCTGGCCTCTGACATGGCACAGCTTGGTGCTCCAGCCCCTGCTCCGCCCGGGTCCTTTGCAGGAAAGGCCCAACGCTTGCGGCCCCTGTACCAGTACATCAACTATTGCAACCCTGAGCTGAACGAGGCGGCGGAAGTGGATAGGGAGGCCGAGGCCGAGGTGGAACCTGAGTCGGACCCAACCCTGGTCCCCAAGGAGGCATGTGCGGAACAACTGCCCGCCTTGCTGCCAGGGGCAGGCGAGCTGGACTCGGGCCTCACCTTGCCCTGCCCCAGTATGTTCGTGTCTCCCACCCATGCTCTGGTTCCCCTTGGAGAGGAGGCTGGAGAGGAGCCGGGGGGGTTGCCCAGCTTGGGGGTCAGTGGCCTCCTCAAGACTGAGATGGATAAGTCGACGCAGGTGGACATCAGCAAGATGCTAAGTGTCTGTGCTGCCCCACTGGTACCCCCACTGTCTCCTCAGTACAAGTGACTGTCCCGTCCCAAGGGTTGCTCCTCTCCTCCCCAGCCAGGACCAGGGCACAGCCTGTGGGTTGCAGCCTGCAGTGAAAGGGGGAATTCTGCCCCGCCCCAACTTGGGGCCTTGGACTTGCTGAAAATAAATGGTTTTCCTTTTGCTCAGACTCTGACTCCCCAAATAAGATGCCTCAAGAGGGAGAGCCTGGGGAGGGTGGAGGATACCCCAGTGCAGGGTTTGAAGCCTCAAGAGTATAGATTCGTGGGCACGACCTCAGGTAAACTGAATCAATCTGGATGGATGGAACCTGGTTCTGTGCATTTAAAGGCTCCTCAAATAAACCTGGCGATCAGACAGGATAGAGTGAGGAGGAGGAGGGATGTGATGACGACCAGGCGGCAGAGAAAGGAAAGGGACTGTCAGGTCACAGAAGCGGGTGCTTGGCCCTGCTCCCTGTCTCCCAGGAAGGGGCTTGCATGTAGTCTGACATTGAGGGCACCAACAATAGGGATACTCCCTCTGAAGTGGCAGTTTATTTGCCTGCCCAAGACCAGCAGCTTTGGAAGGTTTTGTTAAACCACAGCTGGACCATGCCAAAACCGGTGTTGCTCAGTGGATAGAGCGTCGGCCTGTGGACTGGACGGTTCCGGGTTCGATTCCCGAAAAGGGCATGTATCCTGGTTGCGGGCACATCCCTGGTGGGGTGTGTGCAGGAGGCAGCTGATGGATGTCTCTCTCTCATAGATGTTTCTAACTCTCTATCCCTCTCCCTTTCTATAACAATCAATAAAAGTATATTTAAAAAAAAAATACCACCACAGCTGGACCAGACTTTGCCCTCATAATGGCCCCTAGTGACACAGGGCCAGTGCCTTTTTACTGGCAGGCAGGGGTGGTGGTGGAGGTGAATGGTCTCTCTGGAGTTGGACAGCCAAACAACCAGACGACCACTGCTTCGCACCCGTAGGACTCTGGGAAGAGGTGGTGGGCGAGGGTGTAGCCTCAGGTCCCTGCTGACTGCTCATTAAGGCTCCTTATGGGAACTTGGCCTCACCTGCGGGCTCAGCCATCTTTGTGATGGAATGATGGTTAATTAGCATATTCCCTCTTTATTAGATATAGACACACACACACATATATATTTAAAAGGTACCTATACTTTTCCGGGAAAATGACTTGACCACCCCAGGAAATACTGTCCACAGGAACCATGCAGAATGAATACTTTCTATAAGGATGAACATAGGTTGTCTGGGAATTTTCAGAGGTAGAGAGCCCTTCAAGGTAACTGAGCTTGACCTCCTCACTAAATGGTTGAAGGCTGGAGAGAAATGGCTTTTTATAAGACCACATCCTGGGCCTCAAGGAAGCGCTACCCTTTCCTGAACCCTGCAGATCTGAGTACCCGGAGTATTTCTGGCTAAGGTCTGACACACAAAGGCCAAGCATCTGCTTTCCCTGTGTGGTCTCCAGGATTGGAGGTATGGGCCAACACGGATAAGGAAGCTCTGTTCCTTTCAACAGTGAGGTAGGAAATACTCAGTAACCATAGAAGAAAGTGACCCGTCTACATTTCTTGAGGCCTGTTACCTGACAGGCTTGTCTAGGCAAGGTGGGTGACCGGAGCCACAGAAAGGAACAAGTCACCACTACTCCTAGAAGCTCACTCTAAGGGAGAAATGCAGAAGCAGCAAGATGCAAGCAGACGCATGCTATGGAAGAGCTGAGGACAAAGTGTGGGACCACAGGCAGTGGGGGTGCTGCCACTAGCCTAGGACAGTGGTCGGCAAACTGCGGCTCTGCTGACTAACGAGTTTGCCGACCACTGGCCTAGGAAATAGTGAAGAGGCAGCCCTCCAGCCGATTCCTGGAGAGTTGGGTGGCCTTCCAGGCCGAGGACATGCCCAGGATGAAGCCTTGCCAGTATGGATGATGCCAGCCGCATGCAGGAGGGCCACTGAGCACGGCTGAAGCAGAGCATGGCCATCAGGAGGCCTGGTTGGGTGAGTCAGAGAGTGATGAGGAAGGTAGGCCAGGAAGGATCTTGGCCTGACATTGAGGAGAGGTTCTTAGGGCAGCTGAGTGAAGGACAGAATGAGAAAGGGAGACTGGGGACACTGAGGTGAGGAGACTGCTGTCATTGTCTGGGTCTGAGGCCTGGATTGGGCTGGGGGTTGGAAAATAAGTAACAGGGATTTCAGAAGTTCTCTCTGGTTGCTGTGACAGAGAGGAAAAAGTTGACTGCACTTTCGATGGCTTGGAAAACTTTATTTACTTTGACTCAAAGAAGATCCTGAGTTTGGGACACAGGTTCTGGGAGGTGATGCTGTCTTCCTCCAGGAGGGGGCGGTGCAGGACAAGCCTGGAACCTGCTGCAGGCTGTTACCCCTGGGACCAAAACACTGCTGGCTTCCTTGACCACAGGCATCTAGCTACCTCAAGGTTCATTTCCTTCCTGGGGCCACCCAAGAGATATGTCAGTTAAAGTTTAAGGGGTGGCCATGGACTCGGGGAGTGCTGACAAAGGATCTGAGGTCTTCATCAGAGCAGCTCTGCACTCAGCCCCTGCAGTCTGCCCGGGACTTCGGGGAATATATCTTTGTAAACAAGGGGTTTGCTGCGGGGCCCTATAAAACCGAAGTAGTGTCGCTGTGAGTCAGCAATGTGACCCTTAAGTAGGAGCATCTGAGTCAAAAAGAATAGATGCATGTGCGTTCTCGGCCAATTCCCATATTTAGGATGGACCTCAACATCCTAGTAACACAGGGGGACCTGGAGCTGAGGTGGTGGTCCCTGGGAGAAAGGGGGTGAGGGCAGCCTCTCTTTCAGCTCTACGAGTGCCCTGCCTGGTGGAGCTCTCTCTACAGTCCACCTCCTCGGTCAGGCCAGGCTGAGATTCTTGCTGCAGGGAGGGGGCAGTAATCTGGATGGGGATCTAAGAGAGGAGGGGCCAACCCAAGAAATATGATAATTTAAGGGCACTGGGAGTCTGAGGAGCCACAAGTGCTGGGGAAAGAGTAGCTCAGGGCCAGGCTGCATCGTCAAAAGACCCTGACCAGGCTCCTGACTGCGTCACTTAAAACTTACAGGAGGCAAGTAACCTGGCTCTTCTCTGCCTCGGTTTTCTGATCTGAATGTCACAGGATTAATATTAGCACCTTATGGAGTGATTTGGATATTAAACAATATGCATAAGAAGTCTACGCTAGGGGGCCCAGCATGCAAATAACATCTTCCAGTCCTGGCCAGTATTGTTCAGTGGTTAGAGCACCAGCCCTGTGCACTGAAAGGTCACAGGTTTGATCCCTCGCCACCAATCAATGTCTCTCTCTCATCAATCTCTCTCTCTCTCTTTCTCTCTCTCTCACATCCCCTCCCTCCCTTCTACTCTCTCTGATAAGCAATGGAAAAACTATCCTTGATGATTAACAAAGACAAACAAAAGCATACTCCAACACTTGTCAACTCACAGAGACAAGGTGTAAAACCAGGGCAATCTAGGCAACAGGCCGAATGACTTTTATAAGGGGCGCCAAGAGGAAGATAGAGCCCACCCTCTTTCTCTTTCTGGCAAGGAGCCCAGGGCAGGGCAGGGCAGGG
Source organism: Lasiurus cinereus (assembly GCA_011751065.1). NCBI lineage: Eukaryota > Metazoa > Chordata > Mammalia > Chiroptera > Vespertilionidae > Lasiurus > Lasiurus cinereus. The sequence continues at coordinate 11,221,423 of JAAGEH010000452.1, forward strand.
CAGGGATGGTTCAAGAAGGGAACAGTTTGGTCCAGGCACAATCCTGGCAGACTGGCAGTGGAAACAAAGCATGTTCCCCCTCCCCCTTATCACTGACTGACAAGGCTAAAGGCTGTCCCTGGGTAGACAGTTAATAAATGCATGTTTGGTGGCTGGCTGGCTGGCCGGCCAGTGTTTGGCCATACCCACTTCATGGGGAAATGTGTGGAGCCTTCCTCCTGTCAGCCCCCTTGGGACCATTTCTCCCCTCCTCCTCTCTCCCAGGGTTCCCCTGGAGCCCATTTCCCAGATCTAAGAACAGAACTCCTCTGGACCTGCAGCCCAGGAAGGCCCCTCTTTCTCCCACTCTCTCTCTGGGCCAGCAGGCCAGACAGCTCCCCATCAGGAAATCTTGAGTCCCGTTTCTGAGGAGAGACTTTTTTGGGGGGGCTCCTGGGACAGGGCACGAGGGAAGAAGCTGGGAGATAAGCGCAGGTGGTGGCAGGAGCCTGTGCGGCCTACCAGACAGTGATGGATGTGGAGGTCAGAGCTGCTGTGGAGTCACCAGAAAGGATGAAAATGAACCATCTACAGCAATAACCTAACCTACCAAACAGCCAACAGCCGTGTGTCAGAGTGTGATTTATTAACATTTATCAGATGTTCCAGAGTTCTCCCTTGTCTTCTCTCTGCCAAATCAGAGCCCCTGAGAGCTCTCCTAATGAATACCCCTCCTACCACCAGGGAAGGGCAGCCTGAAACCTGGAAGGGTCTAGTCACGTGGGAGAAAGGGAGGTGCAGATCCCTGAGGGAGCCTTCCTGTCCTCACCACTCCTGAGATGCCCAGGCCCAAGAAGGGCATGGAAACAAGGCTTTTGTCATTTTCCTCAGGACTGAGGAATCAGCCAAATGGGGACCACGGATCAGCCCCCAGGTCAAGCGTTTGCTCGCCTTGCTCACCAGCACCAACTCACGGAGAGCTGGCAGCAGCTCTGCCTCTTGCACACGTGCCAGCCCGCAGGCCACGGCAACGGGAACATCACCGCCTGCAGCTCGGGGGAGTGAGGAAGTGCTGGAGGGTGTTTTCCTGGGGCCACCTTGGCCTTCACCTTGACTTGTTACATGAATGACACTGTCGATGCTATAGCCAAGCCCTTCCACCTTTCTCCTGGTCCCTCCTTGGCCCCGTTGCCCTACGGCAGGGAGCCCACGTACAGGCTCACAGGTTATTCCGCTGGAGGGCCTCACACAGGTTCTGGTTGGCATCCGGTTCCTCCGTCAGCACCTCCACGGTCTCCCACTCCCCAGATCGGCTGGACCTTTTGATGGCGTCCACCACACTCTGCATGTACAACCCATCCTCAAACGAAGCGGCCATGGAGACGGGGGTGTGGTCCCACGTGCGGCGGTCCCCCTGCCCCTGGAAGGACTCCCGCAGGGCCTGCACCATGTAGACCATGCCCTTCAGGTAGAGCAGCGGCACATCCTGGGGCCCCTGCTCGGGCAGCCCCGCGCCCACAGCCAACGAGTCCCTCAGCAGCAGCTCCTCCTGCGTGGCGGAGTTCTTCTGCCCATAAAGGTCAGCTCCCCGGGCAACCAGGCGTCCCGCAGAGCCCACCACCATGACCTCATGCACGAAGGCACCTGGCATGTTGAAGTTGAGTGTTACGGTGCTGCACACCCCCCCACCCATGAGCATCTGGAAGAAACAGAAGTCATCGCTGGTGACATGCCGGATGCCACGGATGGCCGCGTTCTGCCTCACGAAGGTCTTGAGGAGCCCGTGGACCTTCTCAGCTCTCTGGCCAGTCAGGTGGGTCAGCAGGTCCACGATGTAGGTGCCCATGGTGTGCAGGCCTCCACCGCCCATGAGCTCGTCACAGATCCAGCCGTAGTTGGGGCTGAGCAGGCTGCCTGAGTAGACGCGGGCATCGCAGATCATCACGGCACCCACATAGTGCTCGGCAATCAGCTGCTTCATGCGCACGAAGGCAGGCAGGAAGCGCAGCACGTTCCCCACCAGGCTCATGAGCTGCGGGTAGTAGCGAGCGGCTGTCACCATCCGGAAGGCATCCACTGAGGTTGCTGCCTTCTCACACACCACATTCTTCCCAATCCCTGAGAATCAAACACAACAGGAAATCTCTAAGTTCCAAGAGGTTTACACTGGAGGATGTATTTCTCGAAGGCAAATGGACTTAGGAAAGCCTCTTATGAGACCAGATGATGGCCTCCGACAAGAGGAAAGATTCAGCTTGGATGAAAATGGTACCCAGTGTCTGGGGTTGGGGAAAGAGTTATGAGCTGGAGAAAGAGGAGTAAGTGCTTAAGGGAAAATGAAAGGAGGCACAAACCAGGAGGGGAAGCAGAGGTCGTGCGATGGTTATTTTATGTGTCAACTTGGCTAGGCCTGGTGCCCATCAAATACGTCTGGACCTTGCTGGGAAGGTAGTTTTATTTTTTTATTTTTAAAATATATTTTATTGATTTTTTACAGAGAGGAAGTGAGAGGGATAGAGAGTTAGAAACATCGATGAGATAGAGACATCAATCAGCCGCCTCCTGCACGCCCCCTACTGAGGATGTGCTTGCAACCAAGGTACATGCTCTTGACCGGAATCAAACCTGGGACCTTTCAGTTCGCAGGCCAACGCTCTAATTTAAGTGGGCTGGAGAGGTAGACATGCTTATATATTTTTAAATATATATATACTTTTATTGATTTCAGAGAGGAAGGGAGATGGGGAGAGAGAATCACTGATCAGCTGCCTCCTGCATGCCCCATACTGGGGATCAAATCCGCAACGTAGGCATGCGCCCTTGACCGGAATCGAACCCAGGCCCCTTCAGTCTTCAGGCCAAAACTCTACCCACTGAGCCAAACTGGCCAGGGCATGCTTATGTACTTTTATGCATTTATTAGAACACCGGCTCTGGGCAAGAGAATCTCTATTTTAGGGGATGGGCTTTGCACTGTCAGGTGTAACTGCAGAAAGGGCGCCAAGATTCCCTGCAGACTGTTCTTTGGAAACACTGCTTCAGTAAGGTAGTGCAGTCAAAAAGCCAGAAAATGCTTGGCTCCAGTAGGAGGGGAAAGGGAGTGAAAACATCTGTTCTGCCCTCATGCCCATTCTGTCCACTGAAGCTGGAAGGCACTCCAAGAGCAAAACAAAGCTAGACAAAACCCAAGGAGGGCCTGAGACTGAGCAGCTTGCTTCCATGTGAGGAAACAGAAAAGATCAACATTCCTCCATGTTTTAAAATGAAAGTTCATGAGGGTACGAGCAGCCCTAAGACACCAAAACCTGGGGTACGCCTGTGAGCTTGGGGTGGTTCAATTAAAAAGTAGTGCTATGCCATTACCTTTCAATAAAAAACTTACAAAGCCGAAGAAGTGCTATGGACTAGACACACACACAGGGGAAGATGCAGGATCAGGGAAGGCTTCACAGGGGAGTGAGGTTCCAGGGAGCATAAGGGGGGAAAGGCATCCGGACAGAGGGAACGGCATGTGCAAAGGCACAGAGGTAAGAATGGGCCAAGAGTTAAGATTCCTGAAGTCCTGTGTGTACACCAGGAACTTGGCTGAAGGGGACACACAGGGCCTATAAGCAATGTGGGGAATCGAATAGTCAACTATATCGCTCACAGAGACATTCAAGGGAGAGGGGGAAGTTTGGGGGTGGAATCCAAAATGGAGCTCTTAATGCGCCCCTCCCCATGCCTTCCTCATCTCAGTCAATTGCAACTCCAGCCACACAGTTTCTCAAGCCAAAGTCACTGGAGTCATCTCTACATCCATTTTTTTCCCCCAGAGGGAGGAAGAGGATGGGGAGGAGCACCAATGTAAGAGAGCAACATCAATCAGTTGTCTCCCACATGCACCCCAACTTGGGATCAAACATGCAACCTGGGTATGTGCCCTGACAGGTATCAAACCTGCCACCTTTCAGTGTAGGGGACAATGTTCAACCAATGCTTCCTCACACTTATAGGATTTTAGGATTAGGGACAGGAGAATCCCAACATTGGGTGAGAATGTGGCCACCTGGCTGCAGAACACATATGACTGCCCAGGAAAGCAATGAGGATATTAGATCCTCTTACACAAGCACCCCCTCTGAGAGTTGTAGCTCTGGCTAAACCAGAGGCTTCTTACTGTAACTATTCACTTCAGTGGGTGGAAACTGCAGTGTGGGGAGAAGAGGTGGGTGTGAAGGAAGAGGACTTCTGAGAGTTTAGAGGTGATAAAACTAGGATAAGTAATCTCTGTTTCATGCCAGGAGAGGTCAGAAAAGGGGGAGAGACTTGCACGCCCCTTACTAAAAGGGAAGGGGGCGGTTTGAGCCCGCAACTCAGGCATGTGCCCTTGACCAGAATAGAACCTGGGACTCTTTAGTCTGCAGGCTGATGCTCTATCCACTGAGCCACACCCACTAGGGCTAAAGGCCATTCTGAGTTAAATAAGCTCCTGCAGGCCAGCTACATGGGGTCTTACCTTTAAGAAGACTTGGGTGGCCTCGGAAGACTTGCTTACTTAAGTTTATCTAGCTTTCCTGCCAGCAAGTCAAAGGATTAGCGAAGCCAAACACTGCTTTCTGTTTCCTGGGAATGGGGAAAGCATGGATGTTGAGCGCCTATTAGCTCAGATCTCCTGTGGGGTGAACAAGTTTCATGCTGCAAGCCTCTTCAGCTCATAATACCCAGAACAGTTAGGAGTACGTGCCCTTGAGCACCAGAGGTCCAGAGAAGCTTCCTGACCAGCATTTCGTCCTCTAGTAACGCACCACAGGCTCCCAGCTCTGGGACCACACGCCTCTGTGACCCTATCTAGAGGTGTGGGACTAGATCAATGGTTTCAAACAGCAGGGCAGAGAAGCAGCCTAGGAAAAGCAACACTTTTGTGTTTTTATAAAATCCAGGGAATATCTCTATGTATTTTAAAACATAAAAGGGACTGCTACTAGAGAAGTAACTTGGAAAGCACTAGACTGAGTCACTCTGACTCATAGCCCCGCTACACCCTTTCCTGGGTCACAGTGCCAGGTTGGCTCCAGGCGTCACACCAGCGGACTGGGCTTACCTGGGTAGAATTTGTGAATGTCTTCATTCACCCAGTGTGCTTGTATCAAACTCTGGGGATACAACATCGGGCACAGTCTCTACCTTCAGACAACTTACAATGTAGTAGAGAGATAGTCACTGATCAAATCATCATATAAATACTCATAGAACTGTGCCTGTGATAAATGCCATGCATGATATAAATGGTAATATGAAAGCATAGAGCAGGGATCTGACCTGGACTGGGGCTCAGGGAAGGTATCTCAAGGGACTGGTGTTCTTGGGATTAAATTATCTGGGTCAGGCTGCTTGAGGAATGATCTCGTTATCTCAAGAGCCCGTGGGGAAAGAGTTGGCAAACTCAGGGTTTTTCTAATGAAGCATATAAGTGCCAAGAACCGGGCACAGAAACTTACCTTTTAGTGACAGTTTTAAGAAAATATTCAACTGTGGCAGAGATGTTAGGGCACTTTGCACATTAAAATATAGTTTTCAGAACTGAGAAATAAAACATGTCAGGATTCCACTCTCTCCTTTAAGGAATTCATGGGAAAGATTTAAAGATAAAATTTGTAGAGGAAATGAAAAAAGAAAAAGGAAAAAAAGGTAAACAAAAGCAGAAAAAAAGATGCCACAGAGAGAGTTGTGATATGAAAAGAATACCAATGGAGGATCAGTCCACATATTAATTTTAGAAAAAACTAATAAAAATGAGGGCAAGAAACAGTCTTTATGGACTTAGAAGTCAGGTAACAATATAATGATCTAATAAGCAGAGCAAAATGCAATTCTTCCCACAACATTAAGATTTAGTAAGAAGTCACAAATCAATAAAGGCAATACAATACATAAACAAACTGAAAGAGAAATCACATGATTGTATCAATAGATGCAGAAAAATCATTTGACAAAATCCAACACCAATTTTATTTATTTATTCATTTTTTAAATTGATTTCAGAGAGAAAGGGAGAGGAAGAGATAGAAACATTAATGATGAGAATCATTGTCTGGCTACCTTCTGCCTGCCTTCTACTGGGAACCAAGCCTGCAACCTGGGCATGTGCCCTTGACCAGAATCGAACCAGAGACTCTTCAGTCCACAGGCTGATGCCCTATCCACTGAGCCAAACCAGCGAGGGCCCAACACCAATTTTTGATAAAAACTCTCAGCAAAGTGGGAATAGAGGGAGCATATCTCAACATGATAAAGGCCATATATGACAAACATATAGTCAACATCATACTCAATAGGCAAAAACTGAAAGCATTTCCCCTAAAAACAGGAATAAGACCGGGATGTCCATTTTCACCACTTTTTCATCATAGTACTGTAAATCCTAGCCACAGCGATCAGACAAGAAGAAATAAAAAGGCATCCAAATGAGGAAACTCTCATTATTTGCAGATGACATGATATTGCATATAGAAAACCTTAATGACCCCAACAAAAAACTACTAAATTTAATAAATGAATCTGGCAATGCAGCAGGATACAAAATACAACACCCAAAAATCGACGTTTCTTTTCCTTTTAATATTTTTATTGATTTCAGAGAGGGAGAAGGAGAGGGAGATAGAGACATCAACGATGAGAGAGAATCATTGATCAGCTGCCTCCTGCACACCCTACACTGGGGATCAAGCCCATAACCTGGGCATGTGCCCTGACCAGGAATCTAACTGTGACCTCCTGGTTCATAGGTCGATGCTCAATCACTGAGCCATGCAAGCCAGACTCAATGGCTTTTTTATACACCAATAATGAATTCTCAGAAAGAGAAACTAAACAAACAATCACACTTACCATTGTAACAAAAAAAATTAAGATACTTAGGACTAAACTTAACCAGCAGGCAAAAGACCTGTACTCGGAAAACCTATAGGACGTTGAAAAAAGAGATAGAGGAAGATATAAACAAATGGAAGAATATACTGTGTTCATGGATTGGTAGAATCAACATCCTCAAAACGACAATTAGGTACCATCTCACACTTGTCAGAAGGGCTGCCATTAACAAATCTACAAATGACAGGCTGGCGAGGATGTGGAGAAAAGGGAACCCTAGTACATTGCTGGTGGGAATGCAGACTGGTGCAACTATTATGGAAAAAGTATGGAGTTTCCTCAAAAAATTAAATATGGATCTGCCATTTGATCCAGTGATCCCACTTCTAGGAATATCCCAAGAAACCCGAAACTCCAATCAGAAAGAATATATGTAGCTCTATATTCATAGCAACACAATTTACAAAAGCTAAGATCTCGAAACAGCCTAAGTGCCCATCAGTAAATGAGTGGATAAAAAAAGCTGTGGTACAGTTACACCATAGAATACTACGCAGCAGTAAAAAAGAAGAATCCCTTCCCCTTTGAGACAGCATGGAGGGACCTGGAGAGTATCATGCTAAATGAAATGAGTCTGTCAGAGAAAGACAAGTATCACATGATCTCACTCATATGTGGAATCTAAGTAATAAAATAAACAGATGAACGGAGTGCATCCAGAGGCATGGAAGTATGGAACAGAATGAGGAATCTCAGAGGGAAGGTGGGAGGTAATCAACCAAAGATCTTGAATGCATATATGCATAACCCACAGACAATAGGGTGCTGAAGGCCTGGGGTGGTAGAGGGGTTTGGGGGCAGGCTGGAGGGGGCCAATAGAGGGGAAAAGGGGGACATATGTAATACTTTCAACAATTCAGAATTATAAAAAAAAACAACTTATTGAGAAGTTAACAACATTCCTGGACCTCAGTTTCTGTAAACTAAAAATGATGAGAATTAGCCGAAACTGGTTTGGCTCAGTAGATAGAGTGTCGGCCTGCAGACTGAAAGGTCCCAGGTTCGATTCCGGTCAAGGGTATGTACCTTGGTTGCGGGCACATCCCCAGTAAGGGGCGTGCAGGAGGCAGCTGATCGATGTTTCTCTCTCATTGATGTTTCTAACTCTCTATCCCTCTCCCTTCCTCTCTGTAAAAAATCAATAAAATATATTTTAAAAAATGAAGAGAATGGATTAGGTCAGCTACTCTCCATCCTTAGTGTGCATCAGAACTGAAAGATTGTTTAACAGATGGTCAGGCCTCACCCTAGATTGAGAAGGTCTGGGATGGGGCCTGAGAATCTGGATGTATAACAAGTTCCCAGGTCATGCTCATCCTGTTGGTTCAGGGACCACACTTCGAGAACCGTTGGATTAAACACTCCTTCCATGGCCTTGCTGGCCTGTGAGTTCCAGAAGAAAGTACAGTTTTACAAGTATTATGAAAGTCTTAGGAAAATCTTAATCTATGTCATATATATCCTTACTAGAGGCCTGGTGCACAGGATTCATGCACTGGTGGGGGCATGGCCTGTGGGGATCGGCCCACTATGGGAGCACCACTCATCCTGGTCAGCCGAGTGGCTATGGACCTCACCGCTGAGGAAGTGCACTGACCATCAGGGGCAGCTCCTGCATTGAGTGTCTGTCTCCTGGTCGTCAGTGCCTGTCATAGCGACTGGTTGTTCTGTTCAATCAATTTGTATATTATTAGGCTTTTATTATATAAGATAAGTGCAAATCTGTATCAGTGCTGTATGCCTCCCATTACTGCTTAAGTCTCCACGACTTAACTTTTACAAAGACTTACCTTTTACAATGCTTAGCATAGCACAATGCCAGAGGATTTGTAACTAAATAGAGGCTTTAGATGAATATGATAAACTTTTCACTGGTTCAAGATCTGAAAGAGCTAATCTAAAATTAGAGTACTTCAATAGCTGTAGAGCTAAATATGGTTTTTTAAAAATTATTTTATTATTTATCTGTTTGTTTTTCAACATCTTTTTCTTTTTTTTAATCCTCACCCGAGGGTATTTTTCCATTGATTTTTAGAGAGACTGGAAGAGAGAGGGAAAGACAGAAATATCA
>JAAGEH010000452.1:11230784-11252056 GCA_011751065.1 Lasiurus cinereus
TGGAAGCACACATTTAGGTAGAATAGCAGTGAGGATCTTTCAGGATATTGGCTCTGAGGACCTTTAAATATATTGTACAGGAAACCTGATTTCCCTTGTAATGTGATGCCAGTGTCTTTCTTGGTCAGCATTTGCAGGAAGTCGTATATCATGCTGGAAAGGCTGAATGATGCCCTTATTTTACCTTCATTTCACAGTGGCCCACAGAGGCCACTGTGAAATGAGGGACAGAAATAGGAGCAGATTGAGAGGGACAGAAATAGGAGCAGAAATGGGGTCTGAGGTCAAGGTCAGTTTGGTGTTCTGCATATAGCAGTTCATATAACCACACCGTCCTTTGGGAAATCTAGAGGAGTTCTTCTGGCCTCTTCCATATATGTTTAAGTGAAGTCAGAATTCTCACTTAAAAAAAAAAGAGAGAGAGAGAGAGAAAGCATTTGTTTTCACAACAATCCCAGTGATTCCTGTGGGACCTGAGTGGGCAGTGCCTGAGGGACATGGGCTCTCCCAGGCCCACCAACTCCTGGGATCATGTACCCCCAAAGACACTCATTCACACCTCTTCCTGACAACAGAGACCTGGAGAGAAGGCTAATGACCCTGCTTCACCAAGGGCTGGGACACAAGATTCTAGAAGTTTCTGATCATTCCTATACTTCCTGCACATTCCCGTTTATATTAAATGGCCCCAAAGTCAGCATTTTCCCATACCAGGAACCTGAAAATAGCAGTCTTGTGGCCAAAGAATCTTGGAATTTTGCCTTTCTTCCTACAGAGCTCGGAAATAATTTCTGTGGGAATCCTAAAATTCAAGAAGCCTCTAGAACTCTGCCTCTGGACACACCTGGCCTCACCAACCTGTATTGGATGACTTTTTGCCAACACAGGATGGCAAAAAGTCAAGCGGCCATGGTAGCTCAATTCCCCTTGAAACAGCCCTCTGTTCAAGTGTTGGCTTAGGTCTACTTTTAAACTCAATCTGGGAGCCATTCATTATCTGCCTTCCTAAGAATCAGAGCCAAGGAACAGCTGCGAAGTTACACATCCTCAGAGAGAGAGAGAACTCTTTGGAAAAGAAAGCCAGCCACCTGTAATTTTTGGCCAAAATTTCCATGCCTCAAATCAACAACTAGATAGATGCATGTTCTCACTCATTCAATGAACATTTATCCTTCCCTACCCATTGGGCCAAAAGTAACAAACACCCTCTAATCTGAGAACAAGGAAAAAACAAAGCCTTGGACCCTCCACCATGGTAGTGGCCAGGTGTGGTGCTCAGCCAAGACACAGGGACCTTCAACTGCATTTGAGAAATACTTGGTTCCTATCAAATTATAATAATGATTCTGTCAATTAATTAATAATATGCTATCTGAATTATTAAGTCTTTTCTCATTTTTCTTGTAATGTGTGTTATTTCTAGGCTCTTCAATTGGACTGTGAAATCTGAAGGTAAGGAGAGCTCTCTGATCTAACCCTACTTTGAATGTCCAGAATAATATCAGGACAGTGCCTGGTATTTAAGAAGGCATTAAAAAAACTGTGTATGGGCCAAAACTGGTTTGGCTCAGTGGATAGAGCTTCGACCTGGGGACTGAAAGGTCCCAGGTTCGATTCCGGTCAAGGGCATATACCTTGGTTGCGGGCACATCCCCAGTCGGGGTGTGCAGGAGGCAGCTGGTCAATGTTTATCTCTTATCGATGTTTCTACCTCTCTATCCCTTTCCCTTCCTCTCTGTAAAAAATCAATAAAAATATATTTTAAAAAATTTGTGTATGGCCTGGCCAGTGTGGCTTTGTGGTTGACCATCAACCTATGAACCAGAAGTTCAAGGTTCAATTCCTGATCAGCGCACGTGCCCAGGTTGCGGGCTTGATCCCATGTGGGGCATGCAGGAGGCAACTGATTAATGATTCTCATCATTGACGTTTCTCTCTCTCTCTTCCTCTCCTTCTCCCTTCCTCTCTGAAATCAATAATATATATATTTAAAAAAAACAAAAACGCTGGGTGAATGTTTAATTATTTGTTTTCCTATTAAATTAGATTCTAGCTATATATAAAACAAAGAGAAGAAGTTTTCTAGTTGACACAGGAAAGAGAAGCCTAACAGGAACTGTAGGAAAGGGCTTAGCAAGCTACGCCCAGCCAGGGCAGGAGGCTGCTGAGCCAACTGCTTCCCGAGGGAGCAGAGATGTGAGCAGGCTGTCCCATGGATCCTGTCAGGGAAGTCCAGTGCTGTAGAGTGCCTTCCTGCCCTCTGGCACACAAGATTGCCAAGTCTGGCCGAAACCGGTTTGGCTCAGTGGATAGAGTGTCGGCCTGTGGACTGGGGGGTCCCAGGTTCGATTCCAGTCAAGGGCATGTATCCTGGTTGCGGGCACATCCCCAATAGGGAGCGTGCAGGAGGTGGCTGATCGATGTCTCTCTCTCATTGATGTTTCTAACTCTCTATCTTTCTCCCGTCCTCTCTGTAAGAAATCAATAAAATATACTTAAAAAAAAAAAAAAAGATTGCCAAGTCTGGCAGGAAGGGTGTGTGCTCAACCAGTCAAGGCTTAACAAAACATGGGAAGTGGCAGCCTTGCTACACACCCTCGTCTCCTTTTCTGTGGTGACGTCTGACACAGAAATGGAAGAACAAATCTGTCAATCTCCCAGTGCCCAGGTCTTTGAACTCTGACTTCATAGGGAGAAACTTTTTACACTGCCTGAAATTTAATACTCTCGCCCCTGTGACAAGCCAACTCTGAGGCATTTGCTTCCGGGAGGTGGGGAAGGCTGCCCTCCCCAGGCATTAGAGCACTGCCCCGGAGTCCTAGCCCCTGCAGACTCAAGCCCCAACAGGATCACCCAGAGGGAGGCACAATCTGCCCGTCTGACCATCCGTACCTAGAGCCTTCACAGATATCTGCCGGGTGAGTGGAGGGGGGATATTGATGCACACCAGATCCACGTCCTGGTGCAGCAGGACATCGTCTGTCTGGCTGGTGTAGAAGGTGATGTTCATCTCCTCTGCAAGCTGTTTGGCCTCCTCCTCCGTCTTCCCCCACAGTGCCTCCACGGTGAACCCTTCTGCCCTCAGCAGAGGGACCAGAACCCGGGCGGAGCTGCCAGTCCCAAACACGCCCACTCCTGGGAGCATCTTCATGCCGGATTCTCTGTTCACCAACTCATCTCCTCACAAGAGCCTCCAACATGAATACGACCATCTCACAGTCCTGGTCAAACATGGCTCCTGGAACAGCAAGAGTACACTGGCTATTAGTGAAGGGCACACTCAGTGGAGACGCTCTGGCTTATTTGGAAGCAAAAAGTTCTCAAAGCACAAATAAAACACTCCTCCAAAATGAAAAGCTGCACAAGCTTCTCCAGGGAGACTAAATGATATTAGCAAAATCCATCTCCTGGAAGAGGGGAAAATAAAAATAAAATAAAAATATGAGTAAAGCTGGGTTCAAATCCCTCTTCTGTTACTTAATTTCCTATGTGACTCTGGTCAACACAGTGTCCTTTCAGGGCCTTCCTGGTAGAAGTTCATGAAGAGTGGGAAACAAAAACCAGTAAAAGATGGAAGAGAACTACTTAGAGCTATACAGATTATAATTTAAAAGTTTGGGGTAGCAGCCCTGGCTGGCTAGCTCAGTGGGCCGAGCGTCTTTCAGATACGCTAAGGTTGCCGGTTTTATCCCTGATCAGGGCACATGTTAAGAATCAACCAATGAATGCATAAATAATACCTGAGATGATATTTTACACACACACACACACACACTGATTGATTTATTTCAGAGAGGAAGGGAGAGGGAGGGATAGAAACATCAATGATGAGAAATCATTGATTGGCTGCCTCCTGCACGCCCCCTTGTGGTAATCGAGCCTGCAACACAGGTATGTGCCTTTGGCTGGAATCAAACCTGGGACCGTTCAGTCAGCAGACTGCTGCTCTATCCACTGAGCCAAACCAGCTAGGGCGAGATGATATTTTTTGTATAAAAATATTCATGCCAATACAGACTATAGTAGTGAATAATTGGGAAATGATCTAGATGTTCAATAACAGTAACGAAGTTTTATGTTGTGTTTTTTTTTTTGTTAATCTTCACCCAAAGACAAACTTTTCCATTAATTTCTAGAGAGAATGGGAGACAGAGAGAGAAACATCAACATGAGACAGACACATGGACTGGTTGCTTCCCACAAGTGTCCTCACTGGGGAACCTGTAATTGAGGTATGTGCCCTTGACTAGGAATCGACCCATGACTCTCTGGTCCACAGGCCAAGGCTCTAACCACTGAGCAACCAGCAGCTCTATTGCTTTTAGAGTGGATGGGAAGGATAGAGGGAGGGAGAAGGGGAGAGGGAGATGGAAAAAGAATGATGTGAAAGACACATCAACTGGTTGTCTCCTACATGGGTTCCTGGCCTGGTGAGGATCAAACCCACAACCCAGATATGTGCCCTCGACTGGAAATCGAACCCATGGTCCTTCAGTGTTTGGGACGATGCTCTAACCATTGGGATGACACTGGCCAGGGCAGTAATGTGTTTGACAAATACACTACAGGCCCTCAATAACCTAAAAGACATACCATATGTTCCTTAAAAAGTGGGAAAACAGCTGAAACCGGTTTGGCTCAGTGGATAGAGCGTCGGTCTGAGGACTGAAAGGTCCCAGGTTCGATTCTGATCAAGGGCATGTACCTTGGTTGCAAGCACATCCCCAGTAAGAGGCGTGCAAGGGGCAGCTGATCAATGTTTCTCTTAACTCTCTATCCCTTCCTCTCTGTAAAAAATGAGTTTTTAAAAAAAGTGGGAAAACAAAACAATATGTGCAGTATGGCATCAATTGTGTGTTTTTTTTAAAGCATAAGAGACATATTTATGATATATACATGAAAATATACAATGATATCTATAACATATCTATAAATATATTACATATGACAGTAAAAGGACCAGAATACACCTGTATTTCATAATGATTACTCAGGCTGATGGGATTCTGGGTGATTTTTTTTTAAACATTGCCAAATTTTCTACAACAGATATGTTTACCTATTTTTCCTTCTGAACAAAAGAGTTATAAAATGAAACAAAGAACAAAGCTAAACATAAGTCTGCTTTCAAATAAAGATGAGATTTAGGTGTGCTCAGGCTATCAGGTTTTCCCATACGGCACCCTTCCCCCAGCTAAACCAGCGGTTCCCACACTGGCTGTGTATTAGGGTCACTGGTCCTAGACCCACTAAATCAAACTGTGGGATGAGTCATGTCACCATTATTTTTATTGTCTTTATGTTTTGTTTTGTGGTAAAATACACAGAAAACTTAGCATCTTAACCCAGAACACATAGTTATTCTATTTTTAATATATTTTTATTGGTTTCAGAGAGGAAGGGAGGAGAGAGAGAAATATCAATGATGAGAGGGAATCATTGATCAGCTGTCTTTTGCACCCCCATATTGGGCATCAAGCCTGAAACTCGGGTATGTGCCCTAACTGGGATTCGAACCGTGACCTCCTGGTTCATAGGTCAATGCTCAACCACTGAGCCACACTCAGGAAGTTATCATAAACCTTCCCTCCGATAATTTCTCCCTATATTCTCTGTCTCATGAAATGTTATCATTGTCAACCCAGAAAGCTAGTGCCAGCTTCTGCAACTTCTCTATTTCCTTACCAGTATAGGCAACGCAACATCATGTCTGGTTAATCTTAGCTTTGTTATTTCTTAAACCCACACCTTCTTGGTCACCCTGTCACTATGCTAGTCTACCCCCAGCATTACTCACCTGAATGACTACAAGAACCTTCTACTTAATCTCTGGCTTCCATCGTTTCCTTCCTTTATCCATTCCTCATATTGCAAAGAGATCTTTCTTAAATGCAAATGAGATATCACTCCCTACCCTTTTAAACCCTTCAGCAACTTCCCATTGGATTCAGAATGACTTACAAGTCCCTGCATGACCCACAAATCTCAAGGTAATTCTAGTTTTGTGCAGTCACTTGCAAGGATTATCTTCAAGAGAGAGGAGTTTTAAAACACATACTTAGGTAATCCAATAAGAATGCTGTAGCCTGGCCCGCATGGCTCAGTGGTTGAGCATTGCCCTATGAACCTAGGACTCTACAGTCCGCAAGCCGATGCTCTATCCACTGAGCCAAACCAGCTACAGCTTACTGACTTTTTGAAAAAGAGAGAAAGGGAGAGGCAGAGAGATAGAGAAAGAGAAAGACATCATTCAGTTGTCTCCCACATGCACCCCAACTGGGGTTCGAACCTGCAACGTGGTTGTTGTGCCCTGACCAGGAATTAACCGAGACCTTTCTGTGCACAGGATGATGCTCAATCCACTGAGCAACACTGGTCAGGGTATTTAGGTCTTCTTTAATGTCTCTTAATAATGTTTTATAGTTTTCAGAATATAAA
Organism: Lasiurus cinereus; assembly: GCA_011751065.1. Lineage (NCBI taxonomy): Eukaryota > Metazoa > Chordata > Mammalia > Chiroptera > Vespertilionidae > Lasiurus > Lasiurus cinereus. The sequence continues at coordinate 11,237,223 of JAAGEH010000452.1, forward strand.
TTACACTTTTGTTAAATTTATTTCTAAGCATTTAATTTTGTTTATTGCTATTGCAAATGGAAATTTTTTCTTAATTTCATTTTCAGATCCAGCATCCCTTTGACTTTCAAGGTAGATACAAGTGTCCTGTGCAAAATACATCATTGTCTATGTTAGGGGTTGGTTCACCAGTACAGGCTAGTACAGCATCCTATACTACTAGCTCTTACCTGAAAACACCTATGCCTGTGTGAAATACTGAAATAAGATGACTTGGGCTGCCTCTAACTCCAGACCTCTCTCAGCTTCTTGCCTCCTGTGGTCTCTACTGTCTAGGGCTGTGCAGCTCTTGCCTCCTGAACTCTATCATTGCGTTTTATCTAAACCATCTTTCTTTCTGTCTGATGGTGAATAATGTCTGTAACCTCAGCCACTCCTCTTTCTTCTTTATTGATAATTTTCCTGCCCTTACAAGCCTCCCTTCTACTTAAGAGAGAGGTTAGTTACATAGATTCTATATTATAGAAGACCAGTGGTCGTAACGCTGTAATGACCAAAGGACCAGCCACCAGGAGGTACATGGAGCACCTCTTGGGCCCTCCCCACAATCCCATATTCTCCATCTCCATCTCCCCACTCCCCTTCTTCCACTCCCCCACCCCCACTCCCAGGGCGCTGGCAGCATCTGTGAGCGTCACAGGGCCGTGGACATGGCCCTGGTGGCAGGCTAGGCCTAGGGGACTCTACACACACACATGATTTAATCGTGTGCTGGGCCTCTAGTTTCCTATAATTTTTATGTCCTGGACTCCCTTCAGCAATTTTGATCACTTTCTGCATTTACAGGCTCTTTTTGGTTACTTACAAGTCATGGATATCCTGAGAACTTGAGTGTCAAATTTGTTGTACTAGGTAAGTGAGATTCTGTTTAACTTCTACGGGTCATTAATTACAGCTAAAAGGGCCAGGGGAATGAGACACAGCCACCAAAAGCAAGGATATCCATGGGCCGAGACCGGTTTGGCTCAGTGGATAGAGCATCGGCCTGTGGACTGAAAGGTCCCAGGTTCGATTCCAGTCAAGGGCATGTATCTTGGTTGCGGGCACATCCCCAGTGGGAGGCGTGCAGGTGGCGGCTGATCCATGTCTCTCTCTCCCATCGATGTTTCTGACTCTCTATCCCTCTCCCTTCCTCTCTGTAAAAAATAAATAAAATATATTAAAAAAAAAAAAAAAGGATATCCACGGCCCCTCTAAATTCATGTCCAGGGCACACTTCCTCCTCTCTAGCCCTGCATTCCTTCATGCTCTAGTTATGTTTGGATTTACGTTTGCATCTGTGGCTTAAAACAACAAAGTGGATTAAAATAAATTTTAATAACGTCTGTTTTACTGACACTGACTCAAAGGGCAGCTTTATCAACATCCATAAAAAAGGGCAGCAGCTGGACTGGAGAAGCCAGATGGCATGAAGCTAGGCAGGCTGGATGACTAGGTATTTCCTGCTCAAGCAGGCAGTGCTGGTTTTCCTCATTTATTTCAGTGACTGTCTTTTCTCACCCCTAACAGTTCCCTACTAATTGCCCCTAATATCCTTGCATATACCTCTTATAGGCCTACAAAGATCCCTATAAACCCAGACCTGCCTCCCATGCCGGTCAAGAATGGCGGGCCCAGCTGCTGTGGTCAGTGGGTGAGGTTCGATTCCTGTTCAGGGCACAGGCCCGGGTTGTGGGCTTGATCCCCAGTAGGAGGCATGCAGGAGGCAGCCAATCAAGGATGCTCTCTCGTCATTGATGTTTCTAGCTCTCCCTCTCCCTTCCTCTCTGAAATCAATATATAACAAAATAAAAGGGGGGAAAGTGCCTTGATAGGACTGGCTATCAAACTTTGACAAGGCTATAGGTTAAGGGGAAGGCAGCACAGAGAGTAGAGGCATGGGATTTGCAGCTAACCTTATCTGGGCTCAAGACCAGTAACCCCAGGTAAGTTCCTTAATCATTCTGTGCCTCTGTTTTCTCATCTGTAAAATGGGAATAATTCTATCTACCTCTTAAGGGAGTTAAGGATTAAATGATTAATATTTGTAAAGCATTTATAACAGGGTCTGACCCGTAGTAAATCACCACATAAGTCTCCTATTTTTTATTTTTAAATATGTTTTTATTGATTTTAGAGAGGGGAAGGAAAAGGGATAGAAAGAGAGAAACATCGATGAGAGAGAAACATCAACTGGCTGCCTCCTAGATGCCCCCTACTGAGGACTGGACCTGCAAACCAGGCATGTGCCCTGACAGGGAATTGAACCAATGTAACCTTTTGGTTCATGGGTCGATGATCAACCACTGAGCAACACTGATTGGGATATATATATATATATATATATATATATATATATATATATATATGACTGACTAAGATATCTCCCCTTCAGAAGCTGAGTAGAAATATGAAGATAATATTCTGAACTAATGTAGTAAGTGCAATAGGCCAGGCAGTGTTTAGTGTAACATACAGTACATCTCTTAAGTCCATGCATCCCTTTCTTACAGATGGAGAAAACAGCTCAGAGAGGCTAGGTAACTTTCCCAGGGTTCCACAACTGGCTTGTGGACAAAAAAGGGGCTCTAGAGAAAGCAATCCCACAGGATGAACTGATCATGGATTCCTAGCTGGGCAGGTCATGGTGGGTACTCATATCCCAAGCACAAAGCGTCTTTTGTAAAAGGCTTATTTTTACCTTAAGCAAAACTTGTCCATTGTTTCTGTGTATCTAGGTTAATACACCTTTGAAATTCCTGTCTTTCTTTTTTTAAAAAATGTTATTAATTTTTTTACAGAGAGGAAGGGAGAGAGAGAGTTAGAAACATCGATGAGAGAGAAACATCGATCAGCTGCCTCCTGCACACCCCCTACTGGGAATGTGCCGGAAACCAAGGTACATGCCCTTCACCGGAATCAAACCTGGAACCTTTCAGTCCGCAGGCTGACGCGCTATCCACTGAGCCAAACCTACTTTGGTGAAATTCCTGTCTTTCAAAGTAACCACCCTCAAGCGAGCACATAATTGAGTTACCTATCCTATATTCCAATCCCTGCCTTGTTTCTTTTACCACTTCCATGTAATCTTCCTTCCCTTCCCTTCTTAATTACCAATGCATAAGAGAAGCTACGAACTACTATTCTCTGAAAACAATGTTCCTCAGTCTGTTGAACTCTTGCTTCCAGGCATATCCTGTTTGGCTCAAATAAAATTTTATTAAAATTCTCTATAGGTTTGGACATTCTTGCATTGATTGCCGTGTGTGCCAGACCTGCCACAACCAGTTGTAAAACCCTGGGCAACTTATTTAGCTTCTCTGAACCTCTGTAAACACAGAGGCCTGTATGTGTGAAACAACTCTTTCATTCTTTTTTTTTTCTTTTTTTTAAAGATATTTTATTGATTTTTACAGAGAGGAAGGGAGAGGGATAGAAAGTCAGAAACATCGATGAGAGAGAGAGACATCGATCAGCCGCCTCCTGCACGCCCCACACTGGAGATGTGCCTGCAACCAAGATACATGCCCCCAACCGGAATCAAACCTGGGACCTTTCAGTCCGCAGGCCGACGCTCTATCCACTGAGCCAAACCGGTCTCAGCAACTCTTTCATTCTTAGTGATGAGTGTGAGAAGGAAAAGTTCATTCTGCTGTCTGGCTTGGCAACTGCCTGCCTCAGCTCCACCACACAAACCAACATCGACATGTTCATTCAGCAATGCCTTTATGGAGGGCCTACCAGAGAGGCTGTGGGAGATAAAAAGATGGAAAGACAGTCTTAATGTGCAACAAGTCAGAAAGGGAGCCGAAGCCAGAGCTGGTGGCAGCAACTGCACCTCTAAGGAGTTTAGACTTTGATTGGAGGGTGTGCTCTGTACTCTTGGTCTGCCCAGCCTTCCCCACCAAATCCCTCTCTGCCCTGCTCTGTCTCTCCCGAGTCAGAATGCTAATCTCTAAGGACTACTTCACCTGGGCTCCAGGCCTTCTGGTTTCCGCCTGATTCAGCCAATGGGCAGCACCAGGAAGAGATCAGAGAACACGAAGAAAGGTCAAGGTATTTATTCTCTGGCTCTCTCCCTACCAGGATGTGCTTCTGATAGGGGATGTGTTCTTTGACCAAGGTCACAGTATTCCTCTCCCACAGGCATAGCGTTGAGAGATAGATAAGTCCACTAATTTCTCCCTTCCCTCATCATGCCTGGGCTAGTGACACGACCAGCTGTAGCCAGTCCCTGCCAGTCCCTGTGGTGCGCCACCAGTTCTTGTAGGTTTCCCTCACAGCTCACACCATTGGTAATAATTGCTTCATTAAAGGATTTTCAATTAACCCTTTGAATGTGCTGGCTCTTTCCTGTTTGGACCCTGACTAATACTAATTGTGCCTATGTTTGGCACAATTGATGTTTCTCTCTCTCAATCCCTTTCCTTCCTCTCTCTAAAATCAATAAGAACCTTTGAATTTCCTTTTTTTTTTTTAAATAATGTATTTCATTGATTTTTCACAGAGAGGAAGAGAAAGGGATAGAAAGTTAGAAACATCGATGAGAGAGAGACATCGATCAGCTGCCTCTTGCACGCCCCCTACTGGAGGTGTGCCAGCAACCAAGGTACATGCCCTTGACCGGAATCAAACCTGGGACCTTTCAGTCCACAGGCTGACGCTCTATCCATTGAGCCAAACCGGTTTTGGCACCTTTGAATTCTTAATTTGATGTAGGTAGAATAGTTTAGGAGACACTAGATACAGAGAACCAATTAGGATATCAAGTAAAAGATAAGGAGGATCTGTGGGAGGGAATGAAATGGAGCAGACAGCTATTAGTAAGATTTGGGAAGAGCAGAAAATGACACTGAACTGTAGACCTCATGAGCATAGGCACAAAATCCTCCAACAAAATATTAGCAAACTATATCCAGCAATGTGTTAAAAACATAATACATCACCCTAGCTGGTTTGGCTCAGTGGATAGAGTGTTGGCCTGCGGACTGAAAGGTCCCAGGTTCGATTCCAGTCAAGGGCACAAGTTCAGGTTTTGGGCTTGATCCCCAATAAAGGGCTTGTAAGAGATAGCCATCAACGATGCTCTCCCATCATGATGTTTCTATCTCTCTCCCTCTTAAAAAGAAAAAAAAATAATAATACATCTTGACCAAGAAGACTTAATCACAGGAAAGTAAGGTTGCTTCAACATTCTAAATCAAGTACTACAATTCATGATATCAATAGTCATTAGGTTAGTTATTAGATTAATTAGAAATGCAATTTAAAATTTATTTATTACACACCTATTAGAGTGTCTGAAATTCAGAAATTAAAAAAAAGTTTTTAGAGGGAGGGAGAGTGAGAGAAACATCAAAGTGAGAGCAAAACACTGAAACATCAATCAACTGCCTCCTGCATGAGTTCTACTTTCCATCCAGGTCTTTTTGATAAGAGAAGTATAAAAGACACATCGAGTAGCTATGTTTTCTCTGTCATGTTATCCTTTATTCAGTATATCTTTAAGAATATTTTTGATTGACTGCAGGTTTTTACAAGTGTCATTACTTGATCTGGGATTGTGTATTCCTGATCCTATTAAAAGCATCAAGCACTCCAGAAGCTTACAGATGGATGGAGCCTGGGTGGTTGCTGCCAAGCTATTTAAAAATGTATCTACAATAGTTTGCTCTGTAACCATACTTTTTAAAATTATAAATCATGCTTTCTATTTTTCAGTGCCAGGCTTCAAAAAGGGCCATTAGGGATTTCTAGAGAAAAAATTACTGCCTTATATTACTATCCTTTACTCTGCAAGCCACACAAATATAGTTAATTGATTTTCAGGCAAACCATTAAATCAACTCAATGAGGGGGGAAATCTTTTAAAGAAATGGTGTTGAAATAACTGAATATCCATATGGCAAACTGAGAACTTTGACCCCTCTTCTCTCATTGCATATACAAAAATTAATTTGAGATCAAAGACTTAAATGTAAAAGCCAGAATCATAAAGCTTCTAGAAAAAACATACTAGAGAATATTTCAAGCCATGGGGTAGATAAGGATTTCTTGGCCATGACACACAAAGCACTAATCCACTGATAAACTGGATTTCAAAATCTAAAAAAAAAAAAAAAAAGGCTCATCAAGACATCATTAAAAAAGGAATAGGCAAGCCACAGACTTATATATATGTATTGAAGAACTTATATGTAGAACTCCTACAAATCAACACTAAAACAATGACTGACCCAATGTTTAAAAATACCAGAAGACACAGTTGCTTTACACCAGGTACAATGGCCAAAGGCACATGAAAAAGGGCTCCTATCACTAGTTATCAGGGACATGCAAATTAAAAGTACGGTACACTGAGAGCCTGGCCAGTGTTGCTCAATAGTTGAGCACTGACCTATGAATCAAGAAGTCGCCAGTTCGATTCTGGGTTAGGGCATTGTCCAGGTTGCAGGCTCGATCCCCAGTAGGAGGCAGCAATCAATGTCTCTCTCATCAATGTTTCTATCTTATCTCTTTCCCTTCCTCTCTAAAATCAATTAAAAATATATTGTTTAAAAAGAACACTGATATACCCACTAGATTAGCAAAAATAAAAAAAGATTGACTGACAATCACAAAGTTTGAAGAGGATATGAAGCAAGTGGAACTCTCATACATTGTTGGTAGGAGTGTAAAACAGTACGATCACTTTGGAAAACTGACATTTTCTTATGAAGTTAAACAGCAACCCAATGACGTAGCAACTCCATTCACAAAATGTTCATAGCCTCCTTATTCATCATAGCCCCAAATTGTAAACAAACTGAAATGTTCATGAATAGGACATTGTGTGAACAAATTATGCTGTAGTCATACAACGGAATACCAGTAAAGCAGTAAAAATAAGTGAACTATTAATAGATGCAACATATGTGAATCTTAAAAAAAACACATTACGTTGAATGAAAAATAACAGATACCGCCCTCACCCCCCCCCAAAAAAACACCCCACCCATACTATAAAAGGATTCCATTTATTTGAAGTACAGGAACAGACAAACCTTACTTATACTGACAGTAGTCAGAAGGTGGTAATGGTAGTGGTTGGGTTGGGCAAGGGGTGACTGACTGGAAAGGGCAAAAGGAAATATTCTAGTGTAATGGAAATGTTCTGTATCTTTTTTTTAAAATACATTTTATTGATTTTTTACAGAGAGGAAGGGAGAAGGATAGAAGGTTAGAAACATCGATGAGAGAGAGACATCGATCAGCTGCCTTCTGCACACCCCCTACCGCAACCAAGGTACATGCCCTTGACCGGAATCGAACCTGGGACCTTTTAGTCCCCAGGCTGGCGCTCCATCCACTGGGCCAAACCGGTTTTGGCTGTTCTGTATCTTTTTATATGGTGATTCAACTGTCATAACTTATCAAACTGAACAGTTCAGATCTGTTCATTTAAGTGCATATAAATTGCATATAAATTATACTTTTTGTTGTGTCTAAGGGTACAGAATAACCTATTCACAGCTTACAGACTCAGGTCCATAATCAAACTAAATGGATATGTGTGAATTAAAAGTCTCTTTGCTTTAAAACAAAAGCCTTGTAAGCTTACTTTTGCAGTATCACAAGTATAGAGACAATGATTGAAGTCAAGAGAATAAGTAAGTTTCCTGAGGAAGTAACTTCAAGCTAAGGCCCAATGATCTAGTCACTCTCAGCACTTGTTGAGGGTATCTGAAGATGGTACTTTCCCCTTAGCCAGCATCAGACTGGGCAAGCTACTGAGCTGCAAACCTCACCACTAATGAACAAGTCATACGAAGGAAGGGAGGGTTCAAAGTGAGTTTTCCTATAGAACTGTGGGCAAGCAAAGTTCATGATGGCCATCCACGAGAAATAGTAAAACAGTTTGTGGTTGTAGCTACACAGGCTGGGCACTGAGGCTAGGAACAACATAGGGGTGGGAAGTCCGTGCTTGGTGCCCAACCCCCACTACGCCCCAGAACCAGCCCATACTTGTAGTTCTCCAGCAGAGGCATCCTTCAAGAACTGAACATTTTTAGGGCAACCCCTCCCTCCTTTGAAGTGCCTACACAGACATTGCCATAGACTTCTGTCCCCTCAAACACATTCCTAAGGGCTAGTGTCAGGGGCCTGTTTGGGAATTAGATTTTTTTGTGGGTAAACACCCCTGCCGAAGTAATTGTTAAAATTTGCTAAAATAAAGCACTGTGGCCAAAACCGGTTTGGCTCAGCCTGCGGACTGAAAAGTCCCAGGTTCGATTCCGGTCAAGGGTATGTACTTTGATTGTGGGCACATCCTCAGTAGGGGATATGCAAGAGGCAGCTGATCGATGTTCCTCTCTCATCGATGTTTCTAACTCTCGATGTAAAAAAAATCAATGAAATATATTAAAAATAAAATAAAGCACTGTGGCCAGAGATGAAGGCATGACCCTAGTTATTAAGTGAGATGGGGGCCCTTAACCTAATTTTAAAACAGATTGTGACATTAGCTGTGTGTGTTTTTTTTTAATATATTTTATTGATTTTTTACAGAAAGGAAGGGAGAAGGATAGAGAGTCAGAAACATCAATGAGAAAGAAATATCGATCAGCTGCCTTCTGCACACCTCCCACTGGGAATGTGCCCATAACCAAGGTACATGCTCTTGACCGGAATCGAACCTGGGACCTTTCAGTCTGCAGGCTGACACTCTATCCACTGAGCCAAACCAGTTTTGGCCTGTGCTTATTTTTTAAAATATGTTTTTATTGGTTTTAGAGAGAGGAAGGGAGTGGGATAAAGAGAAACATCGATTGGCTGATTCCTGCACATCCCCTACTGGGGATCAAGCCCACAACCAGGTATGTGCTCTGACCAGGAATCGAACCATGACTTCCTGGTTCATAGGCTGACACTCAACCAATGAGCAACACTGGCTGGGCATCATTAGCTGCATTTTATAGTCTATGTTTCAGGTGCTTATGTATAAAATGATACCTGTAACTTATGCAAATTAATACGTTAATAAATACTTAGTAAGTATCATCTATTATGGGCTAGGCCTAACTAGGCAAAGCACAGGGTACACTGGAGACCAAAACAGATAGTTTCTGCCTTCATAGACTTTATAGTCCAGCAAGAGAGGTAAGACAATCAAATCATCACGTACACATGTCATAAGTGTTATACTGAAAAAGAATAGGGTGGTATGAGAGCAGTCAGAAGAAGTGTTAAATGTGAAAAAGTCACTCCCCACACTCAAAGACTGAATTATAATAAAAGCACTGACATACTGGTAGTTTAGTAAAGAAACAAGCACAGCAATCCAATAGCATTAAAAAGCCAGTACTGTATGTGATTGGCAGACAGTGCCTTCCCCCAGAGCAGTGTGTAAGCCTCTACCCAACAGCTTTTCTTCATATAAAATGGGTCCAAAGAAAGTAGGAGCAAAGTGATCAGAACTTCAAAGTGCAATTATGCAACGATCTTATGCTCTGTTTTCAGGCATCATACCTGATAACCGCAGAGTACTGGTTTAAACACTTCAGCCCTCTGGATAGTTCATCTCTCTTAGACTAAAAGCCAAGGTTCCTCCACTGACCTACAGGGCCCCACATACTCTGTACTCCCCTCCTCTTTCTGACCTTATATCCCCCTTCTCTTTCCCTCACTCACTCTGCTCCAGCTACAGTGGTTCACTGTTAATGTACCTCAAACGTACCAGGTACATTCCTGTCCGGGGGCCTTTGTACTTGCAGTTCTCTCTATTGTACAGATATCCATCCACTTGGCTTACTTGCTCCCCTGCTTCCTTCAGGTATCAAGTGCTGTCTTACCAGAAACGGGTTTATTTTCCTACTGTCTCCCCCTCCCACCTCCGCTAAAACGTATGCTCCTGCAGGACATGGAATATTTTGTCTATTTTTTGTTCAGTGCTGTATCCCAAGCACCTAGAACAAGGCCTGATATAGTAGGTGCTTAATATTTGCAAAAAAACTGAAAAATTTCAGAGCTTATTCTTGCATAATTAATCAATAAACCAAGACACACAAACTGAACTCATCAAAATTGCATATAATTCAGTAGTGTGTTAGAATACGTTCACAAATTTAATAGAAATTACTCATGTCACTTAACCTAATTAGTTTGAGGCACAATCTGATTTAATGGTTCAGGAAAGAAAACAAACAGCACATGATAACAGCACAGCTCTGCCTGCCACTTGAGATTAGAAAAACGAGCTGCTCCTCTCAGCCTTAAGCCACAACTTGACCTGTCAAGAGGATGCCTTCACTCAGAACTCTCTCTCCAACCACCACCCTCTGCCACATGGCAGGACTCATGCTTATCAGTTAGCTCAGTCCCCTTGTAGTCAAGTGTCCTTCTTTTTAACAAAGAAGAGTGCTGTATGTCAGGACGGACCACAATGAACCAGCACTCAGAGGCTATGATAAGTTAAATGCCAACAGACCACCATGAAGGAAAGACATGTGATTGTGATTTAAACTAACCAGCTCTAAGGAAACCCCCTGTCCGCAGAAAAGCCTTTCTGACTCCATAGTCAGTCCATCGTTACATCCCAACACTTGCACATTGTAATGACTTTTTATTTTTATTAAAAAATGTATTTTATTGATTTTTTTTTTTTTTTTACAGAGAGGAAGGAAGAGGGATGGAGAGCTAGAAACATCGATGAGAGAGAAAGATTGATTAGTCGCCTCTTGCACACTTCTTACTGGGGATGTGCCCGAAACCAAGGTACATGCCCTTGACCGGAATCGAGCCTGGGACCTTTCAATCTGAATGCCGACGCTCTATCCACTGAGCCAAACCAGTTAGGGCATGACTTTTTAACTCCAGAGAGAAGAAGGGAGAGGGAAAGAGAGAAACATCCACTTGGGAGCCAAAGCATCCATTGGCTGCCTCCTGTACACCCCCTACTGGGGATCAAGCCCACAACCCATGACCGGGAATCAAACCGTGACCTCCTAGTTCATGGGTTGACGCTCAACCACTGAGGCACACCAGCCAGGCTACAAAGTCTCTTGAATTCATCCACTGCTCTGGTTCCCCGAACAGACACCTGCAGTTATCCTGGGCCTAACCTTTCATTCCGAGGCTTTAAGTGTCCCTAGGATAAATGCCAAATTTCCCCAGTGTGGGCTGGACCCTTCCTCGCCTTTCCACCTTAGCACTTGGGCCTTCACTGCCCTCTACATGCTAGCAGCTACCAAATCCAGTTCTTCAGTCATGCTCTGAGATTTTGGTCCAAGCTGTTTCCTCTGCCTGGAATAGTATTTCTTCTTACTGCCTCAGACTAACTCCTTCCCAGGAGACCTGTTAGAGAGGCTGTGCCTAGGCTGAGTTAAGTGATTCTGCTCACAGTTACCAAGCATCCTGGGCTCTGGCTTTCACAGTGCCCTCAGACTTCATTGGGATCACCTATTTAGTTTCTGTAATGATGGCAGGACCTTGCCTATCCCAGAAGCCTGTTGGAGGAATAATCAGGAATGCCTTCCACGTGACCTTCAAATCAATCACGTACCAAGAATTAATTAGGGAGGTGTGTCTAATCGTCCCTCCTCCCTTCTTTTAGCCCTCCAATATCTGGAACTGAGCCCATGTGACAGGCAGGCCACCAATGCCTGGGCCCAAAGAGGAAAGCCAACCACACCTCCACAACAGGGCCTGAGCAGGAGCTGGGGAGAAGGATGCAGCTTGAGTTTTAAACCATGTGTTCACAGCAAAGCACCTACCAACAGTCCAGTTATAGTTCCCCACTGACCACTTGTTTTTAGAGTCTGAAACAATAACACGAGGCTATTTTCAGATGGATGTGAAAGTGCTTCTTTACCTGCATTTATGTTCCCATTGAAAAAGAAAAACCAAACTAAAGAAACAGGCATTGGGTTTTACAAACTAATTATGATAAATGCTTTGGTCCCTTCTCTAGGGAAGTTTAGTTTTCCTATGACTTGTTTAAGTACCTATACCTGACATGGTCACAGACTGCTGCCTCCTCATTGACGGAAAACACACAAACAGGACAATGGAAAGAAATGCTATTCCTTCAGCTCCACAAGCGGACACAGGGGACAAAACCGTTAGGCAGCCACCATGAAATGAGCACGCATACCTAGTCCTAGCCAAAGACACCTCCCCCCATCCATTCACCCCCGCCTTCATCCACACGCGATGTCCCAGGAAAGACACTAATGAAAGGCCTAACGACCTGTCCAATGAAGCGTAACTATCCAATGTACAACAGGGTCAGCTAAACCAAGTCATAAAGGAGAAGTAAACTTAACACCCACAGAAGTAGGTGGATCACTATTAGGTCTGAAAGTTAACTTTAGCTGATGATTACAGTAGGAAAAAGTACTCACCTACCAGCTACATTATTATTTTTTTGAGAGAGAAAGAAACATCAATTCACTGTTTCACTTATTTATGTATTCATTGGTTGATTCTTGTATGTGCTTTGACTGGGAATCGAACCTGCAACCTTAGTGTATCAGGATGACACTCTAATCAACTGAACTACCTGGCCAGGGGCTTATATATTAACTAGAGGCCCAGTGTGTGAAATCACGCTGAGACTTAGACTCAGTGCGCCTCAGAACCCAGCGTCACGGGATCTACTGGCATCACGGGACCCATCAATGCATCTCCTGGTGACCGGTCTTTGGTTGTTATGGCATATGACCACCGGGTTTTTACTACTTAGATTCCTTATTGTTTTTGAAAATCTGACAATAACCAGAAGATTATTTTTTCTGAGATTGCTTTAAGAATGAGTTTCAGATTTACATTAACCTGAAAATTCCATCCTCAGCCCTACTCTCTCCCAGGGCAATTTATAATCTAATCCTTCAACTTCACCATGACCTTCCTGCGAAGATAAAGATTCTTAATTTCCCATTTCCAGCCTTGACAACTGGCTCTGACTCTGGTCCTATACTTTAAAGTGTCTACTAGAAATTCCACCCAAGTGACTTACCAACTTCTCCCAACCCAAATCTTTCCTGTCAAACATGAACCTCCTCCTGTGCTCCCCACCCCTGTAATGGCACAATATCCAGTCACCAGAGCCCTTTCCTCATTCATTCTCCATTATTTTAAAAAAATTATATATGTGTATGTATGTATATATGTATATTAGAGCAAGGGAGAGGGAGAGGGAGCGGGAGAGATAGAAACATCAATGATGAGAGAGAATCATTGATCGGATGCCTCCTGCACACCTCACACTGGGGATGGATCCGCAACCAGGGCATATGGCCTGACCAGGAGTTGAACTGTAACCTTCTGGTTCATAGTTTGATGCTCAACCACTGAGCCACACCAGCTGGCCAGGCCGCCAATATTTTTAAGCACCACAATGAGTTAGGCATTATGCCAGGAGTTGAGCACATAGCAGTTATCAGACAGGTCAGGTTCCTGGAGGTTCCATTTCTTGCTACACTCATAGCTGAATATCAAGGACTGATTTGATGCAGGAACATAATGAGTGTTCAAAGGTCACTCCTTGTGGCAGGTAAATGGGAAAAAAAACCCTCTGCCTTTGCCTTTAAATCCTTGAGGTAAAGCACACTTGGCCAAGATGCCTGTGAAACAGCCAATCTTAGAGAAAGGTACTATATTACATACTTTGTTTTCACCTGTGGTCCAAGAGGATGAAGTTTTAATTATTATAATAAACATTTTTCAATGTGCAAACTTAAGTTTTCTTAGTGTTTTCCAGCTCCTATGTGGACACAAATATTCTAGTCCGGTGAAAACTGCTATTTCTATGACAGCAAAAGACACTTGAGAGAGTCACCTATCCAACTACCTTCTTGATTTCAAGTATCGGACATTCTTAGGGCACCTCAGAGCATAGCAACCCTGACCAGCGTTCTCCAACTCTTGTGTTACGTGGCCTCTGGTCACCAGGAAGGTTAAGTAGTACTCCATTGACTTGAATGCCCAGTGTCTTCCAACTATCTCCTACTTGTATGCAGAAAACTGCTAAACAACTAGGCCATGACAATGCTCAACTATAATTTAACGGTCTTCTGACTATTAAAAGTGAGATGTAAAATAATCTAAGCTCAGGACAGTCTGCCAGAGGAACCTTCTTTTTCTTTTAGGTAAATGTGTAATGAAGAAGGCTAGTTATAAAATATAGGATGTATATGCTTACCCGAAAATAGCCCGAATGGCCTGCAGACAGAATTTTCTAATTAGTTTAAATGATGCACAATGTCTTCTCTCACTATTGAGACTCTTAAGCTCTTTCAGAACCAAGACTGGGCTGTATATGGTATTAAGGAGAAAACAGGTCCTTGAAACATAACTTCAAGGTATTTTGGTAACATTTCTACAATGACTTAGAAATTACTTAAAGGCACTTAAATGTTCTTTGTGCAACATTTAATTTAGTATGCCAGCAATATTAAAAATTGAAGTAAGGCCCTGGCCATCATGGCTCAGTGGTTTAAAGTTGGCCTGAAGACCAAAGAGTTAAGGGTTCGATTCCCAGTCAAGGATATGTCTGGGATGAGGTTGGATCCGTTGAGTGTGCAGGAAGCAACCAATTGATGTGTCTCTCTTAATGATGTTTCTCTCTTTCCCCTTTTCCCTCTCTCTCCCTTCCAATCTCTCTAAAAAAATCAATGGAAAAAAAGTATCCTCAAACAAACAAAGAATTGAAGTAAGACCCTAGCTGGTTTGGCTCAATGGATAGAGCATCAGCCTGCAGACTAAAGGGGTTTCAGGTTCGATTCCAGTCAAGGGCACATGCCTGGGTTGTGGGCTTGATCCCAGTGGGGAGCGTGCAG
>JAAGEH010000452.1:11252156-11368628 GCA_011751065.1 Lasiurus cinereus
AATAAAAAAAAAATATATATATATATATATATATATAAAGAATTGAAGTAAGGAGAAACAAAGACAATACATTTAAAAGAATAACCAGGACTGGGGAACTGAAACAGCCATATACTAGTAAGCACAATGATTTACTTCTGAAAATAACATTAGGTAAGAAGTTCTATGTTGAATCATTGCTCCAAGATTCAAGCTATGTCCCTCTTAGGCCCTGGCATAAGAATATGAATTCAGCTGAAACTGGTTTGGCTCAGTAGATAGAGCGTCGGCCTACGGACTGAAAGGTTCCAGGTTCGATTCCGGTCAGGGCATGTACCTTGGTTGTAGGCACATTCCCAGTAGGAGGCATGCAGGAGGCGGCTGATTGATGTCTTTCTCTCATCGATGTTTCTAACTCTCTATCCCTCTCTTTTCTTCTCTGTAAAAAATCAATAAAATATATTTTAAAAAAAAGAATATGAATTCAAAAGGCTGAAAAGTAATAGGTGTATGGCTGATCTCTCTACCACCCCCCATCTCCTGGAAAATCAATCAGAGGATGCCTCTCACGACAAACACACCATCTCACATACCACCCTCAGAGAGTCTCTTCAGAGATGGAAACCATTTCCTAGTGGGAACTGTTATCGGGCTGCGGAAACCACTAACCACATGGAACTTCCTATAATAGGTTTTGGGACACTGTGCTACAAGCACCCAAGAGACCGTAAGAATCAAAACTATCCATCAACAAGCACCAAAAAAATATTAGTTTTAGAAAGCAGCACAAGATCTGTAAGTCACCTTTCAATTATACACATGCCAATTAATTATCTAGGTAACCACATTGCTGTTTGGTTCACGGACACCTTAGAGAAGAAGAACTATCAGTGCTGCCCAGACCCTGCATTGTTACCCCCTCCCTCTCTGCTTAAAAAGTGTATCTTTGATAATAAAAGCATAATATGCTAATTAGACCGGACAGCCGAACGACCTTCCAGACATCCTTCCGGATGATCCTTCCAGATGAAACCCTGCGAGGGCCAAGTCCCTTGCAAGAATTTCATGCATCGGACCTCTAGTATGTATATATTTATTGTTGTTGTTTTAATCCTCACCCCAAAACATGCTTAGATAGAAGGGAAGAAGAAAAACTGATGGGCCACTCTCCGATCCAACTGGGGATCGAACCTGAAACCCAGGCATGTGCCCCAACAGAGGATCTAACCAGTTTTATTATAAATGTAATAAAAACATATATATTTTAAAAAGTAAAATTACTGTTCTTAGCTTTTTTAAAAAAACTTTTTACATTTGTTTAATGTTCTTGCAATCAATGTACTAGTAATTCACTTTGTATCTTGAGGGTATTTTTTTGTTGTTTTTTTTTACTTACTCTTTAATATTGGTTCTACTGACTACATGATCCAGCTTTCATTTCTCTGGTGTTAGACATTTATGTCATTTTTCAATTTGTTTCATGTAGTTTTTCTGTTTGTTTGTTTTAATATATTTTTATTGATTTCAGAGAGGGAGAGAAAGGGAGATAGAAACATCAATGATAAGAGATTCATTGATGAGCTGACTCCTACACGCCCCCTGCTGGGGACTGAGCCTGCAACCAGGAATGTGCCCTTGAGTGGAATTGAACCCAGGACCCTTCAGTCTGCAGGCCATTAGGGCTGTTTTCTTTTAAATTATACAAATTAAAAATTATAGTCCAAAAGTTACATGACTTGCCTAATGTTATCATTCTAAGCCTAGTGCACGAAATTCATGCACTGCAGGGCTGGGTGTCCCTTGGCCCAGTCTGTACCCTCTTGCAGTCTGGGACTCCTTGGGGGATGTCTGTCTGCCAGCTTAGGCCCTCTGGGGATCAGGCCTAAGCCAGCAGTTGGACATCCCTCTTGCAATCCAGGATCCCTCTCAGTCTGGGGACCCCTTGCTTCTTACTGCTCACCTGCTTGCTGCTCCTTACCCTTTACCCCTCGGCTTGCTGCTCTTTAGTGCTGCTGCACAGGCAGGAGAGGCTCCTGCCACTGCCACTGTGCTCGCCAGCTGTGAGTCCGGCCCCTGGATGAATGGTGCTCCTCCTGTGGAAGCGCACTGTCCACCAGCGGGCAGCTCCTGGGCTGAGCGCCTGCCCCCTGGTGGTCAGTGTGCATCATAGCGACCAGTTGTTCCGCTGTTTGGTTGATTAGCGTATTAGGGTTTTATTATATAGGATTGTAAAAGTAAATAATAAAGACTTTGAGGTTATACAGTGATATGGTAAATCTCAAAGCCAAGTAGAAGTGCTTCTCATTCTATTTTGGAGTTATCTCCTTTCATTAAAAACTGAGGGCTGGCAGTTTGAGAATAACACAGTTATTCCCAGGCCAGAAAGGAAGACTGTGCTCAGTACTCAGTTCCCATTCCTCACAGCCTTCATTCTTTTTTTTTTCCACAGAGAGGAAGGAAGAGGAATAGAGAGAGTTAGTAACATCGATGAGAGAGAGACATTGATTAGCTTCCTCCTGCACACCCCACACTGGAGATGTGCCCACAACCAAGTTACATGCCCCTGACCAGAATCGATCCTGGGACCTTTCAGTCCGCAGGCCGACACTCAATCCACTGAGCCAAACAGGTTTTGGCACAGCCTTCATTCTTAATCATTCTGAAGGACGAATAGAAACACCGAAGAAGCTTTTGTCAACAACTTGGAGGTGTGGGGGAGAGTGAGCTATCCTCTTAGCATTCCTGGTCAATGTGGGTCCCAAAGAGTGTGGCCTTTTTGTTATTGGCTGCCTAGGGAACTGCCAGTACCTAGGACAAAAGCATTACTTGCTACACCCCTTCTAAGAGCAGGAACTGAAGAACAAGGATTTAAGATAGAGCTTGAGTGTATTTAAGTAATGCAGGAATATTTATCTCTTCCTTCCGAATGTTTAAGGCCTATTTTCTAAGTGTTCACTTCCATTATCATGAAATGGACATATTTACTCCATTTCTCATTTTCTTTGTCTCAGTTTAAAGAAGGAATACTTTATTGAGCTCATTCCTGACCTAATGAGTGTTAGAGCAGTGGTTGGCAAACTGCGGCTCACGAGCCACATGCGGCTCTTTGGCCCCTTGAATGTGGCTCTTCCACAAAATACCACAGCCTGGGTAAGTTTATTTTGAAGAAGTGATGTTAGAAAAAGTTTAAGTTTAAAAAATCTGGCTCTCAAAAGAAATTTTAATCATTGTACTGTTGATATTTGGCTCTGTTGACTAATGATTTTGCCGACCACTGTGTTAGAGTATAGGGAAGTTTCACTGCTTTCGTGTTTTTCTCAGTATTGCTTAAACATCACTAGGAGCAAAAATAACAAAATTTCAAGCTGTTCTATCCTGGTCATATCATGAGAAGGCAGGGCACTGTGGAAAAGACAATAAAGCTGGGAAAATATAAGGCAGCAGAAAAAAAGGAAGAACCAATATGAGATGGACTGACTCCATAAAAGAAGCCATAAGCATGGGTCTACAGGAGCTGAGCAGGGCTGTTGAAGACAGAACACTGTGTACATCATTCATTTATAGGTTTGCCAGAAGTCAGGGCCAACGCAATGGCATGTAACATACACACTTAAAATGACTTTCATGAATATAAGCCATTTCAAATATCTTTAATTCCCCACTTTTTAGAACACCTGACACCTAAATTTGCACATAATTTGGACTTTTAGATTCTCTTGAAGTTTCCTTTTTTTGTTAATCTTCACTAGAGGATATTTTCCATTGATTTTTTAGAGAGTGGAAGGGATGGAGGGAGGAATGAGGAGGGGCGGGAGGAGAGAGGGGAGGGGGGAGAGAGAGAGAGAGAGAGAGAGAGAGAGAGAGAGAGCACAACATCAACTCGTTACCTGCAACCCTTTGGTTTGAAGGCTGACACTTTACGTCATTCTAACAACGGAACCACGCTGGCTAGGGCCTCTCTTGAAGTTTTCTAATACAAAGCTATTATTCTTTTTTTTGTTAGAACTCGGCAAAATAAAATTCCCGTGTATTGTGGACAACATTGTTTCACACATACATCAAACAGGCCAAAAAATAAAAATAAACAGCAATTTCATAGACAAAAAAAAAAGGAAAAAAGAAACCTTTTTAACCATCTCATACAAACTAACTATTTATAATACAGCTAAGTACATACACAAAGTTACTGGAATGCTCGGAATAAGATTGTTTTTTTGTTGTTGTTTTTGCTTTTTTTTTACAAGGTTTTTCCTCTCCTTTGAGATTATAATGAACATGGTCACACCACAAGTAAAGTCAGAAGAGAATGCTCCAAAGGCTGGTTTGGTCATCCCAAGATCCAAAGCTATTATTCTTATATGTAAGAAAAATAACGTCCCATTCCCATACTGTATACACATTTTCGAAAAGAGCAAAATCTGTCATTTCTTCCTAGATATTTTCCAATTCCAATGGTGGATTTGTTCTGGAATCGGATCTTCTACATAAATATGCATGAGATGACAGGCATCAGAAAGGCACTTCTAAGTTCTATTTCAGTGGTCGCCAACCTCTCGGACCTCACGGACCACCAATGGTCCGCAGGCACCCTTTGGCAACCACTGCTCTATTTGATTCCTAATTTTCTGAATACTGACGTCGGTATTTTGACAACTTCTTACATCAGATGGCATCTCACTGCCATTTAATTTCTCCTCTTACTGTATAACTAGAAAATCAGTTCGGTGAAAGCAAACCCTGTTAGCATTACTGGTTTATCTGGTACCTTGGCCTATTAAGTACTGTTGATGACTTTATTACAGGCCAGGTTTGATAACTTCCCTCAGCTGCCCCAGAAAGTAAAGTGGATGTTAAGTAATTATCTGTCAAAGGTTTCATTGCCACAGCAAACAAGAAACACCTTGAGAGTGTGTAAGTCCATCTTTCTCCTCTGAAAACAAGTGTCTTTCTGATTATAGGATATGCACACAAATCCATGAGGTACACTCATTCCATTCAAGCAGTATCTTCTCAAACTGCTCATTCAAGCTAGTATTTGCACTTACAAAGCATGCTCCCACAGCCCATCCAGCCCTGCTGATGGTAACTGCTTGCTCCCCATCAATCTTACCTTGATTTTGGCTTACTTGTCTGTCTCTTCTATCTGGGCTAATGATAAGTTAATGAGAATACAATGACTTTCATAAAACTTCTCTGACAGGATTTGGTTAACAGTGCCAATTTCCCCCATAGATGACATATCCTCCTAATAATACCCCTTTATACCTCTTGAGGTATTTATACAAAATATTTCCACAGATGCAAGAAAAGTCAATAAAATGCATAGCCATGAAATACTGAATAACTATGATATACACCTGAAACTAATATAATATTGTACATTAACTGTATTTTAAATAAAATAAATCTACAGCCGAATATCCATAGTTATGGTCTGGCATTGATTTGTGAACCTAAAGTATTCATCTTAAAACTAATATGACCTATTTACATTATCACACTTTCAATATATCTTTTCATTCTGGGAGCAAGGAGAAAAAAAAACACCTGCTGCAAAGTTGAATATACACTGAAAATTAGTTTTATCAACTAGCAATAAACTGACTTTGATGATTAGAACCAGCGACCATCTGTTAAAAACTGCACACTTCTTTCCCCCATATTACAAATCTTTAAGTTTCTTTGGGGGAGGGGGGATTTTTTCATGGCTAATCCTACTATTAGTGGGTTCTAGTATTACTACAGAAATCTTATATGTGAGTTTTCCTAGCAAATAAAAATAATTGATCAGACCCAGATCAATCATTCCATAGGAAAAGCAGTGCAACCAGTGGTAAGAGAAAGTCTCTCACAGCTGAATCCTGGTCCAGACAGATCATCTCAACCCCTAGGCCAGCGGTCGGCAAACTCATTAGTCCACAGAGCCAAATATCAACAGGACAACGATTGAAATTCCTTTTGAGAGCCAAATTTTTTACACTTAAACTTCTTCTAATGCCACTTCTTCAAAATAGGCTCGCCCAGGCCGTGGTATTTTGTGGAAGAGCCACACGCAAGGGGCCAAAGAGCCGCCTATGGCTCGAGAGCCGCAGTTTGCCGACCCCGGCCCTAGTCCAAAGGCAGTTATTTTTTCACATTTTCTGCAAAACGAATGGCCTTGAAACTCTGGTTTCCTGATGTAGCTTTTCAGAAGGAAATGAGTTTCCTTATCAGGAATGACTCTAGCTTCCCCAACTCTTACAGACAACCATCTTCTCCAGCTCCTTTCATCTCACCCTAACAGGTTAGAGGGTGGCTGCTAATTTAACCGTTGTCCCCTTCGAAGGAAGGGTCACACACTAAGGACTCTTCCTTCCGAGACCTTTGAGCCCAGAGCTTCCAAAGGTCCCCTGGGTGGTGGTGGCCTGGCCCTGGTTCTGGACACTCACAGGATACGCACTTTCTTCCTGTGTCTTGCCCTCAGCACGACACTCTGGGAACAAAGAACACAAGTAGGATGGCTTATACATATAGTGGTTCTCAACCTTCCTAAGGCCGTGACCCCTTTAAGACAGCTCCTCATGTGGTGGTGACCCCCAACCATAAAATTATTATTATTATTATTATTTTTAAATATATTTTATTGATTTTTCACAGAGAGGAAGGGAGCGGGATAGAAAGTCAGAAACATCGATGAGAGAGAGACATCGATCAGCCGCCTCCTACACACCCCACACTGGAGATGTGCCTGCAAGCAAGGTACATGCCCCCGACCGGAATCGAACCCAGGACCTTTCAGTCCGCAGGCCGACGACGCTCTATCTACTGAGCCAAACCGGTCTCGGCTAAAATTACTTTTGTTGCTACTTCATCACTGTAATTTTGCAACGGTTACGAATCGTATCTGTGTTTTCCAATGGTCTTAGGCGACCCCTGTGAAAGTGTAATGTTCGACCCCCACAAAGGGGTCGCGACCCCCCAGGTTGAGAACCGCCGGTGTCTCTCCCAGGCAGCTGGGAGCCTCTCTCTTCCCGTCCTGCGCTGCAGATTCTGCGCTACTTTGGTGGGTCAACTTCCCACGGCCATTCATTGCGTCCTGATCTCCGCGCCGCCTGCCTCTTCCTCCCGCACCGCGCCCGTGGCAGTGCCTCCTGGCGGGGAACACCTCTCCGCACCTTTGTCTCCGCGGTCCGTCTGCTTCAGTGGTGCTCCACCTTCCTGAGGCCGCGGCCCTTGCAGACAGCTCCTCATGGGGTGGTGACCCCCGACCGTGACATTTTTGCTGCTGTGATGCATCGTGATGCCAATATCTGCATTTTCCCATGGTCTTGGGCGACCCCTGTGAAAGGGTCCAAAGGGGTCGCGACCCACAGGTTGAGAACCGCCGGTCTACTTCCTTCCCGAGCTTCAAAGGCGGGCCCGGGCCCTTGAGACCTGGCCAGTGGGCACTCAGGCTGGCAGAGCTCCGTGCACCCCCTGAGATGCCTCTTCCCTCTCCCACCTGCCCCCCCAACACTCTTCCTTTCCTTAAAGAAACACCCACACCCCCACGCGCCCCGAGGAAAGTCCCATCTCACTCTGAGAGGGGACGGGCCGGCCACCGCACGAGCCCTTTGTCTGCGGCTTCCACACCTCACACCCTCACCCGCGACGCCTGGGTCCTCGCCCAGGCAGGTGGGTCCGCCAGCACCGGGCGGGGAAGCCTCGGCTGCTGCGCCCAACGGAGGGATGGGTGAGGGCCGAGCTCCCTTCCCGGAGCCCACATTTTACCATTATTTACGACCAGGTCCCACTTCTGAGGTGGGGGAGCGCCAACGCCGGGCCACCCCCACCCCACTCCGCGCCACCCCCAAACTCGGCGCCCGTGCTCGCAGCTAGAACGGCCCGCTCCGGCCCCGACCTCGGACGCCGGGCCGCGGCAGAGGCCGGCCGACACCCGCGGGCGGCCGCGCCGTGCCCTCCTCCATCCTCAGCCGCGGCCGCCTCTCACCTGGCACGCTGGCATTGCCCGTCCCGCTCCGCACCGGGGCCCTTGCGTCCGGATGGTCTCGGCCCACAGCAGCTCCCCGGGAGGGAGGGAGGGAGGGAGGGAGGGAGGCTGGCCGGGACGCACCGGCCCCGGAGCCTCGCGCGCAGCTACCGGGCACGCACCGCCCGGTTTCTAAGGAACCGGGGGCTCTGGGAAGGGAGGGGGTGGTCAGAGGGGGAACTGCGCATGCTCCCCGGCGGGGGCGGAATCCCGCGGGGAGGAGCCGAGGCCCGGTGCTGCGCATGCTCGCTCGTGGTTGGCGAGGGGACGAGGTGATGCGGGTGTGTGTATGGTGGGGGGGGACCGGGGGGAAGAGCCAGGTTAACTAGCTTGGCTGGAGGCCTTAGCCATTCATTTCCGGGGTGGAGGGGCTGAGGGATATGTTTTTCCAGCCTGGGATTCTTTCTGGTTCGCCGCCCGCATCCAGAACAAGAAGGTTCTGGAAAGTGGTGGTTTTTGGGTGGTTCAGGAATGAAGGAAGGTCTGCTATTGGACACGGCCCGTCTTTGCAGAAGAACGGCAGTTCTCTCGAATTTCACGGCTTCCTAAGATGTTCTTCAGTTGTCCTTAGTATCCTTCGGGACTTGTGACTTCAGTCCCCCTGATCTCTTTACTGGAGCCTATGCCCCGCCCCCCCCCACCCCCCTACACCAAAAAAATACCATTTTGTAATAAGACTGGTCTTGATTCCTCAAACCCGCTAGGAGAGTGAAACCTGGAAACCTTAAGTGTCAAGAAGGCGATGTTGGAAATGTGGGGTTGGGGGTTATTTCTGCATGGGAAGCCGGGGTCTGAACCCGGCTCAGCTGGACCTCTTTCCAGCGCAGCCTGTAATGATAGGACGTGTCGGTGGACCTGAGGCAGCTGTTTCCACCGAGACAGGCGGGCCTGCGGGGCTATCCCGGCTTTGGCAGGAGACAGGACCTCCCACCCCTGTCACCACCTGAGTGAGCATGGGAGGCTTCCGGAGCGATGAAAAGTTGTAACCTCAAAACCTCCTTTTCTGATGGGATTTTTATCCCTTTATTCCTTCCCCTGGATTCTGAAGCCAGGCACAAAGAAGGCAGAATCAAAGGATGCTTATATTTGATCTGTCTTTTGTTCAAAATTTCACTCTAGACTAGCAGGTTGTCTCAGCAGCAGCTCTGTTGATAATCCCTTGTTGTGGTAGCTGTCTGGACCTTGTAGGATATTTAGCCATGTCCCTAAACACTACCCACTAGATACCAGTAGCACCCAACCCCAGCTGTGACTACCAAAAATATCTCCAGACATTGCCTAATGTCCCCTTGGCGGCAAGATTGGTCCAAGTTGAGAACCACTAGTCTAGAGGGAAATTAATCCACTATAGCTTTATTTATGGATTCAGGACTTTTGTGCTTATTTGTATTTCACTCTTCTCTCCACAGTAGTTTCTTCCTGAGTTCTGCAGAGTAATAGTCCTGTAAAATGCCCAAGTGAATCATCTATAGTACTGTACATTTGGAACGTGCTGTGTTAAGCTGCACATCTTTTTGTTTTTGTTTAAATATATTTTATTGTTTTTTTTAGAGGAAGGGAGGATAGAGAGCTAGAAACATCGATGAGAGAGAAACATTGATCAGCTGCCTCCTGCACACTCCCCACTGGGAATGTGCCCGCAACCAAGGTACATGCCCCTGACCGGAATTGAACCTGGGACCTTTCAGTCCAAAGGCTAACGCTCTATCCACTGAGCCAAACCAGTCTCGCAAGCTGCACATCTTAACACGGGATTTTTAGAGCTTTTATTACATGGAGATGTTTACTGTGACCATCCATGAGTTTTCCTTATTTACTGGACCACAGAATCCTTTTCCAGTTCCAAGAAACGTCTCTCTCAGATGTGGATCCATTTGCTTGACAGCAAACCTCCCCCATTCCTGTGACTGTCAGCCACCACCTATTCCCTATACTATGTTGGGGCACCAATATCCATCCCTTCACTCCAACCAAAAGACTGCACTTATCTTGTCTCGTTTCTTCCATCTTTCTTCCATCTAGTCACTCATCCTGTTGTGCTAACATCTAAATACTTCTCAAACCTGTCCTCTTGTGGCTGGCCTCCTGCAGTCGCCTCATAGCTGATTTCTTTGCCCCAATGTTCCCAGTCCCACCTCCAGGTGGACACCAGCCTAAGCTATTCTCTCTCTCCTTTGCATCAAACCCTGATACTTTGGAAGCAGAAAAGGCAGAATGAGGCAGGAGCAGGCCAGTCACATTAAGGACCATCCTCATGGAGGTAGGGTAGTCGGTCACCTGTACTGCATCCCTATGTGCTAAGCATGCCCTATGCGTGCTAGCATCTCCTACTACCACGGGGTAGAAGAAATGACACATTTTAAGGATAGGGAAACTGAAGCTGAGAGTTAATTTTCCAGTTACCAAGTTAGTAGACCGAACTAGGATTTTGAGCACAAGCTCTCTCCTAAGAGTGACAGGAGGCTAACATCAGTATCCTTCCATCAAGAGTTTTTGTTTTTTACTTTCTAGTGTTTATAGTGAACGTATTTGGAATGCATTAAAATCTTATTTTGAGGGTAGGACACCTGTGACCCAAATTTTTTGAGGTTGAATTTGTTTTATTTTTAATCTCAGATAAAAGCTATTTTGGGGGAAGAGAATTGAAGTTCGTATATCCTCTTGGGGCCTTGAAAGTACCCAAGTCTAGAGAGTCCTTGAGGTACCAGGGGGCCTTGGCACTTGAGAGGTGGGCTGAGGTCAAACCCTCTCTAGGACACTGTATGCCACACAAGGGCTGCCAGCCTCAGTAAGACCCAGAAAGAGACCAGACACTCGTGACTGCTCATGGATGTGTATTTTAATAAAAATAATTCTGTCAAAATACAACAGTTTTTTCATCTCTCAAGTACAATTTAATAGGATGTTTTGTGTTAGAATTCTCTCTAAACCCTCCCACACCCACAAGTTTCATGCTAACGCCAACTATCAACTTGCGAGGACAAAGGCAGAATCAGTGTGCACAATGTGGAGGACGTCTGTGTCAGCTGTAGTTACTAATGGAGGAAAACCCTATGCAAAAAGGCGGCGCCGCAGGCAGCCAGAACCCGCCATCTGGCCACAGGTCCGGGTGCACAGGACTGGAGGTCAAGCAGGGCTCTGCTGCCCAGCCGCCGCGCAGCATGCATACCTGAGTTGTGAGCAACCATAGGAACTTCCAGCTCGGACAGTTCTCTGCCTCATCTTCTTTGTGCTTGCTTATGGGGTAGGAAGGCGCTGGGTGGCCAGGCAATCCCCATTTCTTTTAGTGTCCCCTTTTTTGAAGGCCTGCGCCTAGCCACAGACCCATGTGGGTGAGAATCAGGGTTCTGGCGTTCTTTGTGTGGTCTGCCAGTGTTCATCCACTGTGGGAGGAGCAATCATTTGGTGGCATGAGGAGAAAAGGTAAGGAAGGAAGGCTGTTCTCGCAAGGCTGGACAACCCAACAGGGCTAAGTCTTCCTCCTGACCCTTTGGGTCAAGGCCGGTTCTTCACCAGGGCTCCTCCCAGCTGCTTCCCCCACTCTCGGCTCCTGGAAGCAGGCTGGAGGGACTGGGTGTGCATAAGGGGCTCCTCTGACTGGCAGGCAGGCCTGGACTATTAGCAAGACAGTGGGCTCAAGCAGCTTGGTTTTGGTCCTCTCCACGGCTTGTGGGGCAAAGGCTTATGTCCCAATGGTAAGCTGTCCAACTGGGACAGAGAGCCCCTCTGGAGAGGATCAGAGTAAACAACTTGGACTCAGCTGAAACAGTGAGATAAGGCACAGAAAATGGGGAGATGGCCATGGGGACTGAGTGCAAGCCAGGCGGACAACCAACCCCAAGCAGCACACAGCTGTCCCGGACCCTCCTGGGCCCTCTCAGATGCTCCACAGCCCAAGTCCAGGCACCTATCCCCATCCCTGACACACCCCTGAAAGTACCAGCTGCTCAGACACTGCTGGAGGCCTCCCTAACACTGCTGAGTCTAACCCCTCGCCCGCCATTCAGCTTTAGGACTTAACAGTGTTGCCCAAACCACAGGATGAGGTTAGTCTTGACTCTGGCACAAATCTGCTCTGTGATGTTAGCCAACTCACTTTACCTCCTGGACCTGTTTCCTGCAAAAAGAGAGGATTAGTGGAGCAGATGTTCTCTGTACCCCATCCCAGCTGCAAGAGCTTCTATTTTTAATTCCCAAACCTTCTTGGCTCTGGCCATTTTAACAGACTGATATTTCCTCCACCTCTGGGTTTGGGAGTTAGGCATCCCTAGACCTGTACAGTATGAGTTTCCTTTACAGACAGGACAACTCTCTGATGGGCAGTCTGTGGGCCGCCAGCTGCCTTGGTGGGACCAAGAAAAAACAGCAGCCTATAGGATCATGTCCCAAGCAGAACTCTAAGACAGCACAGGGCCAGATTCTGACCTCATCACTAGCAACTGGTCCAACTCAATCACTTCTCTTGTCGTCCAACTGTGGGCTCAGCAAGGCCTGACTGACACGGAATATCTCAGGCCATCCCAACCATTCCCATGTCCACTGACAGAGAGCAGCAGCTTGCCCAGGCAGATCGAGGCAGGGACTGGAAATTCAACTTTGGACCTCGTTCCTTTGCAGGGACTGCTTGTGTGCCCTCTCACTGTGAAGCAGGTGGAGAAATCCCAGTCCCTCCTGGTGCTCCTCTGGGTAGACCTCCTCCCTTTCTTCTTCCCTCGGCTGTCAGTCCTTGCAGCAGATGGCCACCCACGTCACGGAAGCCATTGTAGCCCTTCCTTTCCCGATGACAGTACCAGGACCGTTTCTGCCCCTACCAGCTGTAAGGATCCATCTGACGGGGCTGGCAGGACATTTGTAAAGCCCGTGAGGTCCCTTCCTCCAATCAGCAAATACTCATAACAGTCTTTCTAAGAGTGGCTGGGGCTGAACTTCAGGGAGCTGCCTGGCACAGCTGCAGTGAAGCCTGGCCTAGAAGGTCAAGGGTTCCATCCACTCCAGCGACCAGCAGCCCAAGAACCTGCCTCTACAAGGTCCTGGCTTCTCAACAGAAAGCATGGATTCCATCAGAACTGTGCAGAGCCAGTGAAGATCCAGGCAGGAAGCAGGCCCTGTACTCAAGGGTCTCTGTCCTGGGATTGGAGACTTCTTCCCCGTAGCCTGACACACAGCAGCTCTCAGGTCGAAGGCAGGTAGATTCCAGGCAATCAATTTAGAGTAAATGACTTATTTGGCCATCTTAACACATGAAGGGAGGGTGTTGAAAAGGGGAGAGAGAGGTGCAAGGAAGGCAGTGAAAGGCAAGGTAAAATGGTAGATAGTGTGCTGGTCAAGAGCCCTCTACTCCCTTGCTTTGCTGTGAGGCCCTGTGTCAACTCTTCTCTTCTCTGGGCCCCTGGCCCTACAGGTCTCTGATCAGTCTGACTCTCAGGGGCCTGGGGACTCACACCTCTCAGATTCTGCAAACCAACTTAGCCTGACCTGCCCACTAAGTGCCACTGTCCCCCATCCCCACCCCCACTCCCCTCAAGCCTAATGCACTTCCCTAAGCTGCAGCTGGGCCTGTAGCTCAACAAAGGGAAGGCTGAAATAAATCAGTTGGTTGAGGTTACAGAGATGATTTTTTTTTAATGAGTTGGACTCAAATAAAAACATATGGTGTCTGGACAGCCTCACCCAAGAGGTGCTGGACCACTAACACTACGATAAATACTGTGTCTTTTTTAATATATATATATTTATATATATATAATCTCATTTTTTTACTTATGAAAATAATAAGCTATCACCAACTTGGATAGGCTTCATCACTAAATTAGCAGAAACCAGCTCAGCACAAACTCTCCAGAGATAAATACTGGTGGCTCAGTCAGGAGGAAAAAAATAAAGATTAAAAAACTCCAACCCCTCCTCAAAACAAAACCCCCATTTCAAAGTAGGCGCTACAAGAGAGTAACCAGCCAATACTGTGTCACAGGCCGCTGCATGTGGAGGTGGGTGTGGGGAGAGAGACTAAAGGTGGGAAAAGAGGAAGAAAATAAAGGAAAAGAAGGTGAGGAGGCCAGGCAGGAGGAGTGGACTCTGCTCATGGCTTTCAGGTCCCTGTGCCAGATGCCTATGGAGGGCTGGGCTCCAGCCCTGGGGCCAGGAGAGGGCAAGTGGGGCCAGCCAGCATGGTCGGCTAGTGCAAGTAGTCGTCGACTCTGGCAAAGGAGCAGGATCCCAGGCCCGCTCGGGCCATAAGCCGTAGACATTCAGATGCCTGGCCCAGGGCGAGCATCAGAGGGGGCTGCTTTGGCAGGTTTTGAGACTCTGTGGAAGAAAGACAAGGCCCGGTCACTGCCCTGCCCAAGGCTTGGCCCAGATCAACATTTCCTTGGGAACAGAGGGGTGTTTGTGTGTGTGTGTGTGTGTGTGTGTGTGTGTTTGGGGGTGGGGGGTGGAGGTCAGGGGGAAAAAGAGGGGGTTGAACAAAATCTCTTGAAACAGTGTTCACATGTCTCTGTGTGTGTCCCATCCACGAGGCTATGACCCTGCAGTCGTGCCAGAAACCAGAGGACCTCTGCTTTCTTCAGAGCAGTAGGCTGGCCTGGGCCCATGGTCACAACCTAGGGCCTATCACAATCTACTCAATTAGGCAGAGGTGGGTAAGGATTTAGGTTCAACCACGGGAGCCCAAGAGTCCTGCGGGCCACCGGAGAGCTCCTGGGTAGAGCTCACTGCCCTGATTTGGACAAACATCAGCAATTCCTAGGGAGAAAAGGGAGGGGGGCCGACCCATGCACTCATGGGCAAGCTTCTATTTTTATTAGATCAACTTACCTAAAATAGCACTGTTGAGGGCAGCGCACACAGGCTCCCTCTGGATGGGGTCAAGCTGCTGGCCAACTGGGCAGCTCCAGGGGTCTGAGTATGCCAAGAGGCTAAAAGCATCCTAAGGGACAGGGCACTCTTGAGAAGACGGTGGTACACACTACACACACACCTCTGTGACCCTCAGTGAGGGTACAACACACCCCATTGTTGGGCCGGGGAGGGTTGTGACCTCCCTAGAGCCTAGAGAGGGTGGGTTACACCCTGGATGTCCCATTTCCCATTGCAGACTTGACTAGAGCCCACTCCGTCCTGGTGCTGCTGTCCCGAGGACCCTCCCAGAGACACCATGCCTCCATTACCAAATGGGGGCCCTCTCTGGGTGAGGGCCTGGCTTGTTCTGTACCTGCAGCATCTCCGTGTGGGCCAAATTCTTGCCATACTCCCTGCCCAGCTGCTCACTCAGTGCCTGCAACTCGCGGCCAAACAGGATTATCCTTTCTGTGGCAGCCTGGTTGCCCCCACAGAGCTGCCGCCGAGGATGCCCATCATCTGCACCCAGAGTCCAGCAGAGAACACATCAGGAAGAGTGAGGAGAGAAAGGGAGGACTTGAGGGAGGACACCAAAGAGAACATGGCAAGAAGGACCTTGGGGTGAGGGGTATAGCTTCTGCCAGAGGCAAGTGAGGGCTGGGAGGAGCAGGTGGACCATCGTAGCTGAGGTGCCCTTAGTCCACCTAGACATGCTCTGGGAGTCAGCTCAAAAGCTTTCCCTCTCCCTACCCTGTACAGATGCATGGGGGCTCATAATAGTGCCCACTCTCACCAACTCCCTCTAGCCTCAAATGCAGGGGCCCTGGTCTTGGCAAAAGCCAGGGCCTTCCCACCTCAAGCATCCATTAGTGATTGTCTACCTAGAGCCTCTCAAACTGCCAAAGCCTGCCCACCTCAACCCCCTCCCAGGGGGGAAGGGCATCTGGACTGAGTGTGGCTGCCCATGGAACACCATGCTGGAGCACGGCCCTCACCCATGCTGGACTCATCTGTCTGCAGGTCCTCATGCTTATAGGCACCATTGACGATGCGCGTGGACATGCTCTCCAGCACACCGTTGGGGTAATGCTCCGCCTCCATCTCCATCTCACTGTCGCTGTGGAGAAGGGTGGAGGAGGGAGTTGGCAAGGTGACGCGGTTGCAGCAACTCGTCTGGGCCTCCTATAGCTATGCTGTGGCTTAACTGAGGGCTCTGACAGCTTCCCAGGCTCCAATACTTGGCCCCTCCCGAGATAGCAGCAGAGGTCTGTCATCTGATTCTCACTCTTGTCCCAATGCTGCCTCTATGACCCTCCCCTTGCTGACCCTCCTCCGAGTTGGCACACCCCTAACCATCCCCCCACCCCCAAATGACAGGAGCCTGTAGGACCCATCTGGCACCTCTTCCGGACCCAAACCCTTGTAGTATTTGTAGCCTAAAATCCCTGCCTGTCCAACCTGGATGACCACAAGCCAAGCCGAGTAAAAGTGCCTTCAGTATACTTTGGGGGTTCTAAGGCCTGGTCTCTTGGGGAGACAACATTCTCAGCCTAGCAGTGCAGGTGCCTCTGGATAAGGAGAGGACAGAGTAAAGTGGCAGTTGAGTCATGGTGGGGCCAGAAGCCGGAGATAATGCCTGGCGGGTCAGCAGCTACTCCAGGCTCAGACCTGGGATGGAGGTGGACGAGGAAGTACACGGGGCAGTACTCAAGACAGGCTGCAGTGTGCCCAGGTGGCACAGAGCAGAAGGCAGAGGAAGAATCTAAGACAGGCACCTGGTCTCTTGGTTACTGGTGCTGCTGTGGGGCTGGGACTTGGTGGAATCTGTTGAGTTGGACTCGGAATAATTGACGGAGGATGGGGACGAGGAGGAAGAGGAGGACGCGGAGGAGGACGAGGAGGAGCTGGGCGCGGGGTATTTACTGTGGTTCTGTTTGCTCTTGGAGGATGCGATGCCATTGCTGCAGCTGGGACTATCTGCACCTGTAAGCCAGGGAACAGTCAGAAGAGGAGGAGCAACTTGCCATCAAGCAGGGCCTGGGAATGACTAGAGTGGTCCCATTTCCCTTGTCCCAAATCCTGTGAACCCTAAGCCCCGCCCAGGGAAGGGTATTGTAAGTGGACTTTCTTTTCCACACCAGTATTTCCCAGAGCCCTCTGGAGAGTGGCTGACCTGTGTTGTGCATGTGGGAACTACTGGGGCCGTGTCGGGGGCTGAGGTTGGGGGAGCCAGGGTAGCTGTCCTGGGACTTGGGGCTTCGGGAGCTCAAGCTGCGGACCTCACTGTCAGTCCCATTCACCATCTCCACAAACTGTCGGCACCTGCAGAGGGAGCGGAGCGGCACTGCTCTGGGCTTGGTCCGAGTTGCATGTTCCCACCACCAGCTGAGAAGGGCTGGGCTATGGGGGAGCTGGTAGGCCCCAAAACTTACTTGAGCATGAAGAGCAGGTTGGGGTTGTGCTCTAGCAGTCCTGGGTAGAAGTGCTGTGTGGTCTCAATGGCCTCACCCACACGGCCCTCCAGTACCAACTTCTGGATCTCTGCAGAGAGCAAGAACACGGCAGTGGGTGTGGGGCTGCAGACCGTCCTCAGAGCTGCAGCCTGCCCACTGCCAGCCCTGAACACAGACCAGCTGGCAGTCAGGTGGGCTGCCTCAGAGTGCCATGCCAGTTGAGATGCTCCTAGAAGAGGCTGAAGAAAGAACCTGGCCATCCAGCCCCACAATAGACCCTAGTTTCTGCCAAGCGCTGCGAGTCCTCAAAGAATAAGAGGGAAAAACCGAGCAGGGACTCTCAGCCCAGCGGCAACAAGATGAGTTTGGAGGCTTGTTCCTAAGAAGTACAGGTCACCAGAGTCTGGGTTGGGGGAGGGGGCCTGGCTGTTGGAACATGATGAGGGGATTGGCACCCAAACAGTTCAGTGACCCTAGGAGCTCCTCTTCAGACAGATTTCTCTCTTTTCAGGCCTCACAGGGACGGGGCAATGGAAGGCATTGGTTTGTGGGCGAGAGCCCATGTCCTGGCAGTCTTCAGGGGCTGCAGCATGCTCCCTGCCGGGAGAGAAGATCATCCTCCTCACACTGGCATTTCTGACGTTGACACTTCTCAGGCATCAGCATCTCGCTCTTGCCCTGGGGCCTGGTGCATCTTGCTGGATCAACTTCTGGGTCTGAGACTTTCATTCATAGATCCCAAGTCTGGGATCCCTTTCTGTTTGTCTGGATGGGCGTCGCTTCTCTGGGAGACACAGACACATGCACATACACAGAGACGGCAGGCTCAGAGAGACACAAGCAGGCACACACAGACACACATGTCCACACATACCCATTCTCCCTCACTCTTCTCTTCCTACCTCTTTCCTGGGCCCTGTTCCTCTTTGTCAATACCCTTTTTCCATAAACGAGCCCCACAGTACACAGGCCAGTATGAACACCAAGAAAGCTTCCTTTTACTCCTGCCTTTGGTTGTCTGCAAAGGGCAGGACCAGAGGTGGGGAGGAGAAACAGGTGCTAACACAGCAGCCATTGAGCATCAGATTTCGCACTGATTACTTCAGTTCTCTCTATGGTCAGAAGGCAGAACTACTAACATTGAGTAAATGGTGTGAAAGGAAGGACATTTGGTCCATGATGCAAACATACTCTTGTCAGAAGACCATGAACAAGATGTTGAATAAAAGCCAGGGTTCAGGAGGAAGGAAACATGGCTAGGAGTGAGATCCAGCCAGCCAGGCCAGCAGAGTGTGCATTAGGGAGGTAGCACTGGGACATTCCTGGCTGCCAGACTGTCCATCTGGGCAGCACTGTCTTGAAAGAGGGACAAAAGCAGGGCCTGGGGTTGGGTTGGTGCTCTGGGCTAGTCTCCTGGTGGTGAGGACCAGAGCTGAATGGAATCCTGCAAGGTTACCCAGGCTAGCATGAGTCAGACAGCAGAGTTAGGGACAGGTGAGGGAGGGAGGGAGAGGGGAGAGGAGAATCAACCTTACTTTGTCTGTTCTTTATGGACGCTTGCTCTTCCTGAATCGGGGTTTCAGTCATTCGGGCAAAAGCTGTGGCTGTGGCACAATACCCATGATGCACCAGGTAAGATGAGACCATGCTAGAAGAAAGGAAATGCTCAGGTGACACTCAAGAATTGCATTTCTCGTAGTTACCAAATAGTCACAAGGCTGTAAAGTACAGCATAGGGAATATAGTCGATAATATTGTAGTAACTATGTCTGGTATCAAGTGGGTACTTGAAATGTCTCTTTGTAGAGTACACGACTAACCACTATGCTGTACACTGGAAATTATACAAAATAATAAACTGTAATTTAAAAATGTTAAAAAAAAAAAAAAGACCCGCATTTCTCACTGACCACCTGCCTGATGAGACAACTTCCCTGTTAGAACTTCCCTAAACACATCTTAGAGGTGCAGCTTCCACAGGATGAGGACAAAGGGGTTGAAAGAAAATGGAAACTCCCCCCAGTGCTTATGCAGTCGGGTTGGGCTGGGGCTGGTCACATCTGTCCTCAGGGCTCGGAGGAGTGGCTGCAGTTTCTCTGTGATATGCTGCCCACAAGTGGGCAGGCATGGTAACAAAAGCACACACACCATCGTAGAGAAGCAGCTGCCTGCTGTGAACTGCAGCAAGTCCAGAGATGTCCACCAGTCTCTGAGGGCTTCCTGGAAAGGCAGCCTGCCAAGCAGCCTGGCAGCTGCCCAGCCAGGGAGAATGCACGCCACGTGCATATCTTCTGCAGACAAAGGAGCTCCTCTGTGGGCTGCCCTGCATACCTGGCAGAAACATTCTAGCTCACCACGCAAACCGGGGCCTCAGGGGTGCTGGCTGTGAAGGGTCATGAGGAGCTAACCCACGAACAAGTTACTCCTGATATGTCACAATTCAGGGCCCTGGGAAACCAAGATAACAGGCAACAACATGGCCAAGAAAAGCACAATCTTCGGGAAATAGTCCTGAGAAGCCCAAGGCCCAGCAGCCATTTAATCCCACGTGTGCGTGCACACACATGTAGAGCAGAAAGAAGAGCCCCTCACATCTGATGTGTAGAGGAGGTGAATACCTTGGCTTGTGCATGTGATAAATGGCACTATTATAGTTGCCAGACACATGTCTGAAGGGCTGTCATGAGGAAGGTAAGAAGTTTAGCTGTGTGCCCCTTGTATTTCAGGGGGTAAATGAGATGATATACATAAAGTGCCCAGCACAAAATAAGAAGTCAGTAAATACAGACACTTATTATGAAATTATGTATCTTAATGCTATAGTCCAGTGGTCGACAAACTTATTAGTCAACAGAGCCAAATAACAGTACGACTGAAATTTCTTTTGAGCGAATTTTTTAAATTTTTTAAATTTAAACTTCTTCTAACACCACTTCTTCAAAATAGACTTGCCTAAGCCATGGTATTTTGTGGAAGAGCCACACTTAAGGGGCCAAAGAGTCGCATGTGGCTCACGAGCCACAGTTTGCTGAACACTGCTATAGTCTAAGTAATAATTCTTAATTAATATTTTTTATTTCAGAGAGGAAGAAAGAGGGAAAGAAAGATAGAAAAAAATCAATGATGAGAGACAATCATTGATTGGTTGCCTATTGCATGCCCCACACTGAGGATCAAGCCCGCAACCCAAGCATGTGCCCCAACTGGGAATTGAACTGTGACCTCCTGGTTCATAGGAAGACGCTCAACCACTGAGCCATGCCAGCTGGACAGTAATAATTCTTATAATTATATATTATTATAAACACACTGGCAAAATTTTTTGATGACACGTTTCAGATGAGTTCATATGCATATCAGATGCCACTAAACTATCCAATCACTTTGATTCAATAATTCCATTGCTTGAAAGGTCACCAAGAAAATATTATTTTTTCTAAAATGATTTTATTGACTTGAGGGAGAGACAAGAAGGAAGAAAAAGAGATAGAAAAGAGCAAGGAGAGAGAAACATCCATCCACTGCCTCCTGTATGTCCCCTACTGGGGATGGAGCCCACAACGCAGGCATGTACCCTGACTGGGAATCAAACCGTGACCCCCTGGTTCAAGAGTTGATGCTCAACCACTGAGCAACACCAGCCAGGCAAAAAAAAAAATCTTAATTAAGAAAAACTCAACGTACAAAAGGTTATCTACACAAGCAAAACACAGGAATTAACCTGAATCTCTCACCAAGGGAAGCCAGTCAAGGAGCTTATAGCAAATTTGTCTCCTAGATAATATAGTCATTAACAATGTTCAT
Source organism: Lasiurus cinereus (assembly GCA_011751065.1). Lineage (NCBI taxonomy): Eukaryota > Metazoa > Chordata > Mammalia > Chiroptera > Vespertilionidae > Lasiurus > Lasiurus cinereus. The sequence goes on from JAAGEH010000452.1 coordinate 11,273,241, forward strand.
AAAACAAACACAAGTTATATGGAGGTGTTGGCAAATACTACCTATGAACACACACAGGCACATAGATACACACATGTAAACAAGTACACCCACGTGCTGAGCCCAAGCCCTGTAAGCTGAGAGTATCAGTCCCGCCCCCACACAGCTGGGGCAGCTCCGGCTCTGCCTTGCCCATCCCAGCCAGTGTGCGGCAGGGACAGGCACTGAGCTGGCCCTCCGAGGATGAGCTGCTCGTTAGCTCTGGGGCTGGGAACAAAACGTAGTAGTGCGGCTCTTCCTGAGAAGTGTCTGGCCACCTCACCCTACCTCAGCTCCCCCTAGGGTTCGGCTCAATTTCAATCCCGCAAGAAAGGAAAACTACACAGAGAACCCAACCCAAGGGACCAGGGCTAGTGGAAGCCTAGCCCCTCACTGCCTATCCTTGGGAACCAAGCTCACAAGCTAACCCTCCTCCTGGCAGAGGGGGTCCTGGTCATTGCCTCACTCAGGCCTGCAACTGGTAAGTGGGAGAGAGAAATCTGACCTCCCTTGGGATTCTCAGCAAGACTGGCCTCCAGGACAGCCTGGGAATTAATCAGCCAAGAACTGGCTAGGCTGGTCCAAGGAAGGACTGTCTTCCTACCACCAATGACATGGATGCCTGGGACTTGGCTGGATGCTGACCCTGAAAAGTGACCTCAGGCCAGAATTACAGCATGACAGATACTCCCTATGGTGAAAATAAATCTACAGAGGAAGAAACCAGATGGCATCCTAGGACATCCTCTGCAAAATCACCTGGGGAGGCAAAACAGCCCTGCTGGTGATTTACATATGGAGCCATTAGATCCAGTTGGGGGGCAGAGGGGGAAAGGTTTAATTAACAGGAGATCTGGAGAACTGAATGGGAGCTACCCATCAGATAAGAGGGAAGCAGAACAGCAGCAGGCAGAGTCATCTGGGAGAGCTTTCAGGAAGGAACACTACCCACTGGAGTTCATAAGGGGCCTACAGGACAGTGAGGCCCCTGGGATGGGGCAGGGCTGGGTAAGGGCAGGAGCAGGGCACTCACTTCTGTAGCACCGCCTGCCACTCGCCAAGCCGGGCACTGATGGGGAAGCAGTGGACAGTGCCCTGGACCTTGGCACGCCACTCCCGCATGTAGTCCTCAATGTCAAACAGGAAGGGCTGCTGCCCAAAGTTGGCGTCCACAATCTCCCCGGGAGTCTGCAGGCCTACGGTGGGGTAGAGGTTGGCCTGAGGAGGAGAATGAAATGTCAGTCAGGCCCTGAGGGCGGTGGGTCCCGGGCAGAGCAGGAAGGCACAGGCTCGGCTCCCACAGGCTGCTGCTCTGGTTGTGAGAGAACTGCAGCCAAGGCTAGAGGTGGCAGCGCTGAGCCACATTCTGCCCACCTCCATACCAGACACTAGTCCCCAAAACTTGAGGGGAAAAAGCAAAAGCAAAGCAAGCCAGGCCCCATATGGAGTCTCCTTCCATGCAACAGAGGCTATGGTGTTCCCCAAAGCCCGAGGCCCAAGGCCTCGCTTCAGGACTCAGCCAGGGCACAGAAAGGCAGGTAGGGCTCCATGACCCTGAAGGTGTGTGTGCCTGTGAAGATCTGCTGCAGGCTGGGATATAGCTCTTCTCAGAAAGAGCCAGGACCAAGGATCCCTTTGCCACAAAAAACAGGTATATGAGGGGGCAGGAAGAGACAGGGGGAGACAGGAAAGGAGGGGAGGAAGAGGAGAGCATGGCGAAAGGAGTTAGGTGGCTTAGAGCCCCTAACGTTGGCAAAGTGCAAAGAAAGACCACTGCCCTTCCTGTCAGAGACTCATTAAGAGGATCTTCAGGCCACTGAGGTTTGGACACCTGTGGGTATGGGGCTCCCTGCTTTCTATCTATCCAATGCCATGTCCAGCTTTTGCCCAGTCACTCCCTCACTCAGTGCCTCCTGTGGCACCCCACTACTCCTGACCACATTCATGTCTGATTGTTTCATGTCACATCTCCACAACTAGACTCGTCCCTAGTCAGGATTCTCCTTCTGTGTCTATTCACTTTGCCTAGGACCATGGCCCCTTTCTGAGGCCTCCAGGTAGGAGGAAACAAGAGGTTCTAACAGGATGCTGGGTAGGCCATCTGGGCTTTGCAGATCATAAGGCCCCAGGATCTCAAAGCAGCCACCAGAGTCAGCAAAACACGGCCAGGGCAAACAGAATAGGGAGCCAGGCTATTGGTGGAAGTCTGCCTAGGATGAGGCCCATGATGACAATTAATAAAGGGGTGCAGGAGGTGAGGATGAGCCCTGAACTGAGCAGCAGGAAACCTCACCCTTTTCCAAGAAGAGAAAACCCCACAAAGCTCACCTCTCTGGCTCATGCAAGGTAGCAGGTTCAAGTTCCCTAGGTACTGGCTTTCCTCAGAGATCTCTGATGGGAATGCACAGGGACCTAACAGTTCAGGAACAATTCTCTACACTCTGCACCCCAATCCACTGGCTGTAAGTCACAGAACGGGTTCAGAGCAGTTGAGCCATGGGGCTACCCTCATCCCCCGCCCCAGCTATATTTGGAAATGCCACAAATCACTGCACCTGCTAAGAGTCATAGAGGAAGACCAGCTCTCGCTACTGGAGAAAGGCAAGCAGGTACCCCCTACTGGTACCCTCAAGTAGACAACATAGTCCATATCCCTGGGTGGGGAAAGGGCAGACTTCACACCCTGCACTTTCCGGAACCACCATAACCAAGTCCCCAAAAGCCCAAAGAGGGGAGATCCAATGGTAGTACTTACCGGGAGATCTGTGAAGGCTATACCTGTGGAGGGAAAGAAACAGTCATGAGCTCACAGGTGGTCCATCACAATAGCTGGGGAAGGGCTGGTCACCACATCTACCCTATGGTGGAGGCCAAGCACATGCTAGGGCCCAGAGTTTTAGATGATGGCCTTCCCGTTGCTGGATGGCCCGGCCAGGAGTGACGTCAGATAGATACTTAAATATCTAGCCCTGGCCAGTGTGTCTCAGTTGGTTGAGCGTCGTCCTGTGCACCAAAAGGTCACCAGTTCGATTCCAGATCAGGGCACATACCCAGGTTGTAGTTTCCATCCCCAGTCAGAGTGTGTATTGGATGGAGGCAACCGATCAATGTTTTTCTCTCTTTCTCTTCCTCTCTCTCCCTTTCTCTCTCTAAAATCAATAAAAACATATTAAAAATTGTTTGTCTACAGTGCTTCCATTCTCTCAGGAAAAGCCTACCAGAAAAGACGAAAACTAAATGATCTACCCTGAGGCCTTTCTAGGCCTGATCCTTCTCTTGACCCAACACATATTGATGGAAACCTATTCTATATGCCAGGCCCTTTTTCCATTCATTCACTCATCTGCTCCTCATACCAACTCTGGGAAGCAGACTCTTATCCTTAGTTTACAAATGAAGAAAGAATACCTCAGAGATTAAATGACTTGCCAATAGTCATAAAATTAGCAGAAATGGTAGGGCTGAACTCAGTCCTAGTCTGACACTCCAAAATCATCTCTAAGCTGACAGCACTGGAGACAATGAGGGTGATGGCTGCCCATTTCAGCCCACACTCAGCCAGAGTCCCAGAGCTTCCCCAGGCGACAAAGCTCAGTGAAACACTGGCCTGTGTACCCTCTGAACTCTCCTGTCAAGAGAAGAGATTGTGTTTCCAGGGACCTCAGCCTGAATCAGAAGTGAGGGTGGAGGGGAGTGGGACCCCAAATATCTGAGCAGGAGAGAGGCCTCAGAATATCCACCAGAGCACTTGTGTTCTACAGGTTGAGAAGCGACAGAGCCAAAAGAGACTGTCCTGAGGACTCATAGCCTTCCCATTTCTTTCTTTCTTTCTTTAGATAAATTCTTACTACCTTTCAGAAACTGGTGAGCTCTTGCCCTGAAAGGTTTTCAAACCACTGACTCCTTAGAAGTCCTAGTCTGCTTTCCCAACAGTACCCAGAAAAGAAACTGAAACCCCAAAAAGACAGAACACGTGAGGGGTCTAAATATAGGTTTCCCAGTAAACCTGGAGCCAGAATCCTGCCAGCTAGCCAATGTATACCACATGCTTCCTCTGTGCTGGGCACTGGGCTCAGTGTTTAACAAGAAACCATTTAGGCCTGGCCGGTGTAGCTCAGTTCATTGGGCATCATCCTGTGCACCGAAAGGTTGCTGGTTCGATTTCAGGTCAGGGCACATGCCTAGATTTGTGGGCTTGATCCCCAGTAGGGGGCATGCTGAAGGCAGCCAATTGATACTTTGCTTTTCTCATCAATGTTTCCTTCTCTCCCTCTCCTTTCCTCTCTCTCTAAACTATTTAATCCTCAGAACAATCCTCAGTACACTCTCTCTGAACTAATTTACAGATTAAAAAAAATCAAGGTGTAGAGAGATTATTTTCATTCTTTGTGGGGCTACTTTGCTCTGCAGTGAATGAAGTTCATCAACTCCATGATCTGTCTACCTGAGGCCACTTCTGAGCCCCAAAGACAGAGTCAGCAATCACAGAGTTGGCAGAATGGATCTAGGAGCTCCTCTGAACCCAGGAGACCTCAACATCCACCCCCCACGTCTGCATGGGAGCTGCCCGTGTGGGTCTCAGTATGGCCAGGCTCCTGCTCATGGAGGAGGCCCACAGAACCCTGGAAGAAGGGGAAGTTCAGGCTCCATCAGTTATCTGTAGTGTGTGTAACCTTTGGCAAACTGAAAAAAAGAGGATAACACTAATTCTGGCACCTCAAGAGAGAAACTGAGATACTTTGTGAAAGCTGCCCATATGGCCCTAACCAGTTTGGCTCAGTGGATAAAACATAAGTCTGTGGGCTAAAGGGTCCCAGACATGTACCTCGGTTGCAGGCTCTTCTGGTTGGGTGCATGCAGGAGGCAATCAATTGACGTATTTCTCTGTCTTTACCTCTCTCATCCACTCTCTCTAAAAATCAATGGGAAAATATCCTAGGGTGAGGATTAACAAGGGAAAAAAAAAAATCTGTCCATCTGAAGAAAAGCTGCTTCATGAACTATAAGGTCTGTGTACAAACTGACAGCAGTTGTGCCACCGGGTGAGGTAACAGCCACACTTCTGGGCAAGGAATGAGCTACCCAGGCTAACCGAGCTCTGTCTATGGCACCCAGGAAGGATAAGACCTTGACGTGCTTCCAGGAGGATGAGGAAAGAGGCGACTCCACCCCCTAATACGCTGAAAAAGACCTCTGGGAGCCTCTGCAAGGCCACTGTGATGAAAACATCTGGGTTGGCCCACAGGAAGAAGGTCCAAGAAAAGATCCAGGATGCAAACAAACAAGGCACTCTAATTTGCTGATGAGAAGTGCCCTTAGCCAAACAGACATAGGTCAGGGTTCAATGAGGCTGAGGGTGTAAAGAACCTGTGAAGCCCAGCCGGTGTGAATCCCCATTTGGGGGGAGTGAGAGGGGCCTGCAGGAGGCAGCCAATCGATGATTCTCTCTCATCACTGATGTTTCTATCTCTCTCCATTTCTCTTCCTCTCTGAAATCAGTACAAGTATATTTTAATTAAAAAACAACAACCCCCTGGCAGTGGGCAAGGAGACACCTGATTGGTGGTGTTGCTCTTATATCAATCAGGGGCAAAGCAGATGTATAGTCCTTAGTTCATCCTAGCTTGATGCCTGGGTCCGTAGCCAGAGCTGTTTCATGCCTGAGGCACATAAAATAAAAAAAATAAAAAACAACAACCTGTGAGAGAGCGCAGAGCTGGATAAAAATGACTCTACTAGTACTAGTACACCAGCTACTTGTGGACGAGCCATCAGTCTCCTGTCTCCATTCGCCTGCTCATTCACCCATCTGTCAAGTATCTGCTGAGACCTCCCAGGAGCTTGGTCTTGTGATAGGCACTAGGAAACCAGCTGCAAGCCTGGCCCTAAAAGTTCTGCAAGAGAGATGGCAGGCAACTAATAATTACACAGACAACTGATCAATGCCATAAAGGGAGAGTGCTGTGATAGAGGACAATAAAACAAATGAAATAAACGTGGAGGCCAGGAAACATCATTCTTCTCTAAAGGGGAAAAGGTTCTGAGGTTAGAGAGCAGTGATTGGCTCATTGATCCTTTGTGAGATTCTGAAGCACATTTATTGACAAGCTGGCTTGTGAAAAGGAAACAAGGTCATTAGAAATCACCAAGTAGTCTATCACTCCAAGTTCATTGCCTTTCTATTACATGTCATGGTCTAGAAAATGCATGGTCCAGGTGATATCATTTTTAGTAAGGTCTCAGTACTATCTTTGTGGACAAGAGAGAAAAACTTGAGTTTCAAAATAACATAAAGTGATTCTTGAATGGTTGCTATCTACCCTGAACAAGCTATAGGCTAAAGGGTTCAAGTCTTACCCTTGTTATCTTCCAATTTATATATATAAAAGCCTAAGTGACCATTATAACCAGTTGACTGATCGCTATGATGTGCACTGACCATCAGGGGGCAGATGCTCAATGTAGGAGCTGCCCTTTGGTGGTCAGTGCACTCCCACAACTAGCCAACCTCCCTCAATCCCTCCCTCTGGCCAGCCAGCCCCTATCAGTCCTAATCACTGGCCAGGCTGAGGGACCCCAACCATGCACAAATTCGTGTACTGGGCCTGTAGTATCTTAATAAAAACACACATACACAAATTTATCAAATTTTAGGTTAATGCAATGCTGAAAAGAATACCAAATATTTGAGATAGAACAAACATGACCATATAAGATCCTGACAGGCTGAAAAAATAAGTGATATACCCCTAACAACAAGATATGTGACGTCTATACAAAGCATGCACTAGGAAGATGACTCTTTAAAAACTGTGTGAGGGTTTGGACTGACATTAAGGTAGCCGTAAGCTCCTTATGGACCTGGGGATCCAACAGACAAAGGGCTCATGGACCCTGGTACTCATTTCGGGCCCAGAGGGAGGTACAGGTACACAGGAGACATCAGGGTATACCTCAAAATGTAGGTCCAACAGCGAGATAAACCAAGGTGTGGACTAGTTGGAAGAATGTATAGAAGGCAGGAATCCAGAGCAGAAGGGACTGGGCCTGGCTACAGAGGTTGCTCTTTACCCAACAGTGAGAACCCACAGCAATGAGCCCTGGGACTGTGACAGCAGAAAAGCCAAGAGCCAGGAAATAGCTGAAGTAAAAGAACAAAGTAGAAAGTGAGAAACCACCTTGAGACCTTGGCCTCCTTCTCCAGCTACTAGCACCTCATCAGTAGGATGTGAGCAATTGTAGCAAGGTGCCATGAATTTCAGAGGAAAGTTTCTCTGTTGTGCACCTGAGTCAGCTATGCAGTGTCTGTGTAATGCTCTCGATGTCCACTCTGGTCTGTGGCATCTGACTGCCTTGTTGAGAAATGCTGGCTCCTGATCACTCAGCCCAGCCACCAGCAAACCCCATTTCCAACAGGTCCCTTGATTCTGCCTGGGCTCAGTTCCTGAAAAAGCCACTGAAGGGCTGTGGGGAGTGGCAAACCCCTTTTAACTGCCCCTCAAGCCAAGGGAAGTGGTTCTCCGAGGAGTTGAGTTACAAGTAAAACACCCAATTTTTTTCCTGGCGAGGCCTGTGGCTGGTATGGTTCTGCCAAATCAGAGATCTCTGCAAACCTAGGCAGGAAGGCCCAGACATTAGGCACCACCACAGGACCACTCTGGCCAAGGCTCTTCTCACTCAGGGCCAAGTACCAGTCAGTCCTCGGGCAAGTCATCAGGATAGCCAGCCTCCCTCTCTTCCAAGTTCTCAGCCTAAACTTCCACATGCACAGTATTGCTCTTCCAAGGGACCTTCTAGGGCCCCATCACCCTCCACTGACTGCTGCTCCTACTGGGTTCCTAATCCCAGTTGATATCACCACAAATCCAGCCTCTTTCCCATCTGCCCTTCTTGCTAAGGCACCCCACCTGTCACTAAGACCTGCCAGGCCACCCCTGTTCCCACTTCACCTAGCACTACTGCCTTGCCTCAGGCCACCTGCCTCTTCTGCTGGCCCTTACACCAATCAGTCCATCCTTCTCATTTTCAAAAGGACCTTTTTCTTTTTTTAAAAAATGTTTTTATTGATTTCAGAGAGAGACAGGAAGAGAGAGATAGAAACATTAATGATGAGAGAGAATCGTTGATCAGCTGCCTCCTGCACGCCCTTTACTGGGGAGAATCGTTGATCAGCTGCCTCCTGCACGCCCTTTACTGAGGGATTTGAGCCCGCAACCAGGTTATGGGCCTTGACCAGAATTGAACCTGGGACCTTTCAGTTCGCAGGCTGACTATCTATCCACTGAGTCTCCAACCACTGAGGGCCAAAGGGATCTTTTAAATTTAAGTCTGTCCAGGTTGCTGTCTATTAACCATAAACAGGTTGAAAGAGACCTGGCCCCATCTGACTCCAGCCTGTCTGTTTACCTCCTGAACCAGAACAGCCCTCAATATTGCTCCACAGCAAACATCGCCCTGAGTGCCAGAAGGGTAGGCCAAAGTCTGGGCCCAGACCAGGGCATGCAAACCATTACCAAATATGTATTTGGGACCCTCAAACTTCTCACCAACCCCAAACCCTGCTCCAACAAATGTCACACAGGCCAGGAGCATGGCCATGACAATGCTGCTCTCTCAGCACTGAACCTGGGCTTGATAGATGATCCTAAATGGATGGATTAACAAAGAGGGTGCCCATGCTACCGCCCTCCCCGCTTCACCTTGCACGCTCCTGTGCCTGGAAATGGCTGCCATTCCCCAGAACTCAGCAGAGGATCTGAGACACTGCTTTGGCTTCAAAGCCTGCCCTTGGGCTTCTCACCAACCAAAGTGGCTCCACAGAACAAACCCTCCAAGGTCCCCTATGTACCCACCAAGGCTGTGGCCATTCTTGGTGTAGAAGCAGGTGCTGTTGATGAGGTTGACACAGCAGCCAATCACGTCTCCTGTGGTGAATGTGGGACCATAGGGCTGACCAGTCCCCGAGGAGCAGAAGGAATGCCCATCATCTCCATGGTAACCGTAGGAATGTTTATCCCAACCTGTGGGAGAAGAGAACAGTCACAGCTGAGAAGAGGTACTTGGAAGAAGCAAGACAGCCGCAGAAGCTCACCCAGGTCTAAGTCCTCTAAACAGCCTGTCACCACCACCTCAGTCAGCATTCTTGGCCTCCCCCAGAGCGACTGTGGACAGGGTCTGGCTGTGCCAAATGAGCAGTGAGTCCAGCAGCTCACTACCCCTGAGGAGCTGAGGCAGCCCTACTGAAGAAGCAGCCCAAGCTGTGGTTAGCAGGAACCACATGAGTGACCAGGAAGGGACTTAACTAGAAGTCCGTGCAAAAAGAAGATGGGTCAGGGACATTCTCAAGGAGAGGGGGCATGAAATGAGCTCTGAGGTGTATCATGGTGGGTTAAAAAAAATTTTTTTATACTTGATCTTAGCCAAAAAGCCGGTAAGTGATGAAAAAAATATTTTTAACTGAAGTCTAATTTACATGTAATGAGATTCTCCCATTTTAACTGACAGTTCAATTAAGTTTTAACAGATTTTAACAAATGTTGACACATGTTACCACCACCACTATCAAGATACAGAACATATCCATCACTCCAAAAAGTTTCCTCCTATCTCTTTGTAGTCAAACCCCCTCCGCCTACCCCCAAGTCCCGGATTTGTTCCTATGGTCTTGCCTTTCCAGATGTTATATAAATGAAATCACAGAATATGGAGTATCTTACGACTAGTTTTTCTTCCATTTAGTATAATGCATTTGAGATTCACCTACATTGTTAGATGTACCAGTATTTTGTTTCTCTATACTGCTGAGTAGCAAGCACTCCATTATATAGATATACCACAGTTTGTCCACTCATTAGTTAATGACATCTAAGTCATTTCCAATTTTGGCTATTATGAATAAAACGAATACATGCCGAGACCGGTTTGGCTCAGTGGATAGAGCATCGGCCTGCAGACTGAAAGGTCCCGGGTTCGATTCCGGTCGGGGGCATGTACCTTGCTTGCGGGCACATCTCCAGTGTGGGGTGTGCAGGAGGCGGCTGATCGATGTCTCTCTCTCATCGATGTTTCTGACTTTCTATCCCTCTCCCTTCCTCTCTGTGAAAAATCAATAAAATACATTTTAAAAAAAACAAACGAATACATATTTACATACAGACATATGTTTTTCATTTCTCTTGAGTAAATAGCTAGAAGTGGCTATTGCTGGGTTATAAGATAAATACATGTTTAACTTGATAACAAACTGCCAAACTGTTTTGCAAAGTGGCTGTACTGGTTTGCCTTCCCACTAGCAATGTATATGAGTTCCACATTTTCATCAGCAATTGATATTGTCAGTTGTCTTTGTTTTCTTCTTTTAGCCAATTTAATAGGGTTTTAATACCATTTTGCTTTAATTTGCATTTTCCCAATGACCAAGGATGTTGAACCTTTTTTCATATACTTATTTACCTTTGGTTTATTAGAAAATTATTGAACTGTTTAAATCTTTAACCCCTTTTTAAAAATTATGTTTTGCCCTTGCTGGTTTAATTTAGTAAATACAGTGTCGGCCTAAGGACAGAAGGGTCCCAGATTCAATTCCAGTGAAAGGCACATGCCCAGGTTGCAGGCTAGATCCTCAGTGAGAGGTCCTGCAGGAGGCAGCCAACCAATGATTCTCTCTCATCATTGATGTTTCTCTCTCCCCCTTTCCCTTCCTCTGAAATTAATAAAAATATATTAAAAATTAATAAATAAATACATCATATGTCTTCATTGATTTTTTTAGAAAGGAAGAAAGATAGAAACATCATCCATCAGCTGTCTCCTGCACACCTCTTACTGGGGATTGAGCCCAGAACCCAAACATGCCCTACTGGGAATTGAACCAGTGTTGGTTCCTGGATCGATGCTCAATCACTGAGCCACACCAGGAGGGCTAACCCTTTTTTAAAAGTGGGTTGTGTATCTTATTGCTATAAGAGTTCTAAATACATCTTGAATCTAAATTCTTTTGTGTGTTTTGTAAATATTTTTCCCAGACTGTGGCCTGTCTTTTCATTTTCTGAACAATGTCTCAAATTTCTACTGGGATTTTTTACTAGAATTGTGTTGAACCTATAGGTGAATCTGGAGAATAGTTTAATAATACAGATTATTCCAACCCACAAATATGACCTATCTCTCCACTTATTTAGGTCTTCTTTAATTTCTCTCAATAATGTTTTGATAAATTTGCCTCTAAATACAGTACTTCAATTTAATTTCCAATTTCTGGAGTAATAAAAATGTTCTAAAATTAGATTATGATAATTTGTACAACTCTGTAAACATGCTAAAAACCATTGAATCATACACTTTAAATGGATGCACTTTATGGCACGTAAATTTTATCTCAATAACACTATTAAAACATACATATATTTGATATCTTATATATTCACCTGATGTCCTGCAAACTTTTCAACTCACCAATTAGTTCTGGTAGCTTTTATGAAGATTCTTCAGAATATTTTAATATACTGAGAATAAAGACAGTTTTATTTCTTCCTTTCCACTCTGCATGCCTTTTATTTCTTTTTCCTGACTTACTGCACTGACCAGGAACTCCAATACAATGCTGAATAGAAATGATGAGAGCAGAAGTGAGACCTCAAATGTGTACCAAGGTTTTATACAGGGAGAGAATGAAGGGGGTCATTCCAGGAGGGAGAAGTAAAGGTAAAGACATGAATGCAGGTAGAACAGGAGGATGTATGCTATAGAGGGGCCTACCTGCCTGCGGGGCTAAAGAACAGAAATGGAGCCCACAGGGCCCAGACAAGCCCAGGACCCACACAGGGTAAGCAAGCTGAGGAGCTGGCAGGCAGGTCTACTTCCCAAGGCAGCCCCTCCCAGTAACTTTCCCAGCATCTGCTGCCTCCTTAGTGTCCCAGCAGCAGGCCCATGTAAACATGGTTCATGACAACCTGCCCCTCCCATGTGGCATGGGTAAGAGAAGTGAAGGTTGAAGAAAGGAGTTGTGGGCAGGCTCTAAGCAAAGGTGTTGGGGTGAGAACAGATGCATGATAGGGGCTAGCAAGGGAGGCAGAGAGCATGACTGAAGAGGTGGGGTGACCAGACCTCGGAGCCTAAACTTAGCCCTGCATTTTAACCAGTGGACTCAAGGGCAAGTTGCTCCTAATCACAGCATCCATCCCAAGCCTTATGTATCTTAATCCTTCATGTCTTCAGCCAGGAACCCTCTGGTTAAATGAAGATTCCCCCCAAAGGCCTTTAGTGAGAACAGGCCACAGCTGAATGGCTCTCAATAATGAGTGCAGAGCCCCAAACCCTGCTGCTCCCCTCCAGGCAGCTCCCCACCAAGTCACAAGGCAACTAACTAGATAACTGCTCAGGGCTGGTTTTAAAGGCCCAAGGCCTGGACCTGGAACCAGAATCTGTACTTATCTTCCCAATTCCCCAGAGACACTGGCACTGCCTGGTTCAGGGGACATGGTGCTGCTCTGGGCATTAACCCAACTTCTAAGCGCCTCATACCCCGGAAGGGAAAGAGCTTTACTATTGCTGGTGGGTATGCAAATCGTGTGCCCTCAGGAAATGACTCTGGGACACAGCAATGCCCATTTCCCCACCAATGCCCATTTCCCCACCAATGCCCATTCCCCCACCCAGAGGCAGGCTGACAAGGCTATCTTAGGCAAGGCCTCTCCTCTGGCTTCGATGCAGAAGGCCCTCCGACACCTGGCAGTGGCTGCTCCCGTGGTCTATAGAAGGCCACAGATAAAGAACAGCCAGATGGACAGCAGTGAGGACCAAAGAGACAACCATCCCCCAGGTTTGGCTCAGACCGAGCCTGATGGGTCCAAGCATGCCCACCAGCTTCCCCTGATTATCCATATCCACACCAGTCACAGTAGTCCCTTCCCTCCCTCCCTTCCTGGATCCTCAGTTGGAACATGGCAACTTGCCACATGCAACACAGTAACTGACCACAATGTAGCAACCTGTTAGAAAAACACCAGGATAACCCTATGTGTTTGGCTCAACAAATACTGCCATTCTACCGCACCAAGAGACTGGGGCTTGCTCATCAGCCCACAGAGCTGAGAAGTGCCAGAGCTGAGATTTGAACCCAAATCTTGTTGTTTTTTAAGTATTTTGTTGTTGTTTAATATAATATATTTTAAAGAAGAAATGACTCAGGAAATAACTGGGGCATAGCATGAAGAAGGGAGAGGGAGAGAGAGACAGAAACATCAATACGAGAGAGAATCATTGATCAACTGCTTTCCTACACTGGGGATCGAGCCTGTAACCCAGGCATATGCCCTAACTGGGAACTGAACCGTGACCTCCTAGTTCATAGGTTGACACTCAACCACTGAGCCATACTGGCCAAGCTGAACCCAAATCATTAAGTTCCAAACATACTCTTCTTGCCACAGGTACTGTCCCATTTGGGGTGGTGACTACCCTGGCAGTGAAAGCATCCCAACCTCCTGCCCCATCACCATGAGAGTGGTTAGATGCACTGGTTTTAGGGAGCTATGGACCTGGGACCTCTCTCTGTCTTGCAGTGAGTCGGGGGGCCTGCAGGCCTGGAATGAAGGAAGGCCCAGGCTCAGCCCTAGAGAAAGACACAGGTAATGACTGGTACAGTGGTACCTCGAGATACGAGTGCCCTAACATACAAGATTTTTGAGATACGAGCCATCGAGTAAGTGATTTTTGCAACAGTTGAGATAGGAGTAATCGCGCGAATCGGCCAGCTGCACATGACCCACCAGTTTACCGCGACTTGAGCGTCTAGGTTGTCCAGTCATCTGATCATTACAGTTGCTTAGGCTTTTATACAGAGAGATTTTTAAAAAACCATAAACAAATAAGAAAATAACTGGTAGGTAAAATGTGCTCTGAAAAAAACAAAGCCAGGTAATGGGCTGGAAATGGGAGTGGAGATGGGGTCTGACCAGGATAAGTAGTCAAATTAGCTTACTGAGTGATGATCCTTGAGCAGAGGTCTGCTTGATGAGAGGGTCAGAAGGAAGAACTTTTGGGATAAAGGGAAAGCGCTCTGCATGTCTGAGAAACAGAAAGGCAGTCAGCAAGGCAAAGCTGAGTGACAGGAGAGATTCAAGCAGAGTCAGCAGGACTGGCTGAATGTGGGTGCTAATGATATGAGAGAAACAAGAATGACTCCCAGATTTTTTCCTGGGCAAATGGGTGGATGTTAGTACCACTTACTAAGAGACAGGGAAGATGAGCAGAAATAGCAGGCCTTTTGGACACATTAAATTTGAGATGTCTGGCCAGTGGCTATCCAAGGCAGGTGAGAAGACTGTGGTTCATCCCAAACGTGGCAAAGCTATGATGGGGAACACACTCACTAAACAAACAGTGCTGTGGACAGAATACCTAAAATGAAGTCACTGCAAGATTTTCCTACTGTGTCATCCGGACACAATGGCTTTCTGTTTTTCCTATGGGAGTAAAAGTCAGGCTAGTCAAAGATTAGAAAGGTCAGAACAAACACAAGAGAAAGGTATCAGAAGCCCCAAATAGACAAGGAGATGTTAAAGGGCATGAAGTTACTGTAAATGAATTCAGTCACCCCACCCTCGACAAACCTTCTCTCCACTGCTCTTAGAAACTGGGCAACCAGGAGAAAAACCATAGGACCAAAGCCTAGCCACAGCTGCACATTTTGTAGCCAGTTGTTGTCAGTCTCAGGCTAGGGTTCTACAGAGTGGTCTGTTAGTGCTGGGGCAGCATGTGTGGCCCGAAAGTATCGTCCCTCCAAGATGGCAGGCTCTGGGCAGTCACTTACCTCCTCAGACCTTAGTTCCCTTCTCCACAAAATAAAAGGGTAGCAATTAGACATCACCATCAAAGGGCCATAGGTGTCTACTTGGGAGAAACATTCTGAGTCTCCAAACCCATCAGTAGGTATGAGAAACCCCATCTGAGGTGTGAGGAAACTGAGGCACTGAGAGGCTGCATGAAGCCTGTGGTCTTGGAGATAACACTATTCCTAAGCTCATTCTCCTTCCTCTGAGGGAGCACCAAGTAGGTAACCATGGGGGTGAAGAGATCACCTCCTTCTTCCTGAGGTGGCCCCCAATCCAAACAACGGGAAGAGGAAGATGCTCTAAAAGTAGAGCAACATGAGTTCCTCAAGACAGACTCGGTCAGAAAAAACTTCAGGTACCCCTACAAGGTTTCTGGACCCCAGCTTGGCTGACCTGACCAACACTACTCCCTGGCTGGGTTCTGTGGGCTTTGAGGAGGGGCTGGGAACAAAGCCTCCTGATGCCCCTCCCCCAAGTCCACCAGAACAAACAGCAGCATAGGGGAAGGAGTGCTAGGATTTGTCCGAGAGCCCTGCTTCTTTGGGAGACAGCACTCACCTTCCCTTAAGAAGTAGCTCTTCCCTGGTACCCATCCTGTGGCTTCAGTGGGAACTGCTAATCCTAGTAATCCCCTCTTTCTCCCCAGGATGACCCAAGACAGTTCAATCACAGATCTTCCTGGACTTTTTCCACATGGGAAGTAGAAACCTGAGACAAAGCTAATTTGACAGACTGAAGCTAACATGCATAAAGCAGAGGCAAAAGAGAGATACAGAGAGAGGGCCCGGCTCCTGTTTTCCTGAGGTCTGGTGAAACAAGCTGATTATAGATGCGTTTCTCTCCCTTGAAGCAACCAATGTTCTCTAATGAAAGCGACCACATCAAAGCATCATTTTGCTCACCTTGAGTAACAGCTGACCCACAGGAGTAGGGGCTCACGAACTGTTTGTTGAAATGAAAAGGGAAATGTGGCCAAGGGCTGGCAAGAAACTGGAAGCATAAGACTCTCAATGTGTCTGACCCCACTGTGACACACCATCTGTGGGCAATCCTGGGCTGGACTGTGAAGAATTTTGTTGTCTTTTTTCTTTTTTTTAAGGAAAAAAGAAAAATAAAGCTGTCTCCATGCATCATGCCTCTACTTATACAGATTACTTCTGGGCCCTGGAAAGAGGCTGTAGTCAGCTGCAGACCTGGTTCTACCCCTGAGGAAGTATTTAACTTCTCTAGGTCTCAGTTACCTCAATATTGAACAGACAGGTGACGTAAATATCCCTACCAGCTCTAGAAGAATCCATGTTCTAAGTCCCCCTTCCCATTAAGAGGATCCAGCAACTAAGGTCACTCCCATATCTCTGCGTGGACAAACCTCTCCTCCAGCCCCACCACCCTCTGCTTCAGAACTGGACCTCCCTTTCTACCCCCCACTCCTACCCTGGAGCCAAAGTCAGCAACTTTCTAAGGGTGGGCCCTGGCAGCATGTCTAGTCACCCCTCTGGATGGGCCCCATGTGAGGCTGCAATGATGGGCCCCAAAATGAAAACTGTGACCCTCACCACAGGGCCAGAGCCAGCTATCTCAGAGGAGAGTGGAATGTGAGGGCCAGAAGAAAACAAGGGGACACAGCGGCCAGGGTCAGGCCCTGTAGGGAGTTAAGACCAAGTGACTCTGGATCAGATGATGTCTAGAGCTGCACGATGGCGAAGACACTGACAGAGAGTGCCACCCTACTAACCATTCTTCCCTCTTCAAAGAGAATGGGCCTTGTCACTCCCAGAAATAACTAATGTGTAGCCAGCCCGACGCCCCCACAGAAAAGCCTATCCCCTGTCACATCAGATGCCAATGATGCAATAAGAAGCCAAGCCACATTCAGGTCAGGAGACAGGAGGCCCCAGGTGCCCAGTTCAGATGCTCTGGCACCACCCACTTCCCCTTCCATCATCACTCAGAGGGAAAGTCCCAGTCACAGAAGTGTGGGGGTGGCTGAGGAAATGCTTTATCATCTTGGCACTCCCAGATGCCACCGCCAGTTAGTGTCCTAGAGTACAAGACTCCCCAGGGGGTGCCAGGGACTCCAGCATGATTGTTCCAGGAACCCACCCTCTGTCACTCCCATCTACCAGGACACATCAAGAGCTTCAGTCCCAGGGCAGCTGGAATGAAGAGGACTCCTACTGCCAAGTGGAAAGATTTCGCATCATCGGCATATTAGCACAGAGCACTGGCAGGGAGCCGGTGCTGTGCTTGCCCAATAGTTTCTGGTCCTGGCCCACAGCTCACCAGGACGGAGTCCAACCCATGTCTTGCTTATAAAGATAGCCTAACAGCTGACCTCCAGGCCTCCAAACCAGCCATCTCTCCCCAATACATAGATCCTGGACTTTGAGGTCAAAGTGACTTGGATTTGACTCCCCATTCTGTCACTTCTTAGGCCCTCTGCTTCTCCTGGCTAAACTTCTCTTTCAGGTTGGTAGGAGGATTAAGTCAGAATGGACACGGAACACGAGTCCACAGCAGGCACTCACCCGCGAGTTTTCATTCCCTCTCCGTCTCTAACACTAGCTCAGTGATCAAGCCTGGGTTCTATAGACTCCCTTCCCCCCTTTTCCCTGAAGGAGCGGGCACAGGTGGAGCCAGGCATCAGCCACCTCTCCTGACAGCCCACCAACAGCAGCCCAGGCCTGCTGCACTCTTGTTGCTTTCCAGTTTCCTGGGGAGGCCACCTGACTCTCGGGCACTTAGTAGAGCTCCAGAGTCATGCCCAGGGGCTCTCCAATTGTTACTCTTGAGGCTGGCAATGGAGGAAAGAAGCTGGGCTAGCTTGCTTAGGACAGTGGTAGGCAAACCGCAGCTCCTGAGCCACATGCGGCTCTTTGGCCCCTTGAGTGTGGCTCTTCCACGAAATACCACGGCCTGGACGAGTCTATTTTGAAGAAGTGGCGTTAGAAGAAGTTTAAGTTTTAAAACTTTGGCTCTCAAAAGAAATTTCAATTGTACTGTTAATATTTGGCTCTGTTGACTAATAAGTTTGCCGACTACTGGCTTAGGAGAGAGTGCCCACCATGAAGGACCTCATGGCAGAGCTGCTTCTCAAGGGTGGTTACCCACTCACAGCTATCTCTCCCCAGAAATCAATCAGATAGATGCCTTTCCCATACTTCAAGTATCTTTAAAACTCTGACAGCAGCCAAGACCGGTTTGGCTCAGTGGATGGAGTGTCGGCTTGCGGACTGAAAGGTCCCGGGTTCGATTCCGGTTGGGGCATGTGCCTTGCTTGCGGGCGCATCTCCACTGTGGGGCGTGCAGGAGGCATCTGATGGATGTCTCTCTCTCATCGATGTTTCTGACTTTCTCTCTCTTTCCCTTCCTCTCTGTAAAAAATCAATAAAATATATTAAAAAAAAAAACAAAACTCTGACAGCAGCAATGCCTGGAATAGCTCAACAGTAGATAATGGGAAAACAAAAGCGAGTGTTTCATTCAGCAAATGCTGTAGTGTGACATCAGGGAAGACCTATCACAGTGCTCACATGGCTGTTACCCCATGCCACGGGACCTGGATTAACAATCTTAAAACGATGCCATGGGCAACTGTAGGTCAAAGAAGCAGGGGATTCCCTGGATCCTTCTCTTCATGGTGCTCAGAATGAAGCCATGGCAAAAGGGAGGAGAAAAATGCTGAGGCAGGGCGCTGACACCAGGCGGAGCCTGCCCTCAGAGGGGCACCCAGGCCCTACTCTGACACAGAGCCAGGTGAACTTGCAACCTGGGCAGGGTGAGGGACTACACACCAGCACCTGTATATAAAGGGCCCTCCACAGTCACACTCCTCCCCGCCACAAAAGAAACAACTACCTGATGGCAAAAGAAGCCCCAGGGCAGCCAGATGATGAGTCTAGCTGGGTCTGGCTAGGACATGGCTCATATGGCATCTGGCACATCTGGCAAGACTACTCGCCTACACCTCAGGCTCCCATAGTCATCCATGCTGAACCAGGCTTAGAGAGGGGTGGCACTGTCCCACAAAACTGAGGTGCAACCTCAGCTCCCAGGTGTGGTATGTCTCTTCAGGGTTGGGTTTGGCTTTTCCTTGTTTACACTGAGCTCCTTGTGAACCTTCGGCGAAAGTCAGTTAACCCCCAGGAAATGTAGGAGCCTGTGATATTGCCAGATCCTGAGAGATGGACATGCACAAAACCCTTCCCAAGAGCCTCAGACATAGTATTCCATGTTTCCAGGGCCCCTGTACAGTCTCCCTCTGCCCAGCACTAGGAAGGCAACTGGTCCCCACTCAGCTCCACCCTGATGTGACCCAGCCTCCAGCCACACAGAAGGACACTTGAGAATCTGTTTTCAGAGACTGACAAACTCGGGTTTCAGAACTGGCCCCTCTTATCTCAAAAAGACTTAACTTGTCCTGAAAAATAGTCTTAAATCCAGAGTCTTTACCTCTGTGTATTTGGAAGAAGAAAATATAGATAGTATAGGAAATGCCAAGCCCAGGAGTAGTAATTTGATTGAGTTGTATCATTTCAAAAGGCTTCCACACAGCCCTGGTATGTTGTGGTCATACAGGTCTCCCTGGAGGTGAGAGAAGTGACCCACAGGAAAGGAACCCGGGCTCAGCTGGCCACAGGGCCAAGCGCTGCTGGCCCAGGAAGGAGCAGCAGGGGAGCAGAGGGCCTCTCACAAGAAACAAGTTCTGCAGCGTGGGCCACGGCGGGTCCTGCAGCATCGGCACCATTAACCATCACGTGAACCACCAAGGGCTCTGACCAGACCTAGTCCTGGGGCCCACCCTCTGTTCGGGACTGACCAGTAGATAGAACCTTTTGCCAGAGATGCAGGCCTCTGGGTGTTGACCCCATCCAGGTCTATTCCCAAGGAAGCCTCTGACAGAGGAACAGAGTGAAAAGGGCAGCAAGGGGTTGGGCAGCCCCAGTCACACAAACCCCAACCTATCTCCCATAGTCCTCGTACTGGGCAGCTGCCCAGTGGCTTTGGGGAATCTCCTGGCTGCTCCCTTTCGAGGCAGGGCCCCTTGAGACTCCGAAAGGCTTGAACAGGGTCATCGCCAGTTGGCTTCTTTCCTCCACCAACCTGGCACTCCCCGGGGAGGCTTATACAGCACCCAGTGTCATTGCAAGGCCTGTTCCCAGGTGCTCTGCCAAAGTCAGGAGGAGGTACACACAGATGTCCACTGGAGCTCTGATAGTTCAACCCACCCAGCTGGAAAGAGGCATGGCTTCCTTCCTGGAGACTGAGACTGAGCAACCCCAGGTAAGACCCCTGCGAAGCACTGTAGATTCCGGGACGAAAGATGCTCCAAGAGAGGCGGTGGTTAAAGGTGGACAGAGAGGAGGCGCATCAGCTGTGAGCAACAAGGGTACCCAGCCTACATGGAGTGGGTCAAAAGCAGTACCTGTTTGGTGGGTACAGACAAAAATAGCATTTCCAGACTACAGGAAACCCACCTACGTGCTAGTAATCTCTAAGACATCTACTACGCAAAGCCACCTGCTACTGAGATACCCATCAAGGACAGGGAGAAAGGACATGGAGCGACACCCTGTTGTTTACTGTCAGTCCCTGCCACACCACCTACAGAGGTTAGGCTAGGACCTTGTGAACTTGGCACAGACCCCCACTGTTCTGCCCTGATCTCTGCTATCTGCTGTTGCTCTCCTGTGGTACAGGCAGATGTGAAATATCAGCTGTTTGCAGAATGTGTCCCACCCGGTAGAAGCAGGACCCAGACACAGGGATCGGGACACTGGGGTCATGCTCTTAATAGCCCACTTAGAGTAGGCTTGGTAAAAAAGCTCTAGGGCAGTGGTTCTCAGCCTTTCTAATGCCGCAACCCTTTAATACAGTGCCTCATGTTGTGGTGACCCCCAACCATAAAATTATTTGCATTGTTACTTCATAACTGTAATTTCGCTACTATTAATGAATTGTAATCTAAATATCTGTGTTTTCCCACATGTTGAGAACCACTTCTGTAGAGCCTAAGACCATCGGAAAACACAGATATTTACATTACGATTCATTAACAGAAGCAAAATTACAGTTATGAAGTAGCAACGCAAATAATTTTATGGTTGGGGGTCACCACAACATGAGGAACTGTATTAAAGGGTTGCGGCATTAGAAAGGCTGAGAACCACTGCTCTGGGGGAAGGAAAAGATGGTCATTTGAACAGGATCATACTGTGGAAAGAAGGCACAGTCCTTCTCCCCAACCCCACCCAAAGGCATGGTTGGCATCTGCTTCAGGGACTATGCCCTTCACTCCTAACCCCCAACTGTGGTTCTTATTCCTGCTTCTTTTCCAACAGTTGAAGGCAAGTATATATCAGTGAGCCTGGGTTCTCCTTTGAGGGGTTGTAGTAATTAAAGAAATATATGCCAGCCTGGCCAGTGTGCCTCACTGGTTGAGCATCAACCCATAAGCCAGGAGATTGTGGTTTGATTCTGGTTAGCGCACATGCCCCGGCTGCAGGCTCAATCCCCAGTAAGGGGGTGTGCAGAAGGCTGCCAATCAATGATTCTCTCTCATCATTAATGTTTCTATCTCTCTCTCTAAAATCAATACAATAAAATAAAAACATTTTAAATTGCTATATGCCACACCAAGAGAACAGCTGCTTCTTCCACAGAAACAGCAAAGGAGAGTTATCAGCTGCCCAGCTCTGACCCAGATGGGGCCCCAAACTACACAGCCTGAGTTTCCCAGAAAGAAGATCTGTCCTAACCTGACCTCCCTCAATGTACTCAAGCTTGGGAGAAGCCAAAACCCTACACTCTATCCACACACCTGACATTTCCTCCATTTCCCCAATCCAAGGATTCCAGCCCCTGCCACTCACTGCCAGCTCACTGATGGGTGGGGCTGCAGGTACACTCACCTGCCTGCAGATCATCCTGCCCTGCTTCCAAGCCATTTAGCCAAGGGTGCTGACATTCTTACTTAGCGCCACACCTGTTCCTTGGTTTCATGCTTAAGGAGGCCAAAAGACCTTACGAAATGTAAACAATAAAACTTCCCCATCTTCCAACAGAAACCTATGACTGTACAAGCTAGGACACGCCATCTGCTCCCAGGAAAGGCTGAGCACCACAGCCCCACATGAGAGGCACTCTGTTACCATTTGCCCCGCAGCCGGCACAGTAGCCCTCTGCCCCTGACCGCCCTAGAGGCTCCTGCTGAGCCAGTACAAGAAAACACACAAAACATCAATATCCTGACTTTGGCTGCGTGCTTTCCTTTCTCCATAATTCAACTCCAGCTAACATGTCTCCTCAAATCCAGAAAACATAAACCCTGGAGAGAAAATGTAGTTTTGAATCCAGCTAACTGCTCTGATATACGTACAAATATTCATAAAGACCCTTATGTGCTAGTGATATACAGGTACTTCCTTCGTCAGGTAGGAAAAAAATATCTTTCTCAGTAACAATAGCTAACATTTATGTAGCCTTTGTTTGAATCAGGCATTATTATAAGCACTATATAGGAATTAATTAATCCCCTAGCCACTCCATATGAGTTAGGTACTAATATCACTTCCATTTTAAAATGGGGAAACTGAGGCACAAAGAAGTAACTTGCTCCAGGTAACACAGCTGCCAGGACACAAATGTAGACAGTGTGGCTCCAGAGTCCATGTTCTTAACCACTGCTCCACCACAGTCCTAGAGGTCTGTTTCCTAAACGTGAGCCAGTAATTGGTTCAATGACAATGAGCTTTGACATATAAAAAGGGGAATAGTCATTCTCCCTACAGGTAGAAGGTGGTGACAGACACCTCACACACAGCCGCACCACAAGGCCTTGGGGCAGTGTGGGCAGGCTGAGCTTCAAACGAAGACTTCTGGCTGAAAGCAGGCTGCAAGCCAGTCTCAAGATTGGTTCCACCACTCGTGGCTTTTAAAACCACTGATTGCACAGAGGGTCACAGGCAGGAAGGACACCCCAGGACAAAAAGGGGCAGAGTAGGGAATGTTTGCAGCTTGTTTGGGGTTCCATGTATGTGGTGTGCGTGGAGGGCAGAGGTGACAAAAGAAACTGAGCAGGGCCTGCAGAGTCTGTGTCCTCTGGCCAGAGGCACAAAGCAGGCAAGGGCAGAGTGTACCAGGGAGTGGAGAGCAGAGGCCTAAGGTAGTGCTCAATCATGAGGCCACAGACACAGCCCGATGGAGGGAATGACAGGAGGAATAGAGAAGAGGCCAGATTGAAGGGACATTTGGGGAGTGGCAGAACCACGGGATGAGGGAAAGGAGAGAATGAAGATTACTGAGGAGTCACACCTGGGAACCAGGGTAGACAGTGACTTTCAGCAGAGACAGAATGCATGAGGATCTGATTTTTGCAGGATAACCTCAGTTTGGGGGAAGCAAGTTCACAAAGCACTGAGGTTTCTGGAGACGTGAGCTGCTCAAAGACAGAGTGGAGACAGAGGAGTGAGTTGCCTGAAGAGTCCACCAGCTACCCTTTAACTGCACTTGCAGGGCCTGGCAAAGCACACTCAAGCATTCACAGGCCAAACTAGAGCCTTCTGGATCCTGCAGGGAAGGTGAGAACTGCCTCCACCTCCTCCACACCTACTTCGCTTCAGCCACTGTCAATTCTAATCAGGAACAAAACCCAAAAGAAACCAGAGAAACTAGTTGCCCAGGCTGGAGGAAGAAAGGGGGAGGGGGGAGGAAGAGAGAGAGAGGAAGGTTATCCCCTATAGTTAAGAACTTGCTTCAGAGAGAAAGGGGTAGAGACTCTCACTCAGGCCAGACCATTATCTGTTCCTATTGGTTTCACTCAACTAGATCAAGAACCGTAAGAAAAGTGGCTTGAGTTCCACACTTGGCCCTCTCCTTCCTCACAGACTTTTCTTCCAAGGACTCCTTTGCCAAACCGGGTACTTCTTTATATATATAATTGATTTTTTACAGAGAGAAAGGGAGAGGGAGAGAGAGTCAGAAACATTGATAAGAGAGAAACATCTATCAGCTGCCTCCTGCACGCCCCCACTGGGGATGTGCCCGCAACCAAGGTACATGCCCCCGATCGGAATCGAACCTGGGATCCTTCAGTGAGCAGGTCAACGCTCTACCCACTGAGCCAAACCGGTTAGGGCAAACACCAGGTACTTCTTGACAGCATCAACTGGACAGGCCAATGCTGGACTTCCTAAATCAATCCTTTTTATTTTGGACTGACTCAGAAAAAGGCTGCTCAACTCAAGCTCTCCCACTTGCTCTGAAACTTGACCTCTAAATAGCCATCACTGACTGAAACCGGTATGGCTCAGTAGATAGAGCATCAGCCTGTATGCAGGAGGCAGATGATCAATATTTCTCTCTCATTGATGTTTCTAGCTCCTATCCTTCTCCCTTCCTCTCTATAAAAAAAAAATCAATAAAATATATTTTTTAAAAAGATATTGAAAACTTAAATACATACATACATACATACATACATGGCCATCACTGGCACCCAGCTGGTATGTCTGTTTTTGATCACTGACCCATACATACACTAAGGAGGTTGTTGGTTTGATTCCTGGTCAGGAACTTTGCCTTTTGGTTCCCCTGAGTTTCTGTGCCCTCTAGGGACCCGTATGAGTCTGGGTCCTCACGGTCACGCCCAAAACTGGGGGTTCAGTGCAGTTGGACCTGGATTGAGCCCAAAACCTGGGCATGTGCCCTGAGCCACACCAGCTGGGTGCCAGTGATGCCTAAGTATGTATGTATTTATTTATTTATGTAAGTTTTCAATACCTTTTTTTTTTTTCAAAAAAAAGGGCTGATTTAGGAAGTCCAGCATTGGCCTGTCCAGAAAGTAGCCAATTGATGTTTCTATTGCTCTATTCCTCTCCCTTCCTCTCTTTCTAAAATCAATAAAAATATATTTTTAAAAACAGGCAAAAGACATTAATTGACATTTCTCTAAGGAAGATACACAAATGGTAAATAAGCACATGAAAAGCACATTAGTCATTAGGAAAATTAAATGAAAACCACAATGAGATACCACTTCCCACCCACTAGGATGGCTTCAATGAAAGTCAGATAATACCAAGTGTTGACTTGTACACAATGTTGATAGCAGAATCAATCACAACAGCCAAAAGGTGGAAACAATGCAAATATCCATCAACAGATACATGGATAAGCAAAATGTGATATATACACAGAATACGATTATTACTTGGCCATAAGAAGGAATGAAGTTTTGAGACACACTACAACTTAGATGAAACTTGAAAATATTATGCTAAGTAAAAGAAACCAGTCGCAAAAGGCCACATATTACATGATTCCACTGATATAAAATGTCCAAAATAGCAGAATCCATGGAAACAGAAAGTAGATTAGTGGTTTCCATTGGCTAGAAAAAGGGAAAGTCTAGGAATGACTGTAAATGGATATGGAGTTTCTCTTTCGCGTGATAAAACTGTTCTGGAATTGCCTCGGCCAGATGGCTCAGTTGGTTGGAGCATCATCCCATATACCAAAAAGGTTTAGGTTTGATTCCTGGTCAGGGTGCATACAGGAGGCAACCTATCAATGTTTCTCTCACTAACATATGATCAATGTTTCTCTCTCTCTCTCTCTCTCTCTCTCTCTCTCTCTCTCAAATCAATAAACATATCCTCGAGTGAGGATCACTTTTAAAAAACTATTCTGGCCTGGCTGGTGTGTTCAGTGGTTTGAGCATCAGCCTGAGAACCAAAGGGTCATGGGTTCATTTCCTGGTCAAGAGCACATACCTGGGTTACAGGTTCATTCCCCAGCTCCAGTTAGGGCACATGTGGGAGGCAACCAATAATTGTGTCTTTCTCACATCAATGTTTCTCTCTCTCTCTCTCTCCCCACTCCTCACTCCCTCGTTTCCACTCTCTCTAAAACTCAATGTGGAAAAAAAAGTTCTGGAATTAACAATGATGATGGTAGCATAACTTTGTGACTATACTAAAACCACTGAATTGTGCACTTAAAAATTTTTTTTATTGTTTTTAGAGAGAGAAAGAGATTTGTTATTCCATTTATTTATGTATTCATTTATTGATTTAAAAAAATGTATTTTATTGATTTTTTACAAAGAAGGGAGAGTCAGAAACATCGATGAGAGACAAATATCAATCAGTTGCCTCCTGCACACCCCCTACCAGGGATGTGCCTGCAAGCAAGGTACAAGCCCCTGACCGGAATTAAACCTGGGACCCTTCAGTCTGCAGGCCAACACTCTATCCACTGAGCCAAACCAGCTAGGGCCATTGATTGATTTTTATATGTGCCTTGACCGGGAATCGAACTCGCAACTTTGTCACATCAGGAGAATGCTCTAACCAACAGATCAGGGAATTGTGCACTTTAATTTTTTTATATTATTTTGTTAATCCTCACCCAAGGATATTTTTCCATTGATTTTTAGAGAAAGTAGGAGGGAGGGGAAGAGAGACACCAATTGGTTGCCTCCTGCACAAGCCCTGAACAGGGCCAGGGATTGAGCCTGGAACTGAGATATGTGTCCTTGACTGGAATCAAACCCAGAACCCTTCAGTCTGTGAAATGATCCTCTATCTATTGAACCAAACCAGCTAGGGTGAACTGCGCACTTTTTAAAGGGGTGAATTTTATGGTATGCTAATTATATCTCAACTTTAAAATTAAGAAAACAATAAATTGATCAACAGTGATCCTTCTCTTTTTAAAGATTAACATAATGGATTCAATTAAAAGACCAATCAAGGAAGATGGGTGTTTTTTTTTTGTTTTGATAGTAGTAATCATTACCATCCTATATAATAAAGAGGTAACATGCAAATTGACCATCATGCCCTCACAAGATGGCTGCCTACTACCACGCCAGTAGGGGGGTTAGTGAGGGATAACCAAATGACTGAACAACAGGCTGTCCCCAGGGAGCCAACCTACCATGTGATACTTAAATGGTTTCATCTCATAGAGGCCTTACTGTTCCATGACCCAAAACCACCTACCAAACTTCTATCTGCCCTTCTACACAAAGCTGAAACACCACTGTGAAGCTGCAGATCACCCACCACTACCTCCACCAAACACACCTGTATCTATCAAGAAGATACATCAACCCTCAAACATCTCATCTAAGGTTAATACCAAAATCTCAAATTCCAGACCCAGCCTAGCCCAGCACCATCACTACCCTCCCACCAACATACAGCCAAACAGTCCAAATAGCTGTCACCTCAACCAAGAGCCTCTTGGAAATCAGAAGCAACTAGTAAAAAGACTTAGCAACTGAAACCAAGATGGCGGCATAGGTGAACACCTAAACTGCTGCCTTGCACAATTTCAAAACTACAGCTAAAAGATAGAGCAGACATCATCCAGAACCACAGGAAAGCTGGCTGAGTGGAAATTCTACAACTAGAAGGAAAGAAAGGGGCTCACAGAGACTCAGAGGAGCTGCAAAAAGCTGAGGTACGGGGACGCGCACGTGGAGAGCGGGTGGCAGAGTGCCTGGCTGGCTTCCTCTGGCAGGAGGGAGAAGGAGACTCCCGACAGCACTGACCCCCAGTTCCAGGCAAGACTTATACGGGGGAGTCTGGACTGTTGTGAAAAGGGAGAAGTGCATGGAAATTTAGGGGAACCGCGAAAGAGGTCTGGGGGCGCTGCGCACAAAGGACAAACTGCTGATTGTGCCACTGGCTTTATCTAGTGGGCGGGAGACAGAGCCTCCAACCGCACTGAACTCCACTTCTGACTGTACTAACCCATTTCGGGCAAGACCCTGGGAACCCAGACTCATATGGGCCCCGGAGCGCAAGGGAAGTGAAAAAGCAGAGGTCTAGAGGCACGGGCACACTTGCGCACAGAGAGGGCTGCAGCAATTACTGAGAGACACTTGAGACCCAGGGGCCACTTAGGGCGGGGCTGATGGGAAGCCAAGGCTGTCTGCTCAGCCTTGAGACTCCACCCCATACAAGCTCAACAGAGAGGTTTTTGCAGTTTTGCAAGTCTTGTATCATACATAAGGCTGACTCCAGCAAAGAAGTTCTCCCAGAATAGCGAAAATGTGGAGACAAAGGAATAGATCACAAACGAAAGAAATGGAGGAAAACAAATGACTGGATATAGAGTTCAAAACCACGGTTATAAGGTTTTTCAAGGATTTCCTAGAAAAGATGGATAAATTTAGCAAGACCTAAGAGAAGATGAAAAAGGACCAACTAGAAACTAAACATACACTGACTGATATAAAAAATATTATACAGAGACCTAACAGCAGACTAGAGGAAGGCAAGAATCAAGTAAAAGATTTGAAAAACAAAGAAGCAGAAAATACTCAACTGGAAAAGAAAAAAAGAAAAAATAATCCAAAAGTGTGAAGATAATGTAAGGAGCCTTTGGGACTTCAAGCATACCAACATCAGAACTGTGGGGGTGCCAGAAGAAGAGAAAGAGCAAGATATTGAAAACCTATTTAAAGAAATAATGACTGAAAACTTCCCACACCTGGTGAAAGAAATAGACTTACAAGTCCAGAAAGCACACAGAACCTCAAATAAAAGAAATCCAAAGAGGACCACACCAATATACATCATAGTTAAAATGCCAAGAGCAAAAGACAAAGAGAGAATATTAAAAGCAGCAAGAGAAAAACAGTTAATTACCTACAAGGGAGTACCCATAGGATTTCTCAACAGAAACGATGCAGGCCAGACGGGAGTGGCAAGAAATATTCAAAGTGATGAATAGCAAGAACCTACAACCAAAATTACTCTACCCAGCAAAGCTATCATTCAGAATTGAAGGTCAGATAAAGAGCTTCACAGATAAAAAAAAGCTAAAGGAGTTCATCAACACCAAACCAGTATTATATGAGATGCTGAAAGGTACTCTTTAAGAAGAGGAAGAAGAAGAAAAAAGTAAACATAAAAATTATGAACAACAAATACGGATCTATCAACAAGTGAATCTAAAAATCAAGTGAATAAAAAATCTGATGAACAGAATAAACTGGTGAATATAATAGAACCAGGGGCATAAAAAGGGAATGGACTGACAATTCTCAGTGGGAAAGGAGTGAGGGGTGTTCAGGGGTGTTCATATACCTATGGATGAGGACAATGCAGAGGGAGGTAAGGGCAGAGAGAGGGGTAGGAGCTGGTTGGAGGGGACATATGGGGGAAAAAAAGAAGAACAATTGTAATAATCTGAACAATAAAGATTTATTAAATTTAAAAAAAACAAAGACTTTAGCTGCTATCATCCTCCATCTCACCTCTCCATTTGAAATACATGCAACTTGTTTTAGGTCCCACTGCATGTGAATGATGATACTTTCCGTTTCTGTTTTTTTTATTGATTTTTTACAGAGAGGAAGGGAGAGGGACAGAGAGCTAAAAACACCAATCAGCTGCCTTCTGCACACCCCCTAATGGGGATGTGCCAGCAACCAAGGTACATGCCCTTGACCAGAATTGAACTTGAGACCCTTCAGTCCACAGGCCAAAGCTCTATCCACTGAGCCAAACAGGTCTTGGCGATACTTTCTGTTTTGAAGAATATATGCTCTTCAGCACCAACTAAAAAAAAAGGAGTACTGGCCGCTAGCTCAGTTGGTTGGTTAGAGTGTGGTCCCCGTATGCCAAGGTTACAGGTTCAATACCCAGTCAGAGCACATATAATAATTAACCAATGAATGCATAAGTAAGTGGAACAACAAATTGATGCTTCTCTATTTCCCCACCCCCACCCCTTTCTTCTCCTTCTCTCCCCCTCCTCTCAAACCAATAAATAAAATTTTTAAATGTTTTTAAAGAAAAATAAAGTGAGCCCAGAACAGTGGTCAGCAAACTGCGGCTCACGAGCCACATGAGGCTCTTTGGCCCCTTGAGTGTGACTCTTCCACAAAATACCATGGCCTGAAGAAGTAGCGTTAGAAAAGTTTAAGTTTAAAAAATTTGCCTCTCAAAAGAAATTTTAATTGTTGTACTGTTGATATTTGGCTCTGTGGACTATTGAGTTTGCTGATCACTGGCCCAGAAGATGGAAAGCACCCAATCCAGTACTGGGATGAACAGTGGCAGGCCCACCCTAATTCCTAGGAGAAGTCCCCCCTCTATCTCTACATCTATCCTGTGCCAGTTTTCCCAGTCAAACTGCCCTGTATCCT
The DNA here is from genome assembly GCA_011751065.1 of Lasiurus cinereus. Taxonomy (NCBI): domain Eukaryota; kingdom Metazoa; phylum Chordata; class Mammalia; order Chiroptera; family Vespertilionidae; genus Lasiurus; species Lasiurus cinereus. Next base: position 11,303,259 of record JAAGEH010000452.1, read on the forward strand.
GGGAAAGCCAGAGGCATTCATCCTTTCTAGGAAGAATCCCTATTTGGATGCAATCTGATTCATGCTTTCCACCTTCAGGAAAAATCCGGGAGATGATCACATATGGCAGGAAGGAAACCCTCAGGACGCACACTCCTCCCTGAGATCCACCGTGCCTTTCTCGCCACTCCGCTCCCACCTGTCTTTCCCCCAAAAGAAAAAGAAAAAAAAAAAAAGAAAACCCTCAGGAGCTGGCACAATGAAAATGAAGGCAGGTGCAATACCCACAGAATACTGAGGCCTTTTCTCTTGCCAAAAAAAAAAAAAGCACTGGGAAGGATATTAAAAAAGTGCCAACACTCCTGATATGTTAGTGTGGGTCAAATACCTCAGGCATTGTCTCAAAGCACCTTCTCCCTATAGCCTACCCCCTGTACCTGAACAGGGTCTGACTTCACAAGGGCCTAATGAATTTCCTACCATTTTGCATTAACTATGTCAAAACACAAACCAACAGCTGGCTTCTGACCATCCTAGAGCCCTATCTTATAACCAAGGCAAACAGATGAGGAGCCAGCCAGAGATTTAAATCACTCTGAATCTTGAACCCCTCCCACTGTATCTACTCTACTCCATGGATCCCAAATCCATGGGTTAAGCACAAACAGCTCTTACTAAAGAGTGAGCAAGTGGAACTCAAATATCAAGTCTAGCACATGGTAAAAGGCTGCATTCCAAAACCACCTGAAAGAAAGTGTGAGGGCTTCTTAATGCAGGGGCATTTGCTTTTGTTTATTTTGTCTTAATTTCACTTATATTTTTAAAACAGAAAATATATTCACAAGAAAGAAGATCTGAATGCTTCAAGAGTAAAAATTTCCTTTTCAGTCCTATCCCTAGCTACCATCCTTTCCCAAAAAACAATCAATATTACAAATTTTTCTGTAGCTTTACAAAGATATTCTGTCTATGCATGCATGCATAAGCAGATACAGATATGTTCATTTCCCTCTCTTTTTTTCACATTTGGTAACATACACTGTTCTATTTTTTTTTAAATATATTTTATTGTTTTTTTAGGGAGAGGGGGAAAGAGGAGTATCAATCGGTTGCACCTGACCAGGGATTGAATCCACAACCTAGGAATGAAACCTGACCAGGAATCGAACCGGCAACTTTTGGTTCATGGGATAACACTCATCCAACTGAGCCACATCAGCCAGGATGCTTTATATTTTTCACTTAACAATATATCTTACAGGTTACTCCAAGTCAGTACCTAAAGAACTGTCCCATTTTTTATGGCTGCATGGTATTCCTTTATGAAGATTACAAAAATTTATATAACTAATGTTCAGGGTTCCTTCAAGTGCCATCCAATAACAGATGATAAACATTTTTGTATAATAAGCATAAAAGCCTCTTTCCTCCCCCACCAAAGTGTGCATAAGCTCAAAGACCACACTTAGAGCAAGAAAAAGATTAAGAGTCAGTTTACCCTTGATGAGAAATTATTTCCCTAACCTCTTTGTTCATGAAAAGGCAGAGCTATGGACATGATAGACATATCTAGTCACCTGATATGCATAACAAAGATCACAGCCACATGCTACACAGAGGCTAACCATGTCAAACACATTCTGATTAATAACAAAAGGCCAGTTTTCACCCAGATCAATGTAAAAAATCTTTAAAAAGTCACGTTCCCAACAATTCGATGACTCATAAGCAAGTCTAGATTTCAAGTATTTAAAATTAGTCCATTGGGGGGGGGAAATGTGAAAAGACATAATGTTTAAATGCTGTTCCCTCTTTGGAAAAAGCCAACTGCCTTCTCTGTGTCACAAAGACAAAAATAGAGAGGACCAGGGCAAAAAGACAGGGACTTTGCCTGTCATATTAGGGCAGATTACACCATGCACCTTCTGCCGCTCAAGGGACAAATGAACTTAGGACCATCTTCTGAAACCTATCTACTTTTGCTGGGGGCTTCTCTCCCCTCAACTGAGGTCAGCCCAAAACTGGGCATGAACCACTGGGCAAAAAACAGCTGAAAAGGTGCCTGAGTGTTGGAGGAGCCCCACCTGCAGGGCCCAGAGCCTTCCACAAATCAGAGGCTGCTTTCGACCCAAATCTCATGCAATCCTCCCATTTATTAAGAAAATGCCTCACCATGTTCATGTGGGAGGCCACATAAAGACTTTGAACTTTAACATGGTGAAGTAACAAAGGAGCCAGTGTTGGCAGTAGTCTTACTCCCTGTATATGCCTGAGTGCCAGGCTGGTCAAGCAAAGGCCAATGGGAATGAAGGCTACTGAGGTGTGTCCCCAATGACAACAAGCTCAGGTCACTGGTTCCGACTGCAAATAGTTCAAATTCCATGAGTGACAATCACTTGTCAATTAATTGTTGGAATGGAAGCCCATACCATCCTGGCCCAATGGCCATCTTTTAGAATCCTCTACCCAATGGCTTGGCTTGCCAAGTCCTCCCCAGGCTCTTGGCTTGCCACCATGACTCTCAGCACAGAATGGATCAGGAGAGCAGGACAAATGATCTCTTAACCAGTGACTCACCAGGAAGTCTGTTCATGTTGACACCTTGAGCTGAGAGTCCTATTCCCATGTACCTTCAAAAAAGCACACACACAAAAGTTTGATTAACAAATGATTATGCCATTCCCTTCTCAAATATTTCTTAGTAAATAAAAAAAAAAGAAAAAGAAAAATAGGAAAAGCAATGAATATAGAGACTCTTTTAACACACTAGTGGTTCTTGGAGAACCTTTACATTTTGATTTTCCAATGGAAACCATCTCAATGTCTTAAGCAGCTGAAGAATCAGGAGGTAGTACCTGTAAGCAGGAACCACTGCCTTCAAATTTCAAAGAGAAGTTTCCTGAAATCATTGCTTCCATTCCCATTGTTTCTGGCTCCAGCTGAGATGGCAGAATCTATTCCCAAGAAGTGCTTACTAATAAAGTAAGTGGCTCAATCTAGTGAAGCGCGTGGCAGAGCAATGCAAGATCAGTCCCACAGGGACAAACCACCAGAACATGGAAAAAGATCCAGCCAGGCAGGGTCTCTACAGGATCCTTAAGACCCTCATACAGAGCTTCTCTGGGCTTCTTCTCTTACCTTCTCACCCCATAATCACTACTGGCCTCCCCAAACATCTGAAAATAGGGGACAGTAGTGTGTGAGGCCCCTGACACCCACTTTCTCACTCCTCTCATCCTAGGTACCTAAACAACTAAGCCACCCACAGCAAAGTAGGGCCCAAGCTGCGTAATTCTGCCAAAGATATCTCAGTGACACTCAGGAGAGCGCAGGCCAAAAAAGAAAATTAACAGATTTTTAAAATCTAAATATTTATAGTACACAAAGAAATGGTGAGGTTATTTCCCCAAAAACTTAAAAATAAAGAGAAATAAGTCATCACCTTCTAAGAATAGAATACAAAATTAACACAAAAAAAATAGTTGTGTTCCTATACACTAACACTGAACAATCTATAAATAAAGTTAAGAAAATAATTTCAGCCCTGGCCAGCGTGTTTCAGTTGTTGGACATCATCCCATGCACCAAAGGGTTGCTGGTATGATTCCCAGTCAGGTGCATGCCCAGTGTGAGCTCAATCCACAGTTGGGGGTGTGCAGGAGGCAGCTGACCAATGTTCTGCTCTCACTCCAAACCCAAACATCCAAGTACAAGAGATGGAGCCTAAGTTTACAGGCTCCAACCCTATGTCTTATGCCACAGTGGACAGAACAGATGCAATGTCTGCCACCCAGTCACAGAAGTACTGGGCACATAATAGACATTCAACAAATCCCTGAGGTTTGTCCATTTGCGGGCTGGTGAAAAACCTTATCAACAAAATCACAGGCTCTCTCTCAGCCACATTTCAATGGAAACCTCAGTTTCTAGCTGGTATGAGGTCATAACAGAGCTATGGGACAGATAAGTGAGCCCTGAACTCAGCTATAACACCCCTAGTACTTTTCTCCCCTCTTGCTGCCACTTGACTTTAGAGCTGTGAGATTAAATGACTTACAACCACAAAACAAGTGACACACAGGTAGAGGGAAATTCACTCAAGAAAAATCTAAGCAGACCTGAAGTTTCCTCTCAATCAACAATGGGTATGTGTAGTGCTTTGCTAAGTTTTGGACCAATGTGGTCCCAGCTCTCCAACAGGCGGCCAGGAATGAAGCAAAACAAGGAAAGAGCAACAACCCAAACCAAGAATGTTCTCCTGGACATATACAGTAGTACCTCTGCATCTAAGGAGCAGAAAGAATGATGTTAGGAAGTCACCCTGACACTATTGCTCCTCTGTTAATCTCTGACGGCACTTGAAAATACATGGGTTGTTGGGAGCTGTTGGGTCCTTGCTAACGTTGAATAATTCAGTAAAAATAAGTGTGAGAGACCCTTGCAATCATTCACACATTCCACAAAGATTCTCTGTGCCCAGTATGCTGCTGGGAACACAAGGGTCAGTCCCTGCTCTCCACTGGTTTCCAGTGTCAAGTCAGGGGCAGGCCAGAGAATCAGGGCATACTAACCTAGGGATTCCCAGAGGAAGTGAAGGCTGAGCCAAAACCTGGTAAAGGAGCTGAGAGGTAAAAGAGGAGTGTATTCTACCCAGAGGCAGCAGAATGTGCTAAGACACGGAGGCAAGAAAGCAGTCCCATGGTCAAGGAACTGAAAGAAGTTCAGTGTAGCTGGGTCCCAGCCTGGACAGACCTAAAAAAAGCCAAAGCTGAAGCATGAAACAGAGGAAACTGAAGCTAGCCATTCTGCACGATAGCTTAAGGAGTTTGGGTTTCATGGAGGTCAAAGAGAAGCTAAAGTGGTTCAGAAAGGATAGAGCCGATCAAATAGACGATCCCAAAGGAAAAGGGATCGAAGAGGCAAAACTGGAGGCTTCCAAAACCATCCACTGGAAGATGACAGGGCTGGACAGGCCAGGAGCAGTGGGAATGGAGAGACATGGAAAGGGCCAAGTACTCTTGAGAACAAGGTGAACTTACTGGGTGGGGGCAAAGCTGCCCAGGACACTACCCAACACAACCAGCCACCAAAGAAAGTGCAGGTCTCTGAGACCTACAGAGAAAAGTGGAAAGTCTGGAGCCCGAGTGCTTAGCCTGTCAGTTGGTAAATAGCGGCCTTTCTCCAGCTCTGCACTATGCACAAGCATCTGAACAGGAAACACATCTGCATCACAGCAAATATATCACACAGACCCAGACTCAAATCTAACCTCTACCTCTGAGTTCACCAAGGGCCCATCACATGGTCCAGAGAGCCCTCAGTGCAGCCACTGAACAGGATCAGACAAAGGAACACCTGAGCACAGAGCTGGAGGGGCTGCTGGTGGATGACTGTCCATTAGTGCGTGCACTGGAGGCTCTTCTAGCATCAGAATCTAATAAAGGAAAGCAAGCCAGTCTCGAAGACCTGGATCTTGGAACACCTAAAAACAAATGCCTGGCCCTAGCTGGTCTGGCTCAGTGGATAGAATGTCAACCTGTGGACTGAAGGGTCCCAGGTTCGATTACGGTCAAGGGAACATACCTGGGTTGCAGGCTCAATCCCCAGAAGGGGGTGTACAGGAGGCAGCTGATCAATGATTCTCTCTCATCACTGATGTTTCTCTCTCTCTCTCTCTCTCTCCCTTCCGCTCTAAAATCAATAAAAATACATTAAAAAAAAAGAGAGAGAGAGAGACTTGCTATCTTTAAAAAAGCTTATTTACTTGGGATTGCTGAGCTGAAAGGTATCAGATCAGGTGGTGCTAAGAACCACTAACCTAACATACAGGCTGCCTTGGACGCCTGGGAGTGAGGCAACAAGGGCACTCACCTCCAAGCAGGTGACTGGAACAGACAAAGCTAACCTTCCCTACACTTCACGTCTCCACGAGGGCTCTCTTCTCTTCTTTGTGCTCTTTCTTTCTTTATGTTTTACTTTAGAGAGAGGAAAGGGAGAAGAAGAGGAGGGGAAGAGAGGAAGAGAGAGAGGGAAGCATCGATATGTTGTTCCACTTATTTATACACTCATTGGCTGAATCTTATTTATGCGCTCATTGGTTGATTCTTGTATACAACCTTGGCTTATTGGAACGATACCCTAACCAACGGAGATACCCAGCAGGGCAGGGCTCTTTCCAAGCAGCAGGGTGTATCTGAAGAGCGTAGGGAGAAAATTATTGCCCCCCTCACAAAATGCAGCAATATGGAGAAGAAACACCACCTGTCAGAGAGGTGAGGCAGCCAGTAAGTGCAGAGAGACAACAGATGAGCTCTGCGTGGCAGCGAGGCCATGAGTCGACTCTACCTTCTCAATTTCGACCCTTCACTGCCAAAACCACCACACACGCTAGAGTTAGAAGAGCGACTCTGCCTCTTCGTTGGGCTCCAGAGAGAAGACGGCAGCAAGCGGGTGCTGCTCAGGCCAAGCCGGTTTCAGATCCGCCACAGAGCAGTGGAGGAGCAGCAGTTACAGGAAAGGCCCTTGGCTGACCAAAGCCAGGCCCACCCTGAGGCTCTCACCATCCATCGCAGCCAGCGGGGCTGAACTGGGGCTCTGCAGAAGAACTGCCTGGTGGCTTCCAGGCCCCTACTCCCCTCCACCCCCTCTGCTGACTCTCCCACAAAAGCAACTGACTGCTGAAACCACTGCAGTCATGTGGAGAAATGTGAGCACACTTGTCAGCTTGGATTCTTCTTTTTTTTTTTTCCTCTTTGGTTTTACAGATTTTCTACAATTAAAACAAATTACTTTGTTAGTCATAGCAAAATCATTTCAAAAGTCAGCTGATGGCTGCATGTTGAGGTTGTTGGCTCTCACGCATTTCAGAGCCAAAGGGCTACACTGGGGTACCTGGCCTTCACGGTCAGCTCCTCAGTACACCCAGTTCCCCGATCTTGGATAAGAGGGCAGAAGAGTGAGCCGCAGGAAATGGTCAAAACCCCTGCTCCGGGGAGGAGCTGGCGCTGCAGTTCACATAGCATGTGGAGCATCCCACCCAGGGGATCCTGCTGCAATGACACAGGATTAACATAGCTCCGACTGACGAGAGATTCTTTCACAACCCAGACGGGCCTAGTGATGGGCAGGCTCTTAGAAATTGGACCTCTGGACTCGCACACCCTCCAGATACACAGAACAAGGCATAGGGAGAAGAGACCACCACTCTGCTGTAATTCCCCATCCAGTCCTTCTGGCATTCCCTTCCTGCCCCCTGAAGAGAAGCATCTGAAGAGTTTTAAAATATATTTTATTGATTTTTTACAGAGAGAAAGGGAGAGAGAGATAGAAAGTCAGAAACATGGATGAGAGAGAGACATCGATCAGCCGCCTCCTGCACGCCCCACAGGGGAGATGTGCCCGCAAGCAAGGTACATGCCCCCGACCAGAATTGAACCTGGGACCTTTCAGTCCGCAAGCCGACGCTCTATCCACTGAGCCAAACCGGTCTCGGCCTGAAGAGTTTTAAAGTGACAGCAATACTTGACAGCAAGGGTCTGGAGACACCCCAGATGCTGAAGCCTGGCCTCAGACACTCCAGCCTAATTCAGTATTGTGAATCTTGGATTTCACTCCATATCTCAGGTTCCTTATCAGAAGAAGAAAGATTGGAATAATTGGCTCGTAAGCTCCTTCTCAGCTCTGAACTAGAGACTTCAATTCTTGGCAGAATGTCTGTATACTCTTGCAAATGTGCTATATCCAAGTGCCAGTCAAGATAGGGTAGACCTACAACAGCAATCAATACCATCAAGAAGACATTAAAAGAAAAGAGGTGGCCCAGCTGGTGTTGCTCAGTGGTTGAGTGTCAACTTATGAACCAGGATATCAAGATTCGATTCCCAGTTAGGGCATATGCCCGGGTTGTAGGGGGCACAGGAGGCAGCCGCTCAATGGTTCACATCATTGATGTTTCCATCTTTCTCTCCCTCTCCCTTCCTCTCTGAAATCAATAAAAATATATTTTAAAAAAAGAAAAGAGAAGAGGTGCACTCTCCCTCCTGGGTGCACGCCTGTGCCATCCCCTCCTCCCCCCCCCCCAGGCAATTTACCTTTGTCTTTCTTTCTCCTAAGCTCCAAGGGCCCTTTTGCCTGTAACTTATTTCCTGAGCATATGCAGCCCAGGTGGCTCACTTCTACTACCTCTGTAACTTTCTAAATAAATTCTCCTTTATAATTTAAAAAGAAAGAAAATATAGGCCATGGTGTGTAGCTCAGTTGGTTCGATTATTGTCCCAAGGGAGATAAAAGAAGGCACATAAAAGAAGCAACCAATAAAAATATAAATAAGATCAACCAAAGGACTTGTATGCATGCATATAAGCACACCAATGGATAAAAAACACTGGGGGGAGGGGGAGATAGGGGTATTCGACAGGGGGTAGGGGAGGCTGGAGGAAGGTCAATAGGGGGGTGGAGAAGGAGATATATGTACTAATGTATGTAATACTTTAAACAATAAAAAAAATATTATCCTAAAAAAATAAAATAGATTTTTGTTTAAAAAAAACACACACCATAAATAAGTAGAACAACAAATTGATGTTTCTCTCCCCCACCTCATCCCCCACTTCCTCTCTCTCTAAAATAAAAAAATTTTAAACAGCTGTACTCAGCTTTCTTACAAAAAGAAAGAAAAAAGCTCTAGCCAGTTTGGCTCAGTGGATAGAGCATTGTCCTGTGGACTGAAGGGTCCCGGGTTCGATTCTGGTCAAGGGCACATGCCCAGGTTGCAGACTCAATCCCCAGTAAGGGTCACTCAGGAGGCAACCAATCAATGATTCTCTCTCATCACTGATGTTTCTCTCTCTCTCTCACTCTCCCTTCTTCTCTGAAATCAACAAAAATATATTTTTGAAAAAGGAAATTGCAGAACAGTATGCCTTAAGATTAAAGATACAAGAATCCTCAATAAAACAGTAGCAATCAAAATCCAACAATATATTCAAAGGATTACACACCATGACCAAGTGGGATTTATCCCAGGAAAGCAAGGGTAGTTGATAATAAATCACATTAATAGAGCAAGCAAAATAAATCCACATGATCATCTCAATGGACACAGAAAAAGCACTTGACAAAATCCTATTACATCCCTTCCTGATTAAAATACTCAGAAAACTATGACTAAAAGGGAACTTCCTCAACATGACAAAGGACATTTATGAAAAACCTGCAGCTTATAATCTCAATGGCTAAAAAACTGAAAGCTTTCCCCTAAGATCAGAAACAAGACAAGACGTTTCACCACTGATATTCAACACTGTACTGGAAGTTCTAGCCAGAACAATTGTACAAGAAAAGAAACAAAAGGCATCCAATTGAAAGGAATAAGTAAAACGACCTTTATTTGCAGATGACATGATCCTATATATAGAAAATCCCAAGTATAAAGAGAGCCTCCAAAAGCTGATAAACAAACTCAGTAAAGTCACAGGATACAAGATCAACATACAAAAATCAGTCATGCCCATGGTGTGTTCAGTGGTTGAACATTGACTCATGCACCTACCTGGTCAGGGTACATGCCTGGGTTTCAGGCTCAGTACCCTGCATATCCCCAGGGGGCCTGCAGGAGGCAGCCAATTGATATTTCTCTCTCTCTCTCTCTCTCTCTCTCTCTCTCTCTCTCTCTCTTTCTCAAATCAATAAAATCATATTAAGAAAAAAATATAGCCGAGACTGGTTTGGCTCAGTGGATAGAGCGTCGGCTTGTGGACTGAAGGGTCCCAGGTTCGATTCTGGTCGGGGGCATGTACCTTGCTTGCGGGCACGTCTCCACTGTGGGGCGTGCAGGAGGCGGCTGATCGATGTCTCTCTCATATCGATGTTTCTGACTTTCTATCTCTCTCTCTCCCTTCCTCTCTGTAAAAAATCAATAAAATATATATTTCCTCGGGTGAGGATAAAAATTATATATACAACAAGTATTGTTAAGGATGGAAAGAAACAAGAACCTTCATACATTGCTGGTAAAGATGTAAAATGGTATAGCCACTATGAGAAAAAAGTGGTTTCTCAAAAAGTTAAAACATAGAAGGATCCAACAATTCCACTCTTAAGTATACACCCAAAATAATAGAAAAGAAGGACTCAAATGGATACTTGTATGGCAATGTTCTTCACACCATTATTCACAAGAGCCAAAAGATGACAAAAACCCGTGTCCATCAATAGATGAATGGATGAATAAAATCCTATCTAATAAAGAGGGAATATGCTAATTGACCATCACATTCACAAAGATGGCAGCACCCAGTCCCCTCAGCCCTGCTGGGGCAGCAGGCTCATGGCAAGACCAGGCCCACCCTCAGGAGGGTCCGGCCACTCCATGCACCTGCCTCCGGAATTCCCCAGTCTCCTCAGCCCCCCAGCTGCCCAGGGTCACCCGAGGCTCAGGTAACCAGAGCCAGCCAAGGCTTGCGCTGCCAGCAGTGGCAGCAGCAGAGGTGTGATGGGGGCATCACCTTCCCCTGATCACCGGGTCACCTCCTGCCCCTGAGGGCTCCCGGACTATGAGAGTGGACAGGCCGGGCTGAGGGACCCCCACTACAGTGCATGAATTTTCAAGCACCAAACCTCTAGTACTGCCATAAAAAAGAATGAAATTCTGATACAAGGCACAATATCAATAAACCCTGAAAACCTTTGCTAAGTGAAATGAAAAGTCAGATATAAAAGGACAAATATTGTTTGATTCCACTTATATGAATTATACAAGCAAATTCACAGAGACCGAAAGTAAATAAAAGGTTACCAGGGGCTGTGAAAAGGGGAATGGGGAGTTATTGCCTAATGAGTACAGAGTTTGTATTTGGGTGATGGAAAAGTTTTGGAAATAGATAGTGGTGATGGTTGCACAACATTGTGAATGTAATTAATATCACTGAATGAACCACTTAAAAATGGTTACAGCCGAAACCAGTTTGGCTCAGTGGATAGAGCGTCAGCCTGCGGACTGCAAGGTCCCAGGCTTGATTCTGGTCAAGGGCATGTATCTTGGTTGCAGGCACATCCCCAGTAGGGGGTGTGCAGGAGGCGGCTGATGGATGTCTCTCTCTCATCAATGTTTCTAACTCTCTATCCCTCTCCCTTCCTCTCTGTAAAAAAATCAATAAAATATATATTTTAAATAAATAAATAAATAATAAAAATGGTTACAATAGCATATTTTATGCTATATATAGTTTACCATACATACACACAAAGAGTCACTAAGAACACCCCTTTGGCTCTGTATGCCAGCATGAACCTCATCTGGCTTACCAGATAAGACAAGTAGGGCTTGGCACAGAGCACAGTAGAAACATCAGACTATTTTGACCTAACGTTGGGACCAGCAAAAAGAAGTCACATGTGGCTCAGTTGGTTAGAGTATTGTCCCATACACTAAAAGGTGGCAAGTTCGATCCCCAGTTGGAGCATGTGTGGAGGCAACTGATTGATGTTTTCTCTCATCTCTCTCCTTTCCTCTCTCTGAAATCAATTAAAAATAAATGAAGTCATCACTACAAGTACACAGCAATTGACAAGAGTGGAAAACACGAGTGAAAAAAGACCTAGCTCGTTTTATTTTCTATCAATTTCTTAGAGGGAAGGTGGATTTTATGGGTTGGCAAGTTCATAGGCACTTTTAATAAATGTTGCATAAGGTATATGAACCAATTACTACGGAATATAATAATTTTTAATTTACGCTCTATCAACTGGATGTATCCAGGCCCACAGAGCTCTGGTGGTAGTGACAAAGAGGAGATAAGCAACAAGCTCTTCACCCTGAGGGCTGGTGGCTTTTGGGGGTTTCAGGAAAGTACCAGCTCCACTGCCATTCTCTGGTGAAAGGCCAGTCACCAATGCCCCTGCCTGCTGCCCCAGACTCCCAAGGAGCTACTGGAATCTCACCTGATAGCTTCATCTTGACATCTAACACCTTAGCCACAGCTCAGCAAGCTGGCAATCATGTTCCTATCAGAACCTGCCCCAGATAAAGACATCAACAGCTTCGCAACAGAGATCTCAATGGTTACAAAATGGTACCTGAGAGACATTTCAGGAAAAACACCAACTGACATTTAAGTTTGAAATGAGGGCTATTTGGTGCTGGGGATTTTATTTCATAGTCTGATGGAGCTGCTGAAAGCCACAGGCCATGACACTGGCTACTGTGTGCAAGCTGCTTCTCCAGCAGCCACCCGACCCTAAGCCTCTGCCAGAAAGCCACCCAGTAACCCACTAAGCCCAACTCTGGCCTCAGAGTATTCTGGCCTCACCTCAGGTCCAGAAAAAAGAAGTACCATGTGGCTCAGTTGGTTAGAGCATCGTCCCATCCACCAAAAGGTAGCAGGCCCACAAAGAGAGGAAGGGCATTACAGAGATGAATGAACTCAGCACGAGCACCATCCAAGGAAAAAGAGGCCTAAAGGCAAAGGGGCTCTGAGTCAGGATATGCTTTCCAGGAAAGAAGGTTCTGAATGTTCGTGGAGAGAACTCATGCATCCATGTCACCAGCAGCATCCAAACACCCAGGAGTCCACAGACAGAAAGGAACAGAACAGCCCTCTTGGGTGGCCATAGGCAGGTTACTCACATACCCTGGGTTCTGGTTCCTTCCCTAAAAGACAGACAGAATAATCTCAAGTACCAATCCTTGACTTTCCAGAGGCTGCCACATTCAAAAGCCAAATATACTGGCCTTAACCAGAGGGTATAGCCAGTTGGCACACCAGCTGACTGTGAAAGGGTTGCCACCAGATCCCATTTCTAGTAAGCTCTGGTCTCTATCTTCTACCTCTCTGGCTCTGTGTAATTACAGAGCTGGCGCATAGCTGAGTGTGGATATGGTAAATGCTCTTAGCTACTCAGACATTACCCTTAACTCTCTAGTTACAGGTCTTCATCCAGAAATTGGCTTTGAGTTTGCTGATGTGTAACTTAACACCTTTCATTATTTTCAGCAGAGGGTCTTATTCAAGTAACCTAGCCCACCATTACATGGAAATTCTATTCCAATGATTCTGAAAACATCAAATTCCATATATTAAATCATTTTCCACTTAAAATATCTGAAATGGTTTCTGTTTTCTGCACTGGCCTTAAATGATACAACATACATAATGGCAATCACCTATATTTTTCTAAACCACTCTCCCCCCTGTTGTCCATTTTAATGTAACTATGTCAGGTGTTGAAAGATCCTGTATATTCTTTTATAATTAAAAAAATAATCTATAGATAAAATTAAAATGCATTTTGGTTAAAAAACAAACAAGCAACTCTCCCTGGCCATTTTGGATCAGAGTTTAGAGCATCAACCTGCATACCAAAGGGTCACGGGTTCAATTCCTGGTCAAAAACAGGTAGCCCAGTTGTAATTTGGATTCTCAGCCCAGTCAGGGTGCAAGGGGGAGGCAACCAATTGAAGTGTCTCTCTGGTGTTCATGTTTCTTCCTCTCTCTCTCCCCCACTTCCTCCCTTCCACTCTACAAATTAATGGAAAAACTATCCTTGGGCCCAGCCAGCATGGCTCAGTGGTTGAACATAGACCTATGAACCAGGAGGTCAGGGTTCAATTCCTAGTCAGGGGACAGGCCCAGGTTTTGGGCTCAGTACCCAGTGTGGGGTGTGCAGAAGATAACCGATCAATGATTCTCTCAACATTGATGTTTCCCTCTCTCTTTCTCTCTGAAATCAATAAACACTGATTTTTATTTTTTTTAAATATCTCTGGGTGAGGATTAAAAAAATATTTTTAAAGCAACTATAACTACTGATAAACTCCTAGCACAAAAGTTAGTAAGAGAGCCCTAACCAGTTTGGCTTAGTGGATAGAGTGTCAACCTATGAACTGAAGGGTCCTAAGTTCGGTTCCGGTCAAGGGCATGTACCTTGATTGCAGGCATATCCCCAGTAGGAAGTGTGTGGGAGGCAGCTGATCGATGTTTCTCTCCCATCAATGTTTCTAACTTTCTATCCCTCTTCCTTCCTCTCTTTAACAAATCAATAAAATATATTTTTTTAAAAAAAAGTTAGTAAGAGAGCAATCTATAAAATATCCCATGCCAATTTCAGACACATCCTATCTAATAAAATGGTAATACGCAAATTAACACCACTCTGTCACAAAGATGGCGGCGCTGAGTCCTCTCAGCCCCACCACAGTACATCAGGGCAGGGGTGGGGGGGCGACCCCTGAGAGTGGGCAGCTTGAGCAGCCTGGTGGAATGCTTGCTTTGTCACCACAGGCGCGGATGGGCCTCTGGACCACGGAGAGCCTCTGGGCAGGAGGCACAGAGTGGCCAGGCCCTGCAGAGAGCTATTGGCGCATGGATTTGTGTGCAGGGCTACTAGTTGTTTTATAAACTGGGTTATAACCAGGTTTACTCAACAAACCATACCCTCTGCTTCTCTGCTTTTAGTTCAGCTCCACCTCAACAATGTCCTTTAGAAGACACAAGCTGGGCCACAAGGTGGGCCCTCAGACCATCTGGGCACAACTGCCCTTCTCCTCTCTCCACCTCTTCTCATCTTCCAACTGCCCTCACCCTGAGGAAATTGGTTTTATCTCAATATGAAACTCTAACCAAAAAATAGCAGCTGCCTAATGCATTGTGCAATGAAAAAAAACTTCTGGGGCTCTTGTCTGGACAAGAATGTATGCTGTTATCAGCAACATTTGCCATGAAAGCAGGGGCAGTGGATGTATTTGAGCCTCACCTGCCATCCAGAACTTAAACTTCCATGGCATCCCAGGCCATCTCGAGGGTCCAAGAGTAGGAGAGGAAGAGAGCCTTTAAGAGGGGTACAAGAGCCTTACCCAGTCCCTCCCCTACTTCCCTACACTGTCCAGAGCATCTTTTTCTAGCCCTTTCATGACAAATAAACTGGCCTATGTTCCACCACTAAGTCCTCTAGCCTCATTTCTAGCAATAGAGCCATGACCTTACATTTCAATTACAACCAAATACTGAGGATCCTGGAGCTACAATATTTTATGTGAATTTTGAACAGAATTTCTGAAGAGGCATAGGACAGCCTTGCATTTAGATACCATGCTATCCATCTCTTTCCCAGTGATCAGTCCCTTTTTTCCAACTTGACCCCTGACTACAAAGAACTACTCTGGGGCCCTTGATTCCTTCCCAATGACTCCAGGACAGGATGGTTCACTGTGCCTGCTATGCAGAGCTACTGAGTCTATCCTCCTATGCTCCAGGTCCCACTTCCGCTCTAATAGAGAATCTCCCTTACATGATGACCCATCTTAAGAAAAGACCAAACGTTTAAGAAAACAAACATATACACTAAAACAAAATGGAGGCAGGTAGGGGAAGGTACATTATGGAGTGAAATTTAGAAATTTCTCTATACTAATCCTTGAAAAGTCCCCAGGTACAAAGAAAGAAGCCACACTCCCCACTCTCAGCTTACAGTTGAAACCAGATATTGGGCAGGGAGGTCCCAGGGAGGCCCAGATATGCACTAAGCAGGATCAGATCCTACCAGAAAAATGGACATCACATGGACTCCAGACCTCTCACCCCATGTCCAAATAGACCTGGGCTTTAACCCCCAACACAAGAAACAAAATACTCCAAGATGCTCCAGAGCCCAAATACTCCATGTCTCCAGAACAAGTGCAATGTGTTTCTAGGGAAGAAACAGCCCAAAGCTCGGCATCTGTACATGATGCCATCAGTGGTAAGGGGCAGTCAGGGAGAACAGGGCACAATTGCCACCTGTACTTGCCTTAGGCAATGACAGCACTTACTTTTCTGGGCAGATGGGTCCACAAATTAGTGCCAAACTTCTCAACAGCACTGGACAATGGGTAAGAGAGACCAGACATAAGCAAGAGGACCTGAGCTGAAGTGGCTCTCCAAACCATAAATGTGGCAGGTGAGATCTTCATTGAATGAGTAGTTCTCTAGGTCTTCATAGAAAATCATACAGTGTTGTCTTCATTGTTGTCTTGGTAAAACCAAAATACCAGTAAACAGCTGTATATGAAGTCCTTTCACCTCTGAGAAGCCTCTCTAGCTATGAGTCTTCAACATCCCACATCTGCAGCTCACCATGCAAAATAAATGCCGGCCAAAGAAGAAAAAAGACAACTGCTGTGGGAAAACCAGGCATGAGGTCAAGGAACCTAAAGCCACTGGCCCACCACTGGACAGGGCTCTCAGCCAGAGAGGCTTGGATAACCCAACCAGAAGAGTCTCTTCTCCCCAATCCAAAGTCCTCAGACCCTGCTACTGCTCTCAGGATGAAGCCCATGCTCCTTGGCCACAGCACAGAAGGTATTTCTGATCTGGCCCCTTCCTGCTCAGGTTCTGCGTCCCACATCTTTTTATGCAGTGTTCTTTCTGCCTGAAATACCTGCTTCTCACCTGTTCATGGCACCCTCTAACTCTTCCTTCCCGATGTAGAGTCATCACCTCTTCAATGAAGCTTTCCCCAAACTCTCAGGTACAGAAGGAGTACAACCTCTGTGACACCCCTAGGTATAAAACACCTTGCCTGGCCTTTTCCACACCACTTTGTGAGTTCCAGTATACAGACATATCTGCCTCCTCTCTAGACAGACCTCATGCCTGTGCTCCTGGGGCCCAGGCCAAGGACTGGAACAAAACAATGGGTGCCTCGATGTGATGTGTAGAATTAGGGGATGAACGCACTGCTGCCTGGTCAAAGGAAATCAGCTGCAAGTGCAAGCAGAGGCAGCCCGGCTGTAGCCAGAGGCCCTTCTCAGGGCCTAGGCACCAGCTCCAGAGGAGAGCCCCACAACTCTACCCAGTGCTCTCGCCCAGGCTTGCTGTTCTTGAGTAGAGCCACCCATCACATGTCAGAAGGCCACCACCGCTGGGATGATGTTACAATCTATTTTGAGGGTCACCCTGGAGCATCTGTCAGCCTGGTCGGCCACACCCTCCATGTGTCATCATTAACTGCTGTGGACACCCAAAGATCCACAAACTCTGACTGTAAGTCATTTCCCCAAGGGACCCTCAGCTTGAGGGCCTCCTTGGCTTCCTAACACGATCAACCCAGATGCCCTTATCTCCTGGCACCACTGGCAGGGCTCTGATGTCTCCTCACCCCACCAGACTTGCTCCTAGGGTTCCTAGCTCTGGTGACTCAGCAAAAATTACCTGAATCCCATCAGTCTGTGCTAGGCACTTAGCTCAGACACAGTCCCTCCTTCTCCACTCTCTCTTATATTTGGGGAGTACTCAGAAAGCCTAGAAATCTCACATCAAGCTAGTTACCGACCTAACTCATTTTAGTTCTCACCTGCTGGGAAACTCTTACTTGTCCCTCAAGACCATGCCCAGTTTCTGCCTCCTCTTACAGAGAGTCTTTCAGTCCACTCCCTACTGAGTAGGCCACAGGCTCCCTGAGGACAAGGCTGGTCTGTGCTGGCTTTACCTTTGTTCTCCCTGCACCTAGCATGGGCCTAGCACACAGTAGGGCTGATTAAATTTTCTATGAACTCTTAAAATGAAACCTTTCTAATTTGATGAGCTTAGTGTGCAGAGGATGTTTTTCTACAAAAGATATTGCAGAACAAAGGCCATTCTGAAAATAATGACACTGACAATTGGGTCCATAAATATCTTTTACAAAAGAAGCCCATATTCAAATCAACAGAAAAACAAGTTTACAGATTCAATGACATGGTAAGTCAATCAAGCCCAGTCAGAGCATGCCATACTTGTCTGGCCCCAATGAGCACTAAGCACCTTTTAGTTCTCTCCCCTAAGAACACTATGATCCCCTAAGAATCTAAATGGACATTCTATCACTCTACTGAGGGAAGGAATGTAATGAGGAAAGGCAGCAGCAACATGGAGACACGTGTCTGGGAGCAGGCGAGGACATCTGACAAGTTAAGCTACTCTATTGCACACCCTAAGCCCCAAGGCCAGGGAAGATCACCAAACATCCCAGGGGCTCAGGGCTCATCCACAAAATAGGTACATCATCATCTGCTCCACACACTTTCCAGGACACTGTGAGATAATACAAAAAAGCTACACCACCAGCCAACATCTGGGTCATGGACCAAACCCAGGTCAGAAACACACCTCCAACATTGACAGGAAACAGGAAGCAAGCTGATTAATTGTTCCGTAACTGCACTAGGTGTCCTCGAAACCACACCTAGCTCCTACCAACAACTGGCTGGCTACACTCTAGCCATAAGGCTTTCAGGAATTCCATAAAGAGGCCATGATGGGATATTCCCATATTTGCCATTTGACGGTAGTCAATTGAAGCAGGCTACCAAGGCATGCACGACCATCTGCACCTTTTTAAAACTGAGGTTTCCTGCCCTGGCCAGTGTACTCAGTGGTTAGAGCGTCAACCCTTGCACAGGAGGGTCAAGGGTTCAATTCTGGTCAAGGGCATATACTTGGGTTGCAGGTTCGTTCTCTGGCCCAGTAGGAGGCAACCAATCAATATGTCTCTCACATCAATGTTTCTCTCTCTCTCCCTTCCTCCCTCCCAACCTTCTCCCTTCCCCTCTAAAAATTAATTGACTTTTACCATGTCTTGAATCTGTAAACTTGTTTTTCTGTTGATTTGAGTATGGACTTCTTTTGTAAAAGATATTTATGGACCCAACTATCAGGTGAAGATTAACAACAACAAACTGAGAGTTCCCGGTTAGCTCATTGGTTACAGTTAACACATGTAAAACTGCTGAAAACAAAAGCTGAGAAAAGATGCCCAACTTTCTTTAGTTTTGTAGCAACACCTAAGGCAATCTAACAAGACACAGGGCCTTTCCAGCAAGATCTGCTTACAACTGAAATGTTAAAGTTAGATGAAGGACTCTAGGTGTCTACATTTCAACATTCCCCTTCTGAAAATTTTTTCTTTTCTCACTCACTCAGTTACAGAGAAAACAATCCATTTTCCTCCCTACAAGTTTCAAAAATGCTCCTCAGTTTCTTTGGCAATAGGAGACTCCAGCACCAATATTTCAGTCTATACCAGTGATCGGCAAACTGCGGCTTGCGAGCCACATGTGGCTCTTTGGTCCTTTGAGTATGGCTCTTCCACAAAATACCACAGCCTGCGCAAGTCTATTTTGAAGAAGTGGCGTTAGAAGAAGTTTAAGTTTTAAAAATTTGGCTCTCAAAAGAAATTTCAATCATTGTACTGCTGATATTTGGCTCTGTTGACTAATGAGTTTGCCGACCACTGGTCTATACTGTAACTATTTTGCAGTGTTTTTGTTTTGTTTTTTAAAATCCTGAAGATATTTCCTTTCTTCCTTCCTTCCTTCCTTCCTTTCTCTCTCTCTCACTGTCTCTTTCTGTTGCTAATCCTCACCTGAGGATATTTTTCCCATTGATTTTTAGAGAATGGAAGGGAGGGAGAGAAACAGACACAGCCCACAAAGCCTAAAACCAAGCTAGATGCCCTTTGACTAGTTTTGAACCTGGGACTCTTAGGTGCACAGCCGATGCTCTATCCACTGAGCCAAAACGGCTAGTGCTCACAAGTTTGTTTTAAGGCACCACTCTCATTCACACTAGTTCAAGCACATTAAATATATGTGCCTTTATCACAGGGTGGGAAGAGAAAACAGAAGCTTTAAAGCCCTCCAATAATATGTTTCATATCTGTAAAAACACTAGGTGGGGATATAAGTAAAAAATACAATAGCTTCCTATAGCCGAGACCGGTTTGGCTCAGTGGATAGAGCGTCGGCCTGCAGACTGAAAGGTCCCAGGTTCGATTCCGGTCGGGGGCATGTACCTTGCTTGCGGGCACAACTCCAGTAGGGGGCATACAGGAGGCAGCTGATCGATGTCTCTCTCTCATTGATGTTTTTGACTTTCTATCCCTCTCCCTTACTCTCTGTGAAAAATCAATAAAATATGTATTTTTTTAAAAAATAGCTTCCTATGATCAGAATTCAGAATCACAGAACTATGGAGTTAAAAGCATCTAAGTTACTGGCCTACCTCCCCACAGTGCAGATGAGGAAAGCCCCACATTCCACCCACAATCACACAACCCTCTCAGGCAGGGATGTTACAATGTCACTGAGGAAGCAAGTAAAGCTCTGACCCTGGCCATTCTGCCCCCAGTATAACCCTTTGGCACCATAAGGGGACAGTTCCTAGGAGAGAGAAAGTATTCTGAATATTCAAAAACACATACTCAGGGTTAGCACAAAGGTCACTGGGGGACGGGGAGAGGGTTGACAAACTTCTCACACCAAACCTAAAGTCTGATGAGGAAAATCTTTCCAAGAAAGTTGCAATCATGTTATTTCATAACTTAGACACCTGCTTTGTCACAGTCACTGGAAAAAAAGGGAGACTGGGAAAAGAAAAAGGAAGAAGAAAAATGAAAACTCTTCTTTCTGATTCCTTGTGTCTGCTTAGATCACCATAAAATAGGGAACCTCCCTAATGCTGACTTTAATGAGGGCCTTCCTAAAGCTGGTTCAACTGGTGTTCAAGTCCCTGGACAGAAAAACAAGTTTATGAGCAGCATAAAGTCACCTGATTCTGACCATGTGCATACTGTTTACCCTGAGATGACAGGCCAGTCGCTGCCACAGTTTTGATGAATGCTGTAGAGACTCTATTACCCTTTTGAAGGCTACTGGGGCCTCTACTTGACTAAATGCCATAAAATGAACCTTGAATGCAGCAAGAGTA
The DNA here is from genome assembly GCA_011751065.1 of Lasiurus cinereus. NCBI lineage: Eukaryota > Metazoa > Chordata > Mammalia > Chiroptera > Vespertilionidae > Lasiurus > Lasiurus cinereus. The sequence continues at coordinate 11,323,958 of JAAGEH010000452.1, forward strand.
TGAAAAGGAGGGAGGTCACAAACACCACACTTCAGGGGAGGGGAAACCCATTTTGAGTGCTGAATGGTTAATGCAAGCTTGTACCTTGTTTCTCTGACCTGCGAGATATCTCATTACAACATCACTGAAGAGAAGTCCCCCTGCCCCGCATGGATCTAAGTTGTCATCAAGGGCTGATGCTTAAACCAGACGATGCCTAGTCAGGTAAAAGAGGCAGCTCAGACCCATGTGGCTCAGAGGTCCACAACATTCACAAGTGTCAGCCAGGAGCCTTTGAACTTGGACCACAGGAAACAGCTTGGTGTTGGGGGAAAAGAAGGTGGTAAAGAGGGGCTTACCCATCTCTTCCTTTGCTGACAATCTTCACTTCAAAGTAATAAATGCCACAGGCAGCAGGTATGGGATGGGTGGCACGCACTGAGGCTGCATCTTTGTGATTTTTGCCATGACCTAATTAGAGAGGGCAAGGGATAAATTTCAGCACAAGGAAATGCAAATGGGCAGGCACCTCCTTCTTCTCTGATCCATGGCAACCTCACTACTCCATGGCCAGAGGACACTCTTACACAGCCTAAGGAATAATTAGACAACAACTGAACAAACACACAAACCTCCCACCTCTGGCTCACCTCCTCCTGAGAATAGCAACCCTGCCTAAGACTGTCTCCCACACAAATCAGAGGAGGATACAGGCAATGTGGATACATTAGAGATTTCCCAATGCTGCCTGTAATCTAGACTCTCCGGAATACAGGCAGCCCACCTGGGAGAGCAAGGGAGGAAGGAGGTGGCCCTGGAAGGCATACCTCCGGTAACTGTAGCACGGAACCCCAGAATCAGCCTGGGAGTCTGGCATCTCAGCAAGCCCATGGGCCTCAGGCTACTGGAGAAGATGTGACTATCCCTTTACCCTTTCTTCAGACGCTGCTGAAACTAAGCAGTGGTAAAAAAGGGCCCAGCTGGAGGTGGAGCTATCCCAGGACAAGCAGGCAGGCCCCGGGTGGAAGGTCCAAGCGAGCACGGGGTCTGGTCACACCTGTTGCAGCTCTCTTGACATCGGGTGTTTCAAGGCAGAGCAGACTAGGCACTCGAGCCTCGGCCTGGTCAGCCCCACCACGCCGGGCACTCGCAGGGACTAAGGCCTAACTCAGAGCACAGGGCCGGAGAAGGGACGTGATGGGATACGGGCCGGGCAGCACAGCCCCCGGGCGGGCGGTCTGGCCTCTTCCTCCCTCGGCCAAACAGACTAATACCTTTGTAGTGGACGCGGAGGTTACCCTGGGAGAGGCCGATGTAGTTGTACTTGTCCTTGGGGCTCCAGGAGCGCGGCAGCGGCGTCTCGTGCTGGTTGACCGCGGGGTACAGGCGTTGCAGGCGCCGGCTCAGCTCCTGCTCCCCTGGGGACGGCAGCCCGCCCCCAGCGCCCCCGCCGGAGGAGTCTCCAGCCTGCGGGCTCCCAGCTCCCCGGTCCGCCGTCGCAGCCGCCATCTTGGAGGGAGCTGCTATTGTGTCACTGGAGGCGGGGAGGAGCGGGACCAGATCCGCACCGCTCAGCCAATGACCCGCAAGTCTACCGGAGCCGCAGGGAAACCGAGTCCGAGTCCTGCACTTCTCTTTCAACACGGCCACGCCTCGCCACATTTCGAACTCTATATCCCACAATGCAGTGCTCTACAGAGGCAGACCAACTCGGGCTGGCAAGGAACTTTGGGAAGTGTAGTACACACTTGTTCAGCCATAAGCCTGTTCGGCCGAAATTTCGGGACACCGAAAACTACAACTCCCGCTTGCAACGCGGCTCCTGCCTCTCAGTTCCGCTCCCTCCTCCAGGGTCTAATGTTTATCCCTGATGCTCGGGTCTGGTAGCTAGAGTCAAATATACTGTAGTGATTGATTCTGAGGGGGTTCCACTCCCGGCTCCGAGACCACTTTTGCTAGTTGGCCTCCCAACCGCGGGCAAGAGGCGCGAGGGCATGGCACAGCGCTGACCTCACTCGCGCTGCTCTACTGCAGGGATCTGGTCGCCATGGCGACGGGTTGTACACTACCATAGCTTCCCAGGCCGCGGGAACTAGCTGCTCGGTTGTTGGAGGGTGATGGCCTCCTCTAAGTCACAGAAAGCCAGCTGCGCGAACACGTCGAGGTAGGCGCTGGCCGGGCTGAGGGCAGAGATAAGGGCTTGAGTACAGAAAAAGGAAATGGTACCTGATCCCGACCTCGGCACTTCTCGCCTCCGTCCGTTGGTCTAGGGCTCCAGCCCCACAGGATCAGTAGAGCAAAAACAGAATCCCAATGACTCGTCAGCCCAGTGAGGACGTTACTTGCTAGCAAAAGGACAGACACACTTCATCATTAGTAACAGCCAGCTTGTTTGTACTGAGTGTATATTATATGACAAGTGAGTTATACACTACATTTAATCCTCACAACTCTATGAGGTAGTAATACTAGTATAACCATTTTATAAATGAAGAAATAGAAGCGTGGAGAGATCATTCATGTATTTTACACGTTTGTAAGTGGTGGAACTAGGATTTGAATCCAGCCATGTGGGACTGAGCCCGAGCAGTTGGATAAACTGCCTCTTCACCCACGGGCTTATGACAAAGATGCTTGTGAAATTGCTGGCTGACTCTAATCTGATCAGGTGCATTACACAACCTCAGGGTACCTACTGCCTGTATTCATAGGTGTAGCCTCTAAGCATTGAAAACAAAAATCAAGCTGTTAGCCAGGAAGGATGCAAAGTATAAGGATTAAAGCAAAAACTTTGGCTAAATAGCTATTTTAAATTTGGGACCTCAGAAAAGGTCCTTAAAGTTCCAGAACTCTGCTTCTATATCTCAAACATGGGGATGATGCAGCCCACAACAAACATATCTTTGGGGACATGTAGGCAAAATAGGTGATGCTCTCATTATAGCTTTTGCATATAATAGGCATTTAGAAAGTGTTGAATGAATGTAGTTTCTCCCTTTTAGTCATTACAAAAGCAAAACACCTGATCTCACCTAAACTCTAATCCTTCAAGGTCCGGCTGCCTTAATATAGAAAGCCTACAGAAGTCAGGAAATTGAGTGCCAATGTGATTATTTATTCCAGAGCTAAAAATGAATTTACAAGAACTAGACAGTAGGCTTCAGTGTCGTTACCCAGGCAGGAATGATTTAGAAAACTGCAGCTATGTTTGAAAAGGACATGAAATAGACTCGGAAAAAGAGTCTCAGTTCCTTTTAAGGAAGCATAATGTAATTGCTAAGGCTGAATTTAGTGGCAGTACAAAACATCATTCCTTCCTGTCCTGGTTCTTCATTCACCAATATTTAATGATGTGCATTGAGCCAGGTTTCTCTGTTTGCCTTAGAGCAGTGGTTCTCAATCTTCCTAATGCCTCAACATTTTAATACAGTTCCTCATGTTGTGGTGACCCCCAACCATAAAACTATTTTCGTTGCTATTTCATAAATGTAATTTTGCTACGGTTATGAATTGTAATGTAAATACCTGTGTTTTCCGGTGGTCTTAGGCTCGACAGTCGCAACCCACAGGTTGAGAACCGCTAGCAGTGTCGCTTAAGACCATCAGAAAACACAGATATTGCTGAGACCCGTTTTGCTCAGTGGATAGAGCGTCGGCTTGCGGACTGAAAGGTCCCAGGTTCTATTCCGGTTGGGGGCATGTACCTTGCTTGCGGGCACATCTCCACTGTGGGGCGTGCAGGAGGCGGCTGATCGATGTCTCTCTCATCGATGTTTCTGACTTTCTATCTCTCTCCCTTCCTCTCTGTAAAAAATCAATAAAATATATTTTAAAAAGAAAGAAAGAAAACACAGATATTTACATTACGGTTCATATCAATAGCAAAATTGCAGTTATGAAGTAGCAACAAAAATAATTTCATGGTTGGGGGTCACCACAACATGAGGAACTGTATTAAAGGGTGGCGGCATTAGGAAGGTTGAGAACACTGCCTTAGAGGCACCGTGTAGGGTGCCCTCCTCCAGCTCCTCTTAGAGCAGAGTCAGGGTGATGAAGGATAGCCCAGACCTTTGCACTGTGGACATGTCAGCAGGTCCCTCTAAAACAGCGGTTGCCAACTAGTGGTCTGTGGACCAGTGGTGGTTCGTGAGGTCCAAAAGGTGGACGACCGCTACTTTAAAAGGGACCTTTGAATTATGCATTTCCCTAGGGCCAGTTTCTCCTCCATATTGGATTTCCCCTTTCATCCTCACATCCTGGACACAGTGGCTTGGTAGATGGAACTCAGTGCTTGAGTTCACTCAATACCAGGACATAATTCCCCCCTGATAAACCCACTGCCTACCATTAGTTAAATAATGGTAGGCAGTGTTTTATCTACTTTAAAGTAAAAGTATAGATGTCTGTTTCCTGTTTCACCTGAGAAGTGGTATGAAATATTTAATATAATACTAAAGGAGGGCGCCCTGCCTCGCGCTCGCCGCCGCCGGGTCTCTCCTGCGCCGCTCAAGCAACTCCAGAGTTAAACCTCTCTATCCAGTTACTATATAATCCCGATGAAAACTTGAAAATGGATCATGCCTTCGGATAAAGTCCAGGATGCTTGATGTGGCATTAAAAGCCTCCAGTTGCGAAAACCTGTTTAAAGAAATAATGACTGAAAACTTCCCACATCTGGTAAAAGAAATAGACTTACAAGTCGAGGAAGCACACAGAACCCCAAAGAAAAGGAACCCAAAGAGGACTACACCAAGACACATCATAATTAAAATGCCAAGAGCAAAAGAGAAAGAGAGAATATTAAAAGCAGCAAGAGAAAAACAGTTTATTACCTACAAGGGAGCACCCATACGACTGTCAGCTGATTTCTCAACAGAAACGATGCAGGCCAGACGGGAGTGGCAACAAATATTCAACGTGATGAACAACAAGAACCTACAACCAAGAATAATCTATCCAGCAAAGCTATCATTCAGAATTGAAGGGCAGATAAAGACCTTCACAGAGAAGAAAAAGCTAAAGGAGTTCATCAACTCCAAACCAGTACTATATGAAATGCTGAAAGGTACCCTTTTAGAAGAGGAAGAAGAAAAAGGTAAAAGACAAAAAATTATGAACAACAAATACACATCTGTCAACAAGTGAATCTAAAAATTAAGTGAATTAAAAATCTGATCAACAGAATAAACTGGTGAATATAATAGAATCAGGAGCACAGAAAGGGAGTAGACTGATAATTCTCAGGAGGACAAAAATCATAAAGCATCAAACAGACTGTGAAATTATAGCAGAAAGATTAAAGTTAGGTGAGGTAAATAAGTGATCAATCAAAGGACTTGTATGCATGCTCATAAACATAACCAATGATCACAGACACTGGGGGGTCGGGGTATGCCTGGGAGGGAGGGGGGGCAATGGGGAGATATGTATAAAAAATTAATAAAAGTTAATTTAAAAAAAAAAAATACTAAAGGAGGTTGGGATGGTGAACATACAATATACAGATGATGTATTATAGAGTTGTACCCCTGAAACCTATATAATTTTATTAACCAATGTCACCCCAATAAATTCAACGAAAATAAAATATAAAAAAGCATCCTAAGCTTTTTGGATAAGTATATTGTCTCTACCAGGTGTTTTTAAAATTATTATTATTTGCAAGTCTTTTTGGACTGTTGTCTCCTTTGACATTCAAAACTAACATCTGTTACATACTGAGCTTTTCCACTTGGCAACCTCTCAGGATTTTGAGAGTTCCCGTAATTTTCTTGCTTACCTTGCTTTATGTAGGAACTCCAACAGGAACAAGAAGAACAGAGTTTGGAAAATTGATTAGTCTTGACAGAAATGTATTGAGTTAACCTAGTGAGCAGAGGGGTTGATCTGTTGCATCCTGTTTCAACTCATGAACATCTGGGCAAAATCCTTCCTTTTCCACATTAGCTGCTTACACGACATGGTTTCCTCACATCTGTTTGGTTTAGAGGCAACAGTGGACTGAAGTTTGGGGTGTCACTGCTCCATTTGGGCAGGGTTTCCCAACTGGGTTCATGTTACTGGTTTCAACTTCTCTGGAATTGGAATAGTCCTCGTCTCACTTTTATGGGCAAAAACACTGAGTTTCAGGGGTTAAACTATACACCCAAGGTCACCAGCTAGCAAGAGGAATGAAGACACAAGTCTGTCTGGCAGCATAAATCACCCCACCATGGATTGCTGGAATTACTTCTTCCTTTAATTCCACTTAGATCTGCTCACATGCAGCCCTCCCTGTGGACACCTAAGTGCCTTCCTCGCTTGAACAAGGATCGCTCTCCTAAGAGGCCTAGGAGTTTAAAACCTCTTTGGGTCTTCTTTTCTTCCATCCTGCTGTCAAAAATAACATCTGTACAGCTCCTGGCAGTTTACAGGCCATTTTTACTTACCTCTTTTGCTCTTATTTAAACTTCTCAGCAATTTTGTGAGATGGGAAAAGCAAGAATTATCTCGATTTCCTTTTGAGGAAACTAGGCTTACAGAGGTTAAATGACTTGCCCGAGTGGGGGGGAGGGTTGTGTTGGAACCACAGAGGTCAGCCCCAGGTCCTATAAGCCAATAAGTGGAGGATCGAGACTCCAACCTGGCTTTCAGACTCCAGACCCTGTACTTCTTACCCATAGCACCTGCCTTTGGCATCACACCCCTAGAGTGTGCCAGTCACGTACATCAAACTGTCATCTCAGCCACAGCTGCACACCGAGTGCAAGTATAGGCCCACAGGGTTCCATGGGTTCAAGGAGAGGGTGTCCTGCACTGCAGGAGTTGGTGAGGCTCTGATGATGAGGTTTCTGTCAATGTAGGAAAATGGTTTGGGCCCAGGATCAGGAGCTTGTTGGCAGTATCTCTGGAAGTCTGGAGGCAGCACTGGGAAGACCCAGAACCTGCCTCTGAGGTTGGAGGAGGTCATGTCTTATAGATATACTCCCCCTCAGGGCTTTGTCACCAACTGCTTTCTTCCCCTTTTCTCTGCAGAACAAACCTCCGGCCTTCAAGAGTGACCATAGATGAGAACTTCCTAACAGAAACCTTTAATGCTGAGAAACGCAAGCTTTCTCAGAAACGGAAGACACTGGTTAGTGGTGATGCCCGGTTGGAGCCCCAGATCTTATCTTTTCCCTCTTTGCAATCCAAAAACACCACCCACCTGAAACATGCCCCATCAAACAGCTTCTCCCATCAGGGGATGTTAGCTCACAGAGGCCAGGGTCACCAGGCTCTGGGGTAAGAATGTGCACACTTGCCACACCTCATCCCAGACTCCTCAGCAGAGAGAGACTCAGCCTGTGCCCATGGACACCCTTCACCTGCAACTCAGCATTCTGGAGTGGACCTCATTTCTTCGTCTAGTCTGCCATGTGCCAGGAACTGTGCAGATCTGCCAAGGTCTTTCAGGGCTGTGACTTTTTGTCTTTATGACCCATGTGCCTGGTAAGGTACTTGAGTGGTTGGCATATGTGCTCCAGAAATGATACAAGGAGGTGTGTAAAGACAGGAATAAAAGGATGTCCCTCCATTGCGTCGTGGGCTCGGGGTTGGAAGTAGAGACTCTGTAGAAGCCTCAGGAAACTTCCTTCCTTCATTCCTGTTCTTTAAAGTTTTTATATGAAAATGAATGCTGTCTTATTAAGTAATTTAGGGATTTTGTTGATACAAGCATAAGATTGTTATTTAATCAGTAAACGGCCATTGTCCAAATCATACATATTAAAAAACACATTTGAGCGAACTTATAGCTCCAGCTCAAAGTGGAGCACTGTGGGCTGTGTGGTGTTTTTCCTCCTGTGAGTATATTTTGTGTGGAGGATTTGGGGACACAAGGACTACACACTTTGTGAGGTTGGGGACACCCAACATGGAAACCCTGACTCCAAGGAAGTAAAGGGGATAATGTGGACGCTTTGGGGAGACCAAATACAGTCATGGCCCCACAAGACCCAAGATTGAGGATTCCCACTCCCAATTCCCCCTCAGCTGCTACTCTGGGCTCAACCACCAGGGGGCATTATTCCTTCTCGTCGTCCTCCCACCCCCAGGTCGCCCTTCCCATTCTCACCTGCAGGGGGAAGCAGGAGCTTGTAGCACTGGGAACCTCACCTTCTAGCCTTCCAAGCTGCCAATAACCAGGCCAAGAAGCAGCACATGCCCCGGAATCAAAGTAAGGTGGCCACGTTTTCTCCTGGCAGAAATGGCAGGACACGTGGACTGGCCTATGAAAATATGAAAAAAAAATTTTTTTTAATTGATTTCAGAGAGAAAGGGAGAGGGAGAGAGAGACAGAAACATCAATGGTGAGAATCATTGATAGGCTGCCTCTTGTACACCCCTCACTGGGGATGGAGCCCACAACCCGGGAATGTGGTCTGACCAGGAAGCGAACCAATGAATGACCTTTTGGTGCACTGGATGATGCTCAACCACCTGAGCCACACCCCAGCCGGACCAGGGCAAAGCATTCTTGACCCAGGGAAAATGTGTAAACATATATAACCATAGAGCAACACTTTTGTTTTTATTATGTCTTTCATCCATACTAAGTTATTGTCTCCCTTATATATTTATTACACAATATTTGCTGAGTGCCCCTTAAGATTGTGAAGAGTGTGACATATCATATCATTGATTCTGTAGATACCGAGCTAGATCAATCCAGATTCCCACCAGAGGCTGGAGTCCTCCCTGGGAGCTAGCAACAAGACTTACTATATACTAGTACTTTCCAAAATTATTTAGGGAAAGAATGAATGATCCCAAGATTAAGATAAACATGTAGAACTATGCTGAAACCGGTTTGGCTCAGTGGATAAGAGCGTCGGCCTGCGGACTGAAAGGTCCCAGGTTCGATTCAGGTCAAGGGCATGTATCTTGGTTGCGGGCATATCCCCAGTAGGGGGTGTGCAGGAGGCAGCTGATCGATGTCTCTCTCTCATAGATGTTTCTGACTCTCTATCCCTCTCCCTTCCTCTCTCTGTAAAAAATCAATAAAATATATTTAAAAAACAACAACATGTAGAACTAATGGGATACAAAGAAGAGTCCAAGGAGACAGTGGCATTTCCACACTTACGAGAGTCAGGATCCAGTTACCAATTAGCCTAGAAGGACTCCTAGAACCTGGATATGCTGCACATGGAAGGTAGTCCTGGCCTCTCCATAACAGAAGATCCTGGCTGGGTTCAGGGCCACAGAGGGGGCTTTAGTATTAAATTCAGCATTGAATTCAATAAACTCCATTTCCTTTTAAATTTGAAGGTAATGTATGTACATAGTAGAAATTTTTGAAAAATGTACAGTTATAGACAAATAAGGATCCATAGGTCTATCATTAGAGAATAATAATTGCTGATACCCTTCTGGATTATTTTCTCCATCTGTTTTTGTGTTTTGTTTTGTTTTGTTTCATTTATACCTGCTTTTCCTCTAATTTCAGGCCTTCATTAACCTTTAGAGCTATAGTATTAGTATAGTTCCATATTTAACATCTTGGTAAACATTTCATGGCTGCTTAACAATTTTCTATTTTTAGGCACTTAGGAGCTTTCTAATTTTGTCACAGTCATAGGAAGGCTTTGAGGACCGCCCTTATGCATAGAGCTAGCTGCTGCTCCATCTCTGTCCTTCTCTGCACTGGCTGCCTCAGCCTCAGCCAGGCTGCTTTAAACTCCTGCAGTCTCCCTGATTAGTTGGTGCTACCCAGGCATTTTTTGTGTCGTTGTCCCCCGCCACTACCACCACCATACCACCACACACCCTCTCCAAGAATGACCTCAGCTTCCCATGTTCTCATCCAAGCTTTATTGAACATTACTGACATCATCACCTCCTCCTCTAAATGACTGGCCAGAGGCAGATGCCACTTTAGGTTTCTGCCCATCTGTTCACAGATGCCCTCAATAAATTTTCTTCATGCCGTCAAAAAATAAAATAAGCCCAGCCTGCGTGGCTCAGTGGTTGAGTGTCAATCTAGGAACCAGGAGGTTACAGTTCAATCCCCAGTCAGGGCACATGCCTGGGTTGCGGGCTCGGTCCCCAGTGTGGGGCATGTGGGAGGCAGCCGATCAATGATTCTCTGTCATCATGGATGTTTCTGTCTCTCCCTTACCCTTCTTCTCTGAAATCCATACAAATGTATTTTTTAAAATAACAATAATAATAAATAAATAAAATGACCAGCCACCCCTGGGCCCCTGCATTGGCTTCAGTTACTACCTGCTGACTTATGATTATCAGCTCACCTGTCACCCCAGTCCAATCATACCCTCATTTTTCCTCATGTTCCTAGAACCCAGCAGGGGCTGGCATGTACTATGGACCCAGAAATGTGTATGAATGAATGGATGACTGGATAAACTCTAGAACTGGGCTTCACTGGGCCAGAGGTCATTTTTTCCCCTCCTATGATTTGAATATTTCATGAAAAGATTAATAAAACAAGCCCATATATCAGCGGTTCTCAACCTGTGGGTCGCGACCCCTTTGGGGGTCGAACGACCCTTTCACAGGGGTCACCTAAGACCATCCGAAAATGCAGATATTTACATCACAATGCATAACAGTAGCAAAATTTCATGTTGGGGGTCACCAACACATGAGGAACTGTATGCAAGGGTCGCGGCCTTAGGAAGGTTGAGAACCACTGCCATATATATATATATATATATATACACACACAGTACTACTGTTTCTACTCCCTCCCCCTGCTTAAGGTTCAAAATAAGATACCACTCCTTCAGGGCACTCCCACCACCTTCCCAGTCTTCTCCCTCAGGGGATACAGGCCACTCTCCTCCCAGGGTCCACAGCTCAGCCTGCTGCCATCTCTGCAATCTTGTCAGTCCAGGCCTGAGGCTGAGCCTGCCCTCTTCTCTGTCTCTTTAGCTAGACTGTGTTATGGGAGCACAGGCTGGTCCTGACCAGTACTCACATCTGGGTTAATAGTGCAGGCATCCCATACAAACTGACATACCTACAGAAGAGAGTAGCTCATCTTCACTGAGTTCCTAGGAGGCACCTAAATCTGTAACTCACTCTTTATGCTTTCTCATTGTGTCCTCAAAAATCAATACAGTGTGATGGGAACTACAACCATCCCCATTTTACAGCTGCAGAAACTGACAAGTTAAGCCTGTGATCACACAGTTAAAAAGGGCAATCTGCCCTAACTGGTTTGACTCAGTGGAAAGAGCGTTGGCCTGTGGACTGAAAAGTCCCAGGTTCAACTCCAGTCAAGGGCATGTACCTTGGTTGCAGGCACATCCCCAGTAAGAGGTGTGCAGGAGGCAGCTGATTGATGTTTCTAACTCTCTATTCCTCTCCCTTCCTCTCTTTAAAAAAATAAATAAATAAAAGGTATTTCAAAAGGGCACTCTGATATTTAAGCCCTCTATAATTTTATGGCCCACCATCATAATTATGAACTATATTAAGATATGTTGTTGTTGTTGTTGTTGTTTTTTAAATATATTTTATTGAATTTTTACAGAGAGGAAGAGAGAGGGATAGAGAGTCAGAAACTTCGATGAGAGAGAGACATCGATCAGCTGCCTCCTGCACGCCCCCCACTGGGGATGTGCCTGCAACCAAGATACATGCCCTTGACCGGAATCGAACCCGGGACCCTTCAGTCCGCAGGCCGACGCTCTATCCACTGAGCCAAACCGGTTCTGGCTGTTGTTGTTTTTTTTAAATATGTTTTTTATTGGTTTCAGAAAGGAAGGGAGAGGGAAAGACAGAAACATCAATGATTAGAGAGAATCATTGTTTGCCTACTGCACACCTCCCACTGTGGGAGCCTGCAGCCCAGGCATGTGCCCTTGACTAGAATTGAACCCGGGACCCTTTATTTATTTATTTATTTTTAAAATACATTTTATTGATTTTTTACGAGAGGAAGGGAGAGAGATAGTTAGAAACATCAATGAGAAACATCGATCAATCAGCCGCCCCCTGCACACCTACCACTATCCTTACTCCTGCCCCCTTGCACACGTAATCCTTACTCACTGCGGAATGTACCCGCAACCAAGGCACATGCTCTTGTCTGGAATCAAACCCCGAACTCTTCAGGCCGCAGGCCGATGCTCTATCCACTGAGCCAAACCCGTCAGGGCAAACCCGGGACCCTTTAGTCTACGGGTGGATGCTCTGTCTATTAAGCCAATCAATAAAAACATATTTTAAAAAAGATGTCGGGCCCTAACTAGTTTGGCTCAGTGGACAGAGCATCAGCCTACAGACTGAAAGGTCCCAGGTTCGATTCCGGTCAGGGGCATGTACCTTGCTTGGGGGCACAACTCCAGTAAGGGGCGTGCAGGAGGAGGCTGATGGATGTCTCTCTCTCATCGATGTTTCTGACTTTCTATCCATCTCCCTTCCTCTCTGTAAAAAGTCAATAAAAATATTTTTTTAAAAATCTTTAAAAAATATGTTGGGTGGAAATCACAAGTGGAAGGAGGATGGGGAGGAGCAGCAGGAAGGGAAGCAATGTTGCCATAGTGACCCCACCTGTCCCTTCCTGTAGACCTGTCAGTCCATTTGTGGCTACCTGTCCCCATGGCCCACATACACCAGTGGCCAGACCATTCTGCATAAACGAAAGCCCTGCTCAGATGTCTACTGGAAGAAAACAGGGTAAGCTAGGGTCAGTCAGATGGTGGATGGGCTAGTACAGACCCCATATTGGGCCCGGAGATAGCCCTGGGAGGGGGGGTGGCGGGAGGTGTTGCGCCAGACTGAGAATGAAAAGGCCTTGGAAGGTGCCCATTACAACAGTCCACCCCCTGCCCCCTGTAGTAGCTGGAAGCAGAGCACCCTGGGCACTACCAAGCCGCGGTTCCTGGAGCAGCTAGAGAACTACCTACGCAAGGAGCTCCTTCTGCTGGATCTGAGCACGGATTCTGCCCAGGAGCTGAGGCTACAGGTCAGAGCCAAAGAATTACTATGGGCAGGGCAGGGAGAGGGGGCAGGAAGAAGCCTTACTCACGAGCACGGAGCACGTGAGACCTTCAGGAAACACCAGCCTCTCCCAGTCTTTGGGGTTCCCGTTCCTGATAAGAGGAACATGTTCTATGACAAAGCCAATGAGCAGGAAAGGCTGCCTGTATGGAACTAAAACTCTCCTGAGGCTTCAGTTTCACCTGTGTCGGGTGGATAGATGCTGTCTCCAGTCCCTTCAGCTATGATCCCTAGTGCTCAGCGTAGGTCATTGAATATCAGTGAATGGAGCTTGCATCCTGACAGCTGGGCAAGCATGGGTCCTACAGTGTCCACCATTCCAATGACAACAGCCCCAAGCTCCAGGAACTTGGCCCAGACACAGAGAGAAATGTAGATGCAGCCTAGATTCTGATACATACCAGGGAGGGAATCGCCAAATCCCTACTAAAACAGGGATGGTGATGGGTAATCCCTCACTTCTGACTGAGTCACTGATGAAAGCATTTGCTGTGAGCACCATCTGAGTGCCAGTCCCGAGTGGGGCTGAAAGTAACTTCCTAACAAGGAAGCAGAAGCTTGGAGAAGGCATAGGATTATGAAGTAGTGTGGCTGGGATTCAAACTCAGGGCTGAACTGGGAGCCTGTGCTCATTCCAGTACACAGTGCTGTCTCTGAAATCTTCCTGTGTGTCTCAGGGGGACAGGAAACCACACCTCTACTTGGAGGTCAGAATGCAAGGCCAGAGCCTTTGAATCTTCTCCAGCTCCCACAGGGCTGAAAGATGGGGGGGGGGGTTCTGATGGGAGTCCAACTGAGGCACAGTGCATGGAGGCTGGCTGGCTGCCGGGAGAGCCAGAGAGGGGGCTCGGGTACAAAGGCTGGGAGGTCCTGACCCAGGTCATCCGCCTGGTCTTAGAGACAGCACCAGGAGAGGTCTCCGAGAGCAATTGAGAGGAACAGAGCTACCCCTCAGCTCCTTAGCCCTAGGAGATACTTGGGTGATGCCTGAGGCCTTTACTTGAATGTGGGTCACCCAGCAGCTTCATGCTAGAATTCTTCCAAGCCAAGTAAATAAAAACTTAGGCTCCACGGAGGGTGGCAGCTACAGGTCAGGAGGTGACCAGTTCCTTTTTCTTGCCAGCCTTACAGAGAGATCTTTGAGTTCTTCATAGAGGACTTCAAAACATACAAGCCATTGCTATCCTCCATCAAGAATGCATATGAGGTGATGCTGGGTAAGACTGCAGCCTCCCCGCCTGGGCCCAGACCGAAAGAGGCAGAGAGGATCCTACTCTCTGACCTTCTGGGACTTTGCAGCAGCTCTGGGACAGCTACAAACTGAACCTTGAGGTCACCAAGCCCTGCTTAGCCTTTTTTGCTTCCAGTGTCCTAAGATAGGGCACCTGGCCATCTCCTATCCTTGGGAAGCATGCAGAGGCAGTACCTATAGGAAATACAGTATATTTTCCATTGAGAGTGATCTCAGAAGGGAGTGAGTGCCCCACCAGGCTCAGGAGGTGCTAGGCCTGGTGCAGCTGCACCAGGGGGAAAGGGCATAGGTGAGACCCCAGTCCTCATCTGGACTCTGTCTTAGTTTAAAAGCAAGTGCAAGCCCTAGCCGGTATGGCTCAGTAGATAAGAGCTTTGGCCTGTGGACTGAAGGGTCCCAGGTTCAATTCCAGTCAAGGGCATGTGCCTTGGTTTCAGGCCGGGCCATCCCCAGTAGGGGGTGTGCAGGAGGCAGCTGATTGATGTTTCTCTCGATGTTTCTAACTCTATATCCCTTTCCCTTCCTTGCTGTAAAAAATCAATAAAATACATTTTAAAAAAAAAAATGCAAGAAGGCCTTAAGTAGGGGCCACCCGGCATGAGTATACTCCTAGAGTTTTCAAGGGCTGTAGCCACTCAATGAGACCTTAGGATTAGTTTCTCCTCGCTGTTCTCCATGGCCCTAAAGGGTCTCTCCCACATGTCCCTGCTTAGCCCACCAGAAGGAGGAGATTCGGGCTCTGGAACCCTTGAAGGCCAAGCTTGTCACAGTGAATGAGGACTGCAACGAAAGGATCCTGGCCATGAGGGCTGAAGAGAGATCCGAAATCTCCATGCTGAAGAAAGAGAAGATGGGTTTGCTAAAACTCATTGACAAAAAGAATGAGGAGAAGATCTCATTGCAGAGCGAGGTGAAAGAAAGCACTATGGTGACCAGCTCCCTGAATTCCTGCCACCCCCACTCCAGGGTTGACCCTAGGCCTTGGGACTGAGGTGACTCCCTAACTCCCTCCATCCTTCTGCCTGGGATATCCTGTGCCACAACCTCCCCAGAGCTCCTGCTACCTCTACACTCTGCTTTGGCTCAGCATCGGCTCCGTGTAGCCCCAAATGCCAGCAGTTCTGCTCCTCTTGACTGCCAGACTTTCTCCACAGGAGGACACATCAGCACTTTGCTGGTTCTCAAAGTGGCCAGTCTCCCTCTTCCTCTAGCTTTCTTGTTCCCAAGCCTTGATGGAGCTACTCAGCACACACCCCATCCCCTTGTGGTGACTTAGCCCCTGACCATGCACCCACCTTCCCAACAGGTGACCAAACTGAGAAAGAGCTTGGCTGAAGAGTACCTGCACTACCTCACTGAGCGAGATGCCCGCAAGATCCTCATTGCAGACCTGAATGAGCTACGGTACCAGCGGGAAGACATGTCACTAGCCCAGTCCCCAGGTAAACCCGAGGTGGGGTTCTCTGTCCTGAGGAAGTGCTGGAGAGGAGTTGCTCTTATTACTCACTCCCATTCATTCGACTCTCCTAATGTTATGTTCATTTTGTGCCCATTCGTGATGGGAGATGTTCCTGCTGCCACCTGGGTCTATGGATCTTCTGAGCTGGACTGAGAATCACAGACTCATTGTTTTAAGTGGGATACAATTTCTGGCAGCTAAGGCAGCCTAGGAAAGATAGACCTGGTACCCCTTGTCCTGTGTTTCTCTAAGTCCTCAGCCATAGGCTGGTGGTACTGTGGGGAAGACCCAGGGATTCCCAAGCATGGAGAGCAGAAGGACCTGGGATAGACCCCAAGGGACACTCTAACCCTGACCTGGGCTATATAGGCCCGAGCCAGGGTGATTCGAGCTGCCAAGCCTCCTGGCAGGTGTTTGGGGGGAGGACCCCGTGAAGTTATCACTGGCTCTGAAGATGACCCGGCAAGACCTGGCCCGCACGCAGATGGAACTCAACACCATGAAGGCCAATTTTGGAGATGTGGTGCCCAGGAGGGATTTTGAAATGCAGGAGAAGACCAACAGGGATCTGCAAGAGCAGGTGCTGGTGGGCAGGCAAGCCAGGCAAATAGAGCAGGGTCATGCAGGTGGGTAGCAAGGACCAATCACCTTGCCCACAGCTGGAAAGCCTGAGAGACGACTACGAAGAGGTTCGCAAGGAGCATGAGATATTGCTACAGTTGCACATGGTCACGCTGAAGGAACGGGACCAGTTTTTTTCTGAGCTGCAGGAGATCCAGCGCACCTCCACACCACGGCCTGACTGGAACAAGTGCGAAGGTAATGATGGCCACTGAAGGTAATTGGAGTTCCAAGGACTGCTCAAGTGCACGGTCCAAACTCCAGCTTCCTCTCTCCACCTGCAGAGGTGGTGGCTGGGGGTCCAGAACGCTGGCGCACGCTGGCTGAGGGCAAGAACAGTGACCAGCTGGTGGATGTGCTCCTGGAGGAGATTGGCGAGGGACTGCTCCGGGAGAAGGACTTCTTCCATGGTCTGGTAGGGGAGTCCCTGGGCTCGAGAGACTTGTGGCCAGTCAGAATGGCCAGGCCTTGCTGCTGAGACTTAAGCAGTGGTTCTCAACCTTCCTAATGCTGCAACCCTGTAATACAGTTCTTTATGTGGTGGTGATCCCCAACCATAAATTTATTTTTGTCGCTACTTCATAACTGTAATTTGCTACTGTTATGAATCTTAATGTAAATATCTGTGTTTTCTGATGGTCTTAGGAGACCCTGCTAGCTGTTCGCGACCCACAGGTTGAGAACCGCTGTTCTAGGGGAACCCTCTGGGAGGCTGCCTTGCTTCAGATTGGGGCCACAGGTGAGCTCAGTGATCATCTGACACTCTCCCTTCCAGGGCTATGAGGAATCCATCCTCCCCTCTTTCCTTCGGTTTGATGGCGTTGTGGAGAACAAGAAGCCAACCAAGAAGGATGTGATAAACCTCCTCAAGGATGCCTGGAAGGAACGTCTCGTTGAGGAACAGGTCAGATCTCACCTGCCATCTAGCCAGGCATGGCCTCCAGAGTTATCCTGAGAGGGGTGTGAGGATTCCATTGAGGTGCTAGGAAGCAGGGTGGAGAGCCAACTAACCATAGAATGGCTAACAAAGCAGTCTTCCCCTACACTGCAGAAAGAGAGGTTCCCGGATTTCTTCTTCAATTTCCTGGAGTCTCGCTTTGGGTCTTCTGATGCCATGGCCTGGGCTTACACAATTTTTGAAAATATTAAGCTCTTCCGCTCCAATGAGCTCATGCGTCAGTTCTATGAAATCTTGACAGAAAAGGTGAGTTTGGGTTTGGCCCTCTACCCTTTGTCCCCAGCATAGGCCAGCTCTGTCTTTACCCCTCCAAGATGCAATTTAGTGCTTCCCTCCCTGCAGAAGAGTGAAAATGTGTACATCAAGCAGAAGGAGACAGTAACACACCTGCTGAAGGAGTTGACAAGTGTTGACAGTCAGAACGAGGGGCTACTAACCATGGAGCAATTAAGGTAAGAGGCTGGCCAGGCCACCTCAAACTCCTGCCTGATATTCCCTCTGGCCAGGCTCCCAGATGTGCAAAGGAAAGGGGAGGCTGGTGGGAAGGGCCACAGCCTCAGTGCTGGCTATTTTTGAGCACTAGTGGGGCCGGCAAAAGGGTGCAGGGAGATGGATGGGCAGGCCTCAGCCAGGCCCTTTTGTCTCTCACAGCACTGTGCTCAAGAGCACCTTCCCCTTCAAGAAGGAAGACAAAATTCAGGAGCTGATGGAGGCAGGGGGCTGGCATACCAGCAGCAGCAATGCAGACATACTCAATTACCGTTCACTGTTTGCGGAGGTGGGTGGGTAAATGGGGGGGGAGGGGGTCCAGGAACTTACCCAGCTCTGCCCTAGTCTATTAGACTCTAGCCCATGTGCCATCATCCTGTCTTGCCCCCTCCCAGGATGAGGAAGGCCAGAGTATGCCCTTTGTGCACAAGCTGTGGGAACAGTACATGTCTGAAAAGGATGAGTACCTACAGGAGCTAAAGCAAGAGCTGGGCCTGGAACTGTGAGTGACCCTGGGGCTCTCAGCCATAGACAAGTCCCACAGACTGGGCCATAGGGTGGCATCTCAAGCCCTTGCGTCTCCCTGTGTACTGAACTTGCTGCTGGGCATTATATACTGCTCAAGTCAGGCAGAAAGGCATCCTGAGGTCTTGGGTGTGTGAGAGGGGTATCAAGGCTCTCTATTTCTTCCCTTCTCCTATGGGGCAGCCGTGAAGAAGTGACCTTACCCAAGGTACGTGACACCCTGCTGACCATTGATCCCAACCTGGACAAGCAGACCTTGAACAGCTATTTGAACCAGGCCTTCCAGGTCTCTGTGGCAGAAGTACCAGAGGAGAGTGAAGAGAATGAAGAGGACATTGTGGCATCGCTCCAGACTGTCCTGGAACGACTTCAAATAATCGACATCAGGCGCAAGGGGCCTCGGGAGCAGGAGCCTGCAATCTAGGGCCACTGTGGGCAGCTAACCCCTTTTAGTATAAAATTGTTTTGTCTGAACACATGCTATTCTCTGGGTTATGCCTGGGGAGTTAAGGGGAGGAGATGGTCCCAGGATACTTATCAAAATGCAACATATTCTCTCTCTGACACTTATTTATTTATTCCTCACCCAAGGATATTTTTTCCATTGATTTCTGGAGTGTGGAAGTGGGGGATGAGGGGGAGAGATAAACACCAACGTGACAAAGACACATCAATTGGTTGCCTCCCGCACACGCCCCTACCGAGGCTGGGGAATCTGCAAGGAAGGCAAGGGACCTTGACTGTGAATTGAACCTGCAAATCCTCCGTGGGCTGACACTCTAACCACTGAAAAAACCGGCCAGGGCATGACACTTTATTGATGGTGAGGCATGGTGAGGAGATCTGGAAGAGTATGTGGGGCCAAGGGGCCCCTGGTGGGGACAGGGTAGGTGTTGAAGTCTGACCACTACTGGGCAGGGAAGACGGTATTGCCACTGAATGCACAAGGGATGAGGAGCTGCCGGTACTCCAGGGGCAGGTGCTGCTCCACAAGCACATGCAGGGAGACTCGGTCAGTGACCAGGCCCTGCCTGCAGCAGAAGAGGATGAAGACAGACAGGATCAGTGTCAGCATTTCCACACATAGAACCTCCCTGCATCCACCCACTTACCGTCGCATCAGCAGCTCCAGGTCCTCTAGCCTCACAGTTTTTCGGCCAGCGTGAGCAGCAAATACATCCAGGTCATCACAGAGATGTTCGAAATACTTGTCCAGGCTGCCAAGGTTGGGGTACAGCAGACTGAACAGACTGTTCATAATGTGAGGGGCTCCTCTCCCCACCAGAGTCCAGGACTCACCATTTCTCCACCATCTCAAGAGCTGCCTTCTCCATGGGCATTTTTGCATAGAAGCTGAAGAGCTTAGCATAGTGGCTCAGTCCCGTCTTATAAGGATCTCGTCGCAGTCTGGGGCCAGCAGTTCGGACCCGGGTAGGAAGCCTGGCCGATAGAGGCTCCAGCGGCTCTGAAGATAACCTGGGGGCAGGAATGAACTGCTGCCTGCAGAGGCCCTAATCAAACATAAATCTTGCTGGCTCCTGCTAAGACTGGGGCCCTTGTGCTCCTTGGCCAGCTTGGACCAACAGCTCCAAACATCTGCTTGCGGGGGGGGGGGGGGGGAATGGGGACAAGGGGCCACGTAAAGGCCTGGTCTTTCCTTGGGGCCCTGATCCTCCACAGTCTGGACCCAATGTCTCTATTTAGCCTCATCATACAAATTGGTACTTGCTCAGGCCCATGACCCTTAGGCCTCAGCATGGACATTGCCTCTACTAAGCATATTGCTGCCTGTCTGATTCTGCTAATCCTCCTCCAGGAAATTGTTTCTGACTGTATATTGACCTGGCCACTTCCCCCTACCCAGGATCCTCTCAGTCCCTAGAAGCAGGCACCAGGACAGGTGTGCTCTCCGTGAGCACCACCCAGCCCTCCTGAGGGTGTTCTGCTGGTTAATCATCTGCATACCTGTAGGAAGAGGGATTACCCTGTGGTGCCCAATGCCAACCACAGTGCCTGTCCCTTCCCAAGAGGCTCATGTGGAACAAGGTCATGGAATCTTACACTGCAGTGCTAGTCGGTGGGGCTGGCTCATGGAACTCAAGTTGCCTGGCCTGAGGAAGCTCCAAGGTGCTGGAGGCCAACTCTGGCCTTGCTGCAGAGAAAGGGCAGAGTTACAAGGGGGAGCTCAGGCCTAACTGTCTCACACAACCCTGAAAGCCTACAGCCTCCTTGTCCTGTTCACTGAGGGCCCCATCTAGCTCCAGCCAGCCAAGCAAGGGGCACCCCAGAGTCTCCCTGGGTCAACGCTTCCTGTGCTCAGAAACAGAACTCAGCCCGGTCGGCATGGCTCAGTGGTTGAGCATCAACCTATAAACTAGGAGGTCATGGTTTGATTCCCAGTCAGGGCATATGTATGGGTTGTGGGCTCAATCCTCAATGTGGGGTGGCATGCAAGGAGGCAGCCCATCAGTGACTCATTGATGTTTCTGTCCCCCTCTCCCTCTCCCTTCCTCTCTGAAATCAATAAAAATGTATTTTTAAAAATATATATATTTTATTGATTTTTTTACAGAGAGAAAGGGAGAAGAATAGAGAGTCAGAAACATTGATGAGAGAGACATCGATCAGCTGCCTCCTGCACGCCCCCTACTGAGGATGTGCCCGCAATCAAGATACATGCCCTTGATTGGAATCGAACCCGGGAACCTTCAGTCGCAGGCCGACGCTCTATCCACTGAGCCAAACTAGTCTTGGCAAAAAAATGTATTTTAAAACAGGAAGAGAAATAGAACCTAGGTAAGGCCTTCCTCCAGAAGGCCAGGGGCTGAACACAACTGTTACCCCACTCACCCTGATCCCTGCACTGGGCCCCTTACCTGTCCTACCTTCAGTGTCCTTATCCCCTGAAGATCTTTCTGGCTCCTTGGCCTCAATAGCCCCCCAGGATCCTTCTGCTTCTGTCACTTCTATGTGTGCCTCAGGCTCTTCTGCTCTGGCAGATGCTTGTGCTCCTGCTGCTTCCTTCACTTCATCCAAGCTCATGCTTTCTTCCATTATTTCCTCTACCTCTTCACCAACTCCATCCTGTAAGGGCTCTAGTTCATCTTCTCCAGAGGTACCATTGCTGGTGTTTGGGAAGCCCATAGCAAGGGCATTAACCTCCTCTGCCTTTCCTGCCAGAAGCTGGACTGGTTTCCCAGGATCTGAATCAAGGGGAGAGAATATAGACTAGAGAAGCAGTAGATCAAGGCTATAGCTCTGAAAGGGTAAAGATGGAATAGTAAAACCCAGTCTAGCCCTCAAGGAAGAAGGCCAGAAGTACTGGTTTGGTGTCTCCTGGCCTAACACTGGACTCTACCCTTGGATGGAGGAGAAACCAACAGCCATAGGACTCTGAGGGGCACACATATGGAGGGAAAACCACCAGTGCCAACGCTTGCCCAAGCTTGGCTTGCCTCCAGGCCACCTGTCCCACATACTCACTGTTGTCCTGCAGCCGAGGCCCACTGCTCCGTGTCCTGCGACTGACAGTCCTCTCAGCAGAGAGAGAGGGATAAGGGAGGGAGTGGTGCACACTGGGGGAACGGCCAATCAAAGGCTGGGAGAAAGGCTGGGTGTCCTCCAACACGGTGTCCGTCGGCAGAGTAGCAACAGGGGTTCTGTCACCTGGAGATCAAGGACCAGATGGCACTCAATATATTCCAGTCCCACCTGCTGCTACCCAGTCACCACCGCCTGGTTATAAGGAGGCCCCATAAGCCTATCCCAAGTAGCCTTCAGAGAAAGAAGGCTATAGTCTAAGCCTTATATTCCTAATACAGCTCTCCTTGCTTACCTTCCTGCTCCTTAGTCTAGCACTCCCAACTCCATTGCTTGCACCCAAACTGCTCATCCATGCCTCCACTCTCTACTTCTTACTCTGCTCACCTCTGCCTGGAACCCTCCTCTTACCCTACTGAACTTGTCTTCTGGAGTTAGGTTCCCAGGTCAGCTTGAATGGCCAGCTGATCCTGAAACTTGGCCCCTTTCAACCTCCCAACAAGCTCTTGCTGCCCCTTTCCTACCCTCAGCCTTGTAGCTCTCAAGGACCTGGGGTCCTGGAAGATCCTGAGGGACTAAGACGAGGTCCCACCAAGACAAGAGAACCTTATGGAAAGAAAGCAGAAACTCCTTATACTAGTAGACCTATTGGCTAGGCTTATTCACTGCCCTTGATCCAATAAAGAGGGGAGCAACCCTGGACTCAGCAGCACCTTTTAACTGTCATGAGGGAAAGCTTTCCCCACAGGCTGGCAAGAGGGAAATCTCAACATTACCTGGAAAAGCCGGGGCCACGGAAGTATCTTGCAGATCCTGCAAAAATACACCCACATCTACAGCTCGGCGTGTAAGAGGCCTGCGGGCCAAACCAGGCCTCTGCACTGATTGTGGCAGGAGAGGTGTGGCGAAGGTCAGGTTGAGGGAGCTTGTGGGAGAAAAGAGTCACAAAGGAAAGTTAGCTACTTGAGGCCTAGTTTCCCATCATTTCTCTATCTGCCCTGGTGCTCTCAGCTTCTAGAACACACCTACCACGCTGTTCATTGGCAGTGAGCAACATGGTCAGAATCTAGTCAGCACCTCCCCTGCAAGCCTCTCCTCAACCAACCCCCAGGAGGGGCAACTGCACCTGGTGAGGGAGGAGGCACCAGTATTCCCAGGAGGCTCCGTAACAGGCTCTAAAAAGAAGAAACTGTAAGTTACCCAGGCTCAGGCTCGCCCTCCCTCAGGCCTCCTAAGCCCCCCACAGAAAATAGGAGAGAGAGGGTGGCCAGAGGGGTGGTTCACGGCCTCACCTTGGGGGAGAGGCACCCCCTGGTCCATTCCTTGCTGAAACTCTGACAACCTCAGCCTCTGCTTCCTCTTGCCTGAAGCCAGCAGACGTGGAGCCAAGGTTGTGGGGGGGTGGGGCTCAGGAAGTTGCAGTTCCAGACTAGAAGGATGGAACTAATCTCAGATAGGCCAGGAGGCCCACATATGGCTTTCAGGACCCCCCCCCCCCCCCAACAAGGCTGCCTCATCAGAGCTGTCTCACAGCCCAGCCCCAAGTAGGGAATTCACTGTGCACCTACCTGCCAGGGCTGCTTTCCCGGCTGGAGAACTGGACCACCTGCGGGGCTGGCACTGGCTTCACCACTGACTCTGGCATGACCATGGAGGATTCCGGGGCTGCGGAAATAACCAGAGGAGGGTGAAACTGGGAGGGCAAGCTGTCCTACATAAGGGGATAGATACCATGGGCCGGGGCCCCTGACCAGCAGACCGGTGCTCACGTACCGGTTAATAGGATATTCTCAAGCAGAGTCCGGGGTGTCTGTTCCTTCAGCTGTCCCCGGGCTCGGTGGGACTGCCGCCTGGCCGTTGTCTTTGGTTGGCTCCTCAGCCTCATAGAGAAAGGTGTTTGGAGCAGGGTTCTCTGGACACTGTATAAAGACCAGCGGCTCTGAGAATTAGGGGAACTGGGGGATGCAGAGACACATCCTCATCGGAGATCTTAGCCTGAAGACTTTTCCTCTCGGGGACAGGGGTCCAGAAACCTCTTGTCCTTCCCATAGCCCGTTCCAAGCTCGATGTCACCAGGGTCGTGGATGAAAGGGAGCCCCAGGGGCATGGGGAGAGAGAGAATAGGACCCAGTCAGAGACAGGGGCTGAGGAAGGCTTCCCAGAGGTGACACTGGCAGGAGGGAAGGCTTAGCCACAGAGACCAGAGGAGTCATTGGAAGAGTATCCATCCCAGCCGTTAAAAATAACAGCCTAAGGAAGAGATTTATGTTTAAACTGGTGGGGGCTGACAGCAACCTCCCCATGGGACACGCTGGCCCTAGTCTCTCCAGTCCCAACCCTCGGACACGAGAACCACATGAATGTTCCCAGGGCACAGCTCGCACCTCAAGAATGGCTTTCCATTGCCCATAAGGGAACTGCACTGCCCCAGTCTGGCCGAGACGACGACGACGACCCCACGTGAGCCCGTCGCGGCTGACACCCCACCAAGTCAGCCAAATCCCTGCTCCCTAGCAAAGCGCCTTTCCCAGTTCCCGCCTCCCTTCCGCGCAGGCTGCGCTCTCCAGCTCCTGAGGGGGAGAGAGAGGCCACCCGGGAAGTAGTGGTGCAGGGCAGATGCCTCCGCACACTCTGGGCTGGTTTGGGGGAGAGCGGCGCAGAGGGCAGAGCAGAAAGCCGGGTGCTGAGCGCCCCCTCCCCTGCACTCCCACAGGCGGAGCACCCCCAGCGCGGGCCCAGCTGAACTCTGGGCGGCCCGGAGTCCCCAGGGGCTAGCTGATCCAAGCCCCGATAAGGGAGTGGAGCCGGTTCTCAGAGCCCTGGGCTCTGCAACTCTTCTGAGGCTCAGTCTCCTTCTGCAAACGGTGTCAGCGCCGGAGGACGCCGAGACCCCGCCCGCCAGGTCCCGTGGTTGCTCCAGTGCCGGGCAACGCCTTACACACCCAGCCCGAGTGCTCTGGCGTCGCCGCGGAGTGCGCGGGGCCTCGGTATCCAGCACGTGTCGCAGCAGCGTACGCGTCGTGGGCTCGTTTTCGGAGATGTCGCTGTCCGCCATCCTCTCGGCAGGCCGTCCGCCTCCCAACCGCTGCAGCAGTCCAGGCAGCCACCTTCCCGCCGCCGCCTTTGAGCCTAATCTCGCGAGACTGTCGCACAGCGCCACGGGAATTGTAGTTCTAGCCTCACCCTCCAGTGGCGAGGGGCGCGTGCAAAGGTGCCTACCCCATTCTGAACTTGCAGGCAGTTTTACCTAGGCGTGATCCTGGACAAATGGGTGCAACCAGCCGAGGCCCGGTTTCCTCATCTGTAAGCGGAGGATGATACCTTACAACGGGCTTGAGATGATTCAGTGAGATAAAGTTTAACTCAGGATTTGACACATATTAAGTCAGGCCATCAATAAATGGTGGTGCCGAGACCGGTTTGGCTCAGTGGATAGGACGTCGGCTTGCGGACTGAAAGGTCCCAGGTTCGATTCCGGTCTAGGGCATGTACCTTGCTTGCAGGCACATCTCCACTGTGGGGCGTGCAGGAGGCGGCTGATCGATGTCTCTCTCTCATCGATGTTTCTGACTTTCTATCCCTCTCCCTTCCTCTCTGTAAAAAAATCAATAAAAAAATATTTAAAAAATAAATGGTAGTCACTTATTAGAATATCTCTCATTCTCTTCTCCCTCTCAGAAGGTGAGGAGAGACACTTAGGGGAGGAAAAAATCATCTCATTTTATATGAGGTTTGGTCAGATTTGCATTTGTAAAGACCGCTCTGTAGGCTCACTATCCAAAGAGGCCAATTTGCAGGCTCCCAGGCTAGTGGGCTGTTTGTGACCCATCAGAGATGCTTTGATCTCCAAACACGTGCAATTCTGAGATGAACTTCAGCTCTCAAAGTTCTATCAATGCTGGAGATTCTATTATCATATTTTCACTGATTGACAAGCCCCCTCCTCTTTCTTAAACTTGCATGGAAACTGAGGTAGAACTTGAGTTCTGTGTCTCCCATGCTGTCCTTTTGCTCCTAGATCAGGTGTATAGTACCAGTTACTCAGACAGGCATGGGAATATTTGTGCTTGTGTTAAAAAATAAAGCAAAGAGCCTTTCCCTGCTCTGGCAAATATGGTGAATGTTCCTAAAACCCACCTAACTTTCTTTTTAAATAAGATGGACAGATTTTTTTTAACATATTTTATTGATTTTTCACAGAGAGGAAGGGAGAGGGATAGAAAGTCAGAACATCGATGAGAGAGAGACATCGATCAGCCGCCTCCTGCACACCCCACACTGGAGATGTGCCCGCAAGCAAGGTACATGCCCCTGACCGGAATCGAACCCAGGACTCTTCAGTCCGCAGGCCGACGCTCTATCCATTGAGCAAAACCGGTCTCGGCCACCTAACTTTCTGTAAGAAGTGTGGCAAGCATCAACCCCACAAAATAACAGTACAAGAAGGGCAAGGAGGCTTGATTCCTGTCAAGGGCATGTACCTTGGTTGTGGGCATAGCCCCAGTAGGGCGTGTTCAGGAGGCAGCTGATTGATGTTTTTCTCTCTCTATTCCTCTCCATTCCTCTTTGTAAAAATTAATGAACTATGAAAAAAAAGAAGGGCAAGGATTCTCTGTATGCGCAGGGAAAGTGGCGTAATTGACAGGAAGCAAAGTGGCTATTGGGGGGGTAGACTAAGCCAATTTTCAGAAAATAGTGATTGAGCATGACCTATGAACCAGAAAGTCAGTTCTATTCCCCATTTCTGGTCAGGGCACATGCTCAGGTTTCGGGCTTGATTCCCAGTAGGGGGCTTGCAGGAGGCAGCCGTTCAATGATTAATTGTTGATGTTTCTATCTCTCTTCCTCTATGAAATCAATAAAAACGATTTTTTAAAAAAGCTTTGAACTGGATAATATAAAAAAACACAAAACTCTTTTCTTCTTTTCTAAAATATATTTTTATTTGAGAGAAAGAGAGAGAAACATTAATGAAGAGAGAGAATAATTGATTGGTTGCCTCCTGCATGCCCCACATTGGGGTTCAAGCCCCCAACTCGGGAACCAGGAATCCAACCGTGATCTCCCGGTTCATAAGTCGATGCTCAACCCCTGGGCCATACAGGCCAGACCCCAAAACTCTTTTCAAAACAGTTTGAGACATGACTTTTGTATGATACTATTCTATGAATTTACATGCTGACCTGACAAGCTCAAGGGAGACCTGCCTGGCAATCTTAAGAACTCAGAGACCTAAAATAACCACAAAGGATGGTCTGAAAGTAAACTTTAACTAAAGGCAGTTATGGTGGGCAGTTACATCGTAGGCTGGTATCTTCCCTGACAAAGTCAGCCTTTACCTAAACTGAGCTTATCTGTCTTTTGGCATATACATAACAAATCCTTGAAATGTCTGGGTAACTTGTAACTTCCCTTGTTCCAGGCCCCTTGGGGCACAACCTAATCAAATGCCTTCATATTATGTTAATTGTTCCTGCACCCACCTAAGCATGTCTATCATTTTACTTTTTATCCAATCCCAGGGGTTTTCCCCTCCCCCACTTTGCTTTCTCCTGCCTCTCTAATTTATCACCAATGGATTTCATGTACCCACCTAGTCCCTTCCTTTGATTGCAATGTATAAAAATAGATGAGAAGCCTCCATTCTCTGGAGCTATCCCAATCCATTGAGATACTGCTTCCTGGAAATTGTCCACAGTTTGGCTCAAATAAACTCACAAAAATTCTTTACAGGTTTAAATGTCTTTTGTTTTGTTTTTTATGTTAACAGGTCAAACTTTATATTTACTACATGTTTAAAAAAACACTGGGTTCATGAAGTGAGGGAAGGAGTCAGAGATTAGCAAGGGCTGGACCATGTGAGTTCTCACAGGCTCTGAAAGGAGTTTGGACATTATTCTAAATGCAGTACGCCACTGGAGGGATTTAAGCAGAGGTATTACGTAATCATATTTTCTTTGGCAGAACATGAAGAACAATTCAGGGGAGGCACAATAGGAAGTAGGGAGACATGTGACGTGATCTTGCCTTTCTCCTGAAGTGACGAGATAAAGGGTGGGTGACAAGATAAAGGACAGCAGGAGGGAAGAAAGCCATGCATTCAGATAAGTCTTGGGAGTATAGAAGATTAAATGTAGATTAGAAGTGATTTTATGTACTAGAAGGTAGAGGCTTTTTTGTTAATCCTCACCTCAGGATATTTTTCCATTGATTATTTAGAGAGAGTGGAAGGGAGGGGGAGAGACTCACCTCGATTGATTGCCTCCAGAAGGCCCTCCTCGCTGAGAATTGAGTCTACAACTGAGATACATGCCCTTGACTAGAATCGAACCCAGGACCTTTCAGTTCTCTGGCACCACTCTAGCCACTGAGCAAAACCAGCTAGGACTAAGAAGGTAGAGTTCTATTGAGCATAATAACATTCAGTGTTTCTGTGCAAAAGGAAATTATACCCATTTGTCCTCTCATCAATATATTTTTTCTTTTTAAAAATATATTTTGATTTTCTACAGAGAGGAAGGGAAAAGGATAGAGAGCCAGAAACATTGATGAGAGAGAAACATCAGTCAGCTGCCTCCTACTAGAGATGTGCCCCCAACCATGCCCTTGACCAGAACTGAACCCAGGACCTCTCAGTCCCCAGGCCAGCGCTCCATCCACTGAGCCAAACAGGTCAGGACTCACCAATATTTTTTGAGCAAGGTAGGCATTGAGACAGATAGGAGTAGAAACTTATCAGTAACTGTATGACAATGAAAATATATAATGTATATAATGAGCTTTTGCTGAATTTTATCTCTACTGCACATATTACATAAACATTTAATCATAACAAAGTGTGTATCTGTTACCATTGTATAAATGATTCACCCAAATGAATGTACCTCTTTCACTATGGGCTACACATACCAGGGAATGTATTTCTAAATTTGAAGGATTCAAGTGGTGGACATCAGCTGCATGGGCCAGGAGGATGGGACAGTCTCCTGTAATGGGTCTATGAAACCCTTTCTCCCCACATTGTCCTGTATTTTTCTACATTTTAAGCAAAGAACAACAAAATAATAATAATGACAGTAGTAGTAATTACGTTAACCTGGAATGTTATTGTTTTCTTTTGCAAGCTTCTAAATGCTCAATCTATTTTGTTTTTATAGCAAATGATTACAAATAATATATACTAGGCTTCAATTTCATAGCCATGGTCTGTAATCAGGGAGAGAGAAAAAAAGAGGAGGAAGACTCAGGATAAAGGTGAAGAAGAGCAAGAAATAGGACAAAGGGGGAACTCAGCAGAGGAGTAGGTGCAGGTAATTCCCCTGGAGGACTGCCTGGCCTCCTTCCTGGTTTTCTACAGCTTCTCTTGCCCTTTAGAATATTTCCCCAGAGAAGTCGAGGGAGGAGGGAAATTTCTTGTTACAATGCAAATCCTATCCATCCTTTTATTTTATTATTATTATTATTATTTCCATCCTTTTCTTTAACATCTTTCTGCAGTTCTCAGCCGCTTGCAGAATAAAATCCCAAGTCTTTCTATGGCCCTATTTGGTATCTGTAAGCGGCTTCTGCTACCCCAGCCGACACCTTACAAGCGCTTTAAGAGCAGAACCCAACTCTAGCTGGTTTTGCTCAGTGGACAGAGCGTTGGCCTGCAGACTGAAGGGTCCTAGGTTCGGTTCTGGTCAAGGACACATGCCAGGGTGGTGGGCTCAGTCAGTCCCCAGTTGGGGGTGGGGGGCAGCCGAACAATGTATATTTGGAGAGAGAGAGAGAGAGAGAGAGTGTCTAGTTCCTTCCTGCCTTATGGACTAATTCCCAGGGCAAGAACTAGCTACTCTTTCCCACCCAACCTTTTCCTTTTCCTCGTTTTTTTCTTCCTGGGCCTCCACTTCCCTTTTTTTTTTTCTCTCTCTCTGTCCAGTTAATTCCTGTGGATTGTTTATTTCTGTGATTAGACATTTATTCACTTCAGTTATCCAAAAGTCGGGCCCTCAACCTCAGTCTGTCTGGTTCTGGCGAGGTTTCCAAATCTCGGCACTGTGATTGGCACACAATAGGCACCTATTGGTCACTGTTTCGGTCAATAAATGAGGCAACGCAAGCAGCGGCTGTGTCGGGGGAGAACCCCAACGAAGAGAAAAAGGAACCTAAGGTCTTAAGGGGTGCCGCGGCCCAGGTCCGGCTAATCTACTCCTGCAGGAACGCCACCGCCTTCGCCTTAGGCAAGCAGCACCACCTCGCTCGAATCCTGGTCCGCAGTAACCCAACCTCTCCTGTGAGCGGCGCTCCAAGCCGCAGCCACTTGGTTCAACGCAAGGCATTGCGGAACTTGTAGTTTCCGTGGGTATATGCCCAAAGCGCTTGCGCATCGGAGGAGCGCGCGCCGTCCGACCCCCCCCATCAGGATTTCGTGTTTTTTAAAAGAGAGATCCAGGCGACAGCGTTCCAACCGGATACACCTCTTTAGTCTACGCTGATTCAGCCAGCTCTGGAAAGAATCTCCTCTACGGGAGCCGTGGCGGTTCCCTGAAAAGCGGCCGGAATAAGCACACCCCGCCCCGGAAGTAAGAGGCTTCTGGCGCGGTGCATTGTGGGGGGCGTAGTCCTCCTTCTCAGGCGGTCCTTCGCGGCGTCCCCGGGGCCGACTCCCGAGCGCAGGCGGGCGGCCTGGCGGGCTGCGCGGCGCGGGCCGGCGGAAAGCGTATTCTGGGCACGGGGTGCCGGGCCAGCCGGCTGCGCCGAACGGCAGTAGTGGGAAGCCACCCAAGGCCTCGCGCGGCGCCGCCCGTCGAGGGGCGGGCGGCGGCAGACAACCGGGCCGTCGAAGAGTTCAGGAGGCCGGTGGGCCGGGCCGCGCGGCGCAGCCATGCCAGGCTTTACGTGTTGCGTGCCGGGCTGCTACAACAACTCGCACCGGGACAAGGCTCTCCATTTCTACACGTTTCCCAAGGACGCTGAGCTGCGGCGCCTCTGGCTCAAGAACGTGTCTCGTGCCGGCGTGAGTGGATGCTTCTCTACCTTCCAGCCCACCACGGGTCACCGTCTCTGCAGCGTCCACTTCCAGGGCGGCCGCAAGACCTACACGGTGCGCGTCCCCACCATCTTCCCGCTGCGCGGCGTTAACGAGCGCAAAGTAGCACGCAGACCCGCGGGGGCCGCCGCCGCCCGCCGCCGGCAGCAGCAGCAACAGCAGCAGCTGCAGCAGCAGCAGCAGCAGCATCCGCCGCCGTCAGCGGCGACTGCCCAGACCGCCCAGCTGCAGCCGAACCTGGTGTCTGCCTCTGCGGCTGTGCTCCTCACTCTTCAAGCGGCGGTGGACAGCAGCCAGGCCCCGGGAGCCGTGCAGCAGGCACCCACTACTCCCACCGGAGATGATGTGAAGCCCATCGATCTGACGGTGCAGGTGGAGTTCGCGGCCGCAGAGGGCGCAGCCGCCGCAGCTGCCGCGTCGGAGCTGGAGGCTGCCACCGCCGGGCTGGAGGCTGCCGAGTGCCCTATGGGCCCCCAGTTGGTGGTAGTGGGGGAAGAGGGCTTCCCTGACACCGGCTCCGACCACTCGTACTCGTTGTCGTCAGGCACCACGGAGGAGGAGCTCCTGCGCAAGCTGAACGAGCAGCGGGACATCCTGGCGCTGATGGAGGTGAAGATGAAGGAGATGAAGGGCAGCATCCGCCACCTGCGTCTCACCGAGGCCAAGCTGCGCGAAGAGCTCCGAGAGAAGGATCGGCTGCTGGCCATGTCTGTCATCCGCAAGAAGCACGGAATGTGAATGGGTCCCCATGGGACTCCCGGGGCCCTGCCAGCCCAGGAGGCCTACAGGCCGCCATTGCGAACTCGCCTTTACTCCTGGGACACTGGTTGACTGTACTGAGGCTTAGGGCAGCTGGACTGTTGGTTGCTGGTGACCTGGCACCTTCTTGTTTCCTCTTGAAGTCTGGGACCTTGGACTTTGCTCTGGTGACACCAGCAGTTAATGACTTTGTCTCCCCCCCACATCCCCGTCTCCAGTTAATGTTGTGGGTTCTGGTTAAGCAGAGGCTTAGGAACCACTGAACTTGAAACTTACCCTGTAGGGATGCAGGTGGGATGCCCAAGGACTATGGTTTTGAGAAGACAACACCTTGAGGTTTGCCAGCAATCAGGGACAACTCTTCTGTGTGTAGTGATAAGGGAGCCAAGTGACATCAGTTCTCCTTTTCATGCTTTTCTTTCCCAGGTGCAGCCTGTGATTCTGATGGGAGCTGGCAGATCTGGGCCTCTGCCTCCTAGGACCTCCCTCTCCCGGAGGCCATCTATAAGGGGATCTAGGTGACATGCTGATGGAGCTCCAGCTTGCCAGGGACTTAGGTTTATCTTGTTATGTTTGCTACTGGTTACAAATTCTATTTTCTGTACAATTAGTCAGACTAAAGTTTTCACTGTGTTTGTTTGGCAAAATGAATTAAACAGAAGGTAAGGTTTTTACTTGGGTTTCGCTGTTTTATTTTTATAAGGATTCAGCTAAGTGGCCCTGAAACATGGGGAGGTGGGGAGTGGGGCCGAGGGTGGTGGAATAGGCTGAGGCTTGGTCTCAAGGAACAGGCTGACTGGGAGCAGAGATGGTCTCTCCATAAAGGAGTCCTAAGCACATGGACCCAGACCTCTAAGGTCCTCACAGACTTAACTGGCTCAGCTCAGCTCCTGCTAGTTTGGAAAATGGTCCCAGTTTGTCCATGGGTGAGCAGCCTGTGTTCTTTTAACAGGGAGATGGAGCAACTGAGAACTAAACTGAATTGTGACAGTCTACGTCTCTGAAGGTTTTGAATTCCCAGGTTATCAGCTAGGGTTGAATTTTGCCCACCATTATAGTCCTTAGGCCTAGTACAGTGTCTAATACACATAGGCATTCAATTACTCAAATCAGTGAAGACCACAGTTGGAACCAGCCGTGGCGCCTGCAGGCACAAGGACTCTTGCACAAACACCTTTTGCCTTGGTACTCTCAGTACGAATTATCCATACAAGCTTTCAGGAGGAGTTGGGATTTGTGACTCCTTGACTCATTTTCATGGCTGTTTCCATCTTTCTTAAGATTGGGTATTCTAGGGGTGAGATAACATTTGTATCTATAGCTCCAAGTAATTGTGCTCAAATCCAGTAGGGAAAAGCAAATGCCTCTAAAGCTAGCACTGTTTACGAAGAGGACAGAAATGGATAATTCTTGAGCTCCATAAAACATCATTCCCTTCTCTGTTACTTATGGACAAAGCCCCTTGCCTGGAGACTTTCCCTTTGGCTGCGCACTGAAAGGATTCTAAAATGTTCCTCAGTCTCTGCTTTTCTCTTTGGCACTGACTTGAGAAATAAGTTTTTGGTAGGGGGGCAGAGTGGGCAGAGGTTGTGTGGGTGCCTGGTGGGGGAAGAGACTGGGTCTCTGCCTTTCTAGGTTTCTGGCTAGTAACAAGGTGGAAGCACAGCAGTGCCCTTCGAGGCCAGCTGGAACTGAAACCCTTTGCCTTCAGCTATTGGCCAGTCTCTCCCATGTCCCCACTCTTCCACTAGGAGTCAGGGACTTCCCAGGCTCAGACCATGCTCTTTAGTGTATCTTCCATCTCCATTTTGTTGAAGGGACTGAACACTGTTTCTGCTTTGGCTCATGCGAACCTCTCAGCAGCCTTCCCAGGAAAGTGTGAAGGCTGGGACTTTGGTCTCTGGAGGTTATGTGTACGTAGTATTTTTGCTTCTTGAAAGGACAGCTCAGAGCAAGGTAGGTCCCAGATGCACCACAGGCAGGACAGTGTAGAGTTCTCACTGGCTGAGTAATAAGCAGGAGGTAAAGGAGTACAGATCTGGAATTTAATAAGCTTGGCCTAGCCTTACCAGGCATCACTAGGAGGGTGGGGTGGGGTCGGTGAAGGTTCAAAACTCTTCTGGAAGGACAGGAGTACTGGGAGATCTCTGGCCTGGAGGGAAGGCATGGGACTGCCAGGGGAAGCCTTGTAGCTATTTCCCTTACCTATGCCTCCTCCCCTCCCCGCCCTGGTTAACTAGGCATTTCCACCAACCCGCCTGACCCAGAGGCTGGCCTTCCATGTTTGCGTTGCCCAGGAAACAACTAAAATAGGCGTTGAAAGGAAAGGGCAATCTGGTCATTTAAGTCACGGGGAAATTTGGGGTGAGCCAGTTACTTCTCTTTTCTCATTAATGAACACTAAACACTTGGTTGTCTGCCTGTACCAAAAAGGAAAAAAGAAATGTTTTGGAGACTTGAGTTGTACAAGTCTAAGAGAAACCTTGTCTGCAGCTGAGCCCCACTTGAGGAGCATTTGAGTCTACAGCCTGAGGAGAAAGTCTTGTCTGCTCCAAAGCCGCTTCGAGCTCGAATAGAGGTGGGCAGGGCTCAGAAGCTATGGATTCTGCCTCGGGCCAGCCAGCCGTGAGCACCTCTCCGAGCAGCACTGCAGAGGAGGGGGTTCCCGAGCGGAAACGGCGCGGGGCCCTGAGAAGGACGGCGGGGCCAGCTTGGGGCCAAGCCGGGATCCCGTGGAGGCGTGGCCAACCCTAGACAGCGGCGCAGCCTGGGTGGGGTCGGACCAGCTGGGACCTGGTGACAACAAGCCCTGACCCTCGCCTGGCGCCAACTTCGGGTGTTCCAGAGGCTTCCGCTAGACCACAATTCTCAGGGGCTTGCCCCGGCAGCCGCCCTCCCGGGCTTAGCCTCACCTCCCGCGCTGCGGTCCGGGTCTGGGCTTCGGCGCGCAGCACGCCGGGAACTGTAGTTTTCCCTGGGAGTACCTAGGCTCGAAAGGAGCGCGGGGAGGACTGCGTTTCCCAGAGTGCAGCGGGAGTGGCGAGGGAAGGTAGGGGGGAAGGGACAGTCGGTCGCCGACCGCGCTGGGTTGCCGCCGCCGCTGCCGCCATCGTGCCAGCCCCTCGGGTGAGTGTCGGGGTTAGCGTGCCGGGGCGGGGGCTGGGACGCAAGAGCCGCTCTCCGGGTCGCCTGGAGCCTCTGCTGCGAGTGCCCGGGCGGCCCCTCCCCTCCTCCCCCCCTGGCGGCCCGAAGCCGCGCGGGGCCGGGGCCATGTGTCGCGCGCGACTCCGCCTCCCGCCGGTCCTCTGAGGCGGCGGCTGGGGGGAAACACCGAGACAGCCAGGCTTCTATCCAGGCCGCACCGTGCACATGGCGGGAGCACCGGACGGCGTTAGGATGGGGTCTTTTTTCTCTTGTCCAGATCATTCCGATGGGGCTTTGCGGGCCCCGCCCCGTCTGGCCTAACTCGGCCTGCCCCAACTCCCGCAAGTTCTGCAGGCTGGTCCATGGGTCGACCCCAGCCCCACGTCCTGCTACCCACCCGCGGAGGATCCGGAGGTGGGCAAGCATTCTCCAGCCCACTCCGGAGGCAGCATTGGTAAGGGCGCCCGTCTGCTGCAGCCCGGGCTTAGGACTCTTCTTACTCTGTTCCCGACCGGCCTGGCTGGGGTGCGGGATGCTTGTCTACAAGCCCGCTGCGAGTGCACGGAGCCTAACTCCCCCTCCCAACTCTGGAACTCCTCCGTTAAGTTCTGCGTGGAGGGGAGAGTCAAGTAATCCGGAGTCGGAGGGAGTTTCACGTGGGACTTCACCCCTGATCAGCCTTGGAAGATCTGGCCTGATGTGATGCGGCAGGTCCAGGTTGGATGGCTCGGCCCCCCGCCCTTCTCTCTCTCAGTGACCAGGTTCCCAGCTGTGGTGGGTTGGCCAGCCGTGTTAGTGGAGGAAGAAAGCCAAGGAGGTGAGGTTGGATGTCTGAGCCTCCGGCACTTTGTTAGATAGACCTCCTCAG
This sequence comes from Lasiurus cinereus, assembly GCA_011751065.1. NCBI lineage: Eukaryota > Metazoa > Chordata > Mammalia > Chiroptera > Vespertilionidae > Lasiurus > Lasiurus cinereus. The sequence goes on from JAAGEH010000452.1 coordinate 11,359,576, forward strand.
CACAGCCTAATCCTTATACCTGCCCTTCCCAGAGTTATGTGCCCCCTTCCCACAAAGGACAGTGATTCCATAAGAATGGCGGTGATAAGGTGGAATTCAAAGAAGGGGGGAGTGGAATCCAGGCTTGAGGTCCATGAACCCAGTGCCAAACAAGAAGCTGGACTGGAAACAACATTGGGGGTGAAAATCACATTTGGGCTGTGGGGCTCGGATACAGACTCTGTGAGGCCTTCTGAAGCTTGGGGAGCAGACCTAGAGCTGAAAGCTGCAGAAAGTCAGATTTTCCCTCACTTGCCGGGCCCACCATTCTCGCTTCCCAGCTGCTGGATTGATTTGTGAACAGGCAGTAAATTGGTTGGGCTTTAGGAAATTGCCCTTGATGGCTCCAGTGACCCGTTGAGTTCTGGGAGAAGCAGGGTATCTAGCCACTGAGTAGTCCTCTGTTAGGCTCTGTAAGGGTACTTCTGATGGAATGGTTATATTATCATGGACCTGTCCAGAGAAGACTATGGGATTTGGGGGAAGACACACCTTGTCAAGCCCTGATTCCTCTGACCCAGTGTGGCTTCTGGGCCACAGCTTCTTAGAAGAGTTGAGTTAGACCCATGGAACAGAAAGTCTCCACCTCTGGACTTTCCCCCCTTCCAAGCGATTTTTTTCTGATGATTGGGCTTTAGCCTTGGAAGTTTCCTGCAGTTGAATTGCTCTATCTAGTCATTCTCCCTGGTTAGGGAGGACAGGCAAGGGTTAGACGCCTCTAAACTCAGTCTTCCCAGTCCACCTCCCAGCACATGAGCACAGGGAAGTCAGGTTGATTCAGCAGGTTCAGGAGAGGCCTACTTTGCCAGTGGATGTGGGCAACGGAGGGACCACCCACAGGACACACATAGGATCAAGGTGGTGGAATCTCTTATTGCTAAAAGCAGTTGTTTCATGACTCTGTACATCAAAGCCCTCCGGCCGCGAGTTTGACATGCGTGTTCTACATTATCTGGATTAGTTCTTTCTAGGAGACAAGTTTCAGGTGAGCTGGGCTTGAGGCTGTGGGTTAGTTTTGCACATTTTGAAGGCCCTGGGTGGCTTGATCACAAGAGTTTTCTACAAGGTCGAAAAGATACTGTTCTTCTCCAAAGTTGCATGGAAATAGGAATTCAGGTCCCTCCCTCCCTCTCATTCCAGTCCTTTTAGAAGTTCTTATAACTTCTGTCTGGAGTCAGCACACTATTGCTAGGCATCTTGATCCCCAGAAGCCCTTGACCTTTCTGGAACTTGGCAAGCCACCTGGGTCTCAGAGATAAGAGAAGAACCCTGAGGTTCTCCCGAATCATTCTGCATCTTCTATTTTTATTTCAGAGAGTGAAAGGGAGAGGGAGATAGAAACGATGAGAGAGAATCATCAATTGGTTGCCTCCTGCATGCCACCTACTGGGGATCGAGCCACAACCCCGGCATTTGCTCTGACTGTGAATCAAACCCATGCTCAAGCACTGAGCCACTCCCACTGAGCTGCATCTTCTGTTGTCTGATTTGGAAAGAGGCCTGGCACAGGGCATTTGGGATATGTCTACGGAAGCATGGGGGTGTGGTGTGAGGATGACTGGGTTCTGAATCAGCTCAAAACTAGGTTCCTATGTGACGTGGAGCCTTCCTCTCCACTCTGAGCCATGTCTCGCTTTATTCTGTTGTCTTTATAGTTAGTTGGTGGGTTGGGATGGGATGAGTGATTTAAGAGATAGAAAATTCTCAAATCTTAGAACTGGAAGGCACCTTATATACAAATATTCTAGGATTCCTTTACTGAGGCATTAGTATCTTCCTTGAAGTTATTTTTTTCTCATTTCTCACTAATGATCAGTTTTATTCAGCAACCATTCTTTGGGCCCTTTCTGTGTATCAGGCTCTGGGCTGAGGCTGGAGGTAGAAAAAATGAATCCTGTCCAGTCCTGGTGAAAGGGTAATGCTGTTTTGTGCTGAGGACTAAATTGAAGGGAGCTCCAGGGCCTCTTGGCCCTGCACAGAAGAGGGGACTTCTGAATGGTTAGAGCACTAAAGAGGAAAGGTTGTTAGCGAGTCCAATCCTTCAGTACACAGAGCAAGGTATACCTCCAAATGGTGGGCCCAGAAAGGTCTGGGGTCCCAATTCTGGAATGCTTGTTCCTTAAAGATTCAGGCGAAGCTGTCACTACTTTAAATTGCTGTGGCTGTTGAATCTACCTGCTGTCTTCTACAGCCTGCTCTTCATCCCTTAGATCTCTGAGGGTAGTCTTCCAGGGCCTGGGAGTTTCACCAGCTTTTTGTGCTCTGTGGCCTTCTTGTTATTCCTTGAGTCTGGGTTTCACTGAGACCCTCTCAGGTCACTTTTATTAAAATGCCCAATCTCCTGGAATGGTACCTATCAGGACATCTTCCCGGAGTGAGACAGAGGCACCCATCCAGAATGAAAGGGAATAGTAGTTCTTTTGGAGAGAGAGGGGTGGATCCAAAAAGATTTCCACGGGATGGACATTGAAATGAAAGTTGGGCAGTATTTCTATGGGCTGGGGTTGAGCTGAACCTCTTTATGGGCTTTTTTCCGTCTTTAATATTTTCTAGTGGGCCATTTGAGGAAGCTTGTGTTGTGAATTGAATCTGAGTTGGGTACCCCTTCCCCAGCATTGAGATTCTGTGATTTTCTTGCTTCGACCGTATGTGGCAGTAATTTTTTTTTTTTTAATAAGAAACTTGTTTGCTCAAGAGGCTTTAAAAAAAAATTTTTATTGATTTTTTACAGAGAGGAAGGGAGAGGGATAGAGAGTTAGAAACATCGATGAGAGAGAGACATCGATCAGTTGCCTCCTGCACACTGGGAATGTGCCAGCAACCAAGGTACATGCCCTTGACCGGAATCGAACCTGGGACTTTGCAGTCCGTAGGCGGACGCTCTATCCACTGAGCCAAACCGGTCTCTGCGTGGCAGGAATTCTTGACTCCTTCCCTAAAGGAGACAGCAAAGTGTGGGTTATCCCTGGAATAACCTCCCAGCATTTGTGATATTCTGGTCAGCACCCTGACCATCAGTTCTGTGTGGCACTTTCCCTCTTCTCACCCTATCAACTGGAATGTGTCTTCCTCAAAAGAATCCTTTGTTTAGGTATGGCAGTGACTAGGGAAGTGTCTTAGTGGCCAGGGGAAAGGATGCAAGAGGGTCAAGGGTAGCTCTGCTCACTGACCCCAGGGCTCCCATCACTGGCTGATGGAGAACTTCCTGTGACTGCCCTGGGCTTTATTCCTTATTTGTTGTTGTTACCTGCTTGGTGCAGATTCCCCAAGCTCTAGTCTGGAGAGGGGCTTACCTGGAGAAGAACCTCCTTCAGGAGAGGAATGTTTCCAAGGTGCCTGAGAATTGAGGGCCGTTTGCCTCAGGAAACGGGTAATTCTGGAATGCTTGTTCCTTAAAGATTCAGATGGGCCATCAGAGCTACTGGATCTTACCAGGGCAGAAACTGCTGCCCCTGGAAGCATGTCTGTCAATGGCGACGTTGGTTCCACTTGCAGAGATAGTTTCAGGCCCAGAATGGAAGTTCTCACTTGTTCCTATGATGTAAACCTGCTTTGACCAGCTAAGCATGCACTCAGCGGCTTGCTGTCCTGAGGGGCGTGGAACTTGGAGAAGAGAAAAAGGCCTAGGCTCCAATTCTGACCACCTCATTTTGCTACCTGTGTGCTTTTTGTTATTTGACATTGGCTTGCAGCTGTTCCAGTCTAGGCCAATTGTGTGGACATTTTATTTTATTTTACTTATTTCTTTAAAAATATATTTTATTGATTTTTTTTACAGAGAGGAAGGGAGAGGGATAGAGAGTTAGAAACATCGATGAGAGAGAGACATCGATCAGCCGCCTCCTGCACGCCCCTTACTGGGGAATGTGCCCACAACCAAGGTACATGCCTTTGACCGGTGCGCAGGCTGATGCTCTATCCACTGAGCCAAACCGGTTTTGGCTGTGTGGACATTTTAATGCTGTCTATGCCAGTGGACTTGTGCAGCTTTGAATTTGTTCTTAACCTCTTGGTTTCCTCATCTGCAGAGCGATGAAAACCATACCAGCTCTATAGGCTCCACAATGAACACACACAACTGTTTGGCTAACAGGAGGCATTCCCTCCACCATCCTGGGGACTCTACGTCTATCCCTTTATTACCTTGCTTAGCTCAATCATAGAATGTCACGATGGTATTGGCCAGGCAGGGTGGTGGCAGACAATGGGGTGGTCACTTAGGTGCTTCAGTCCACGCTGGGGGAGCCAAGTTCATGTGTACCTAACCAGCAAGTTCATAGATGGGAGCTGACTAGGTTAGGGACCCCAGAGATCTCTGAGCCTCCTGGAAAATGGGAAGCTACTCAGAGTCTGAGTAAGTGCAGAGCAGAGACCAGAATGCAGGTCTCAGAGTCAACTTCTGCATTCGCCAGGGCAACCTGAAGGAGCACTCCCTCTAGGCAGAAGAGGAAAAGGCCATCTGGGTGCTGGGGACACCTAGATCTCAGCGGGGGTCTGTTCTAAAGTGGGTTTTGTCTTGGACCTTGGCTAATTTCTCTCTAGACTTCAAGCAGGGGAGTGGTGACAAGGCAGTTGGCAGGCCTAGGTCAAGGCTTCTTAGCTCTTGAACTAGTGTTCACCTGGGACCTGACAGTGACTCTTTACAGGGAGTCCTGCCTTATACCCCTAACATGCCACAATTACTGACGAGGGGACACCATGAGGGAGATAGGAGGAGGGACAGGCTAGAGGCCAAGCCTTTGAGCATGGGGTTGTGTGCTAACTGTAACTTGCTCAAGTTCACCAACCTACAGCTGTGTAGCCGTAGCTGTCCTTCAGGTGACTGACCAGGAACTTGGGAGTGAGAAGAGGGAGTTGGGGCCAAGCCCCACTTGCCACGCGCCTGACAACTAGGACAGAAAACGTAGGTGGAGGGGAAGTGGGTTACTTGGCCACTTAAATTGAGCAGGGTTTACCCAGAACTACTCCTCCCGAGAAGGGCTGGCCTCAGCCCCGCCTCCTACACATTCACAGACTTCGTTTTTGAGGGCTGAGCCAGGCATCATGGGAATAGGGATGCCCTTTTCAGGGACACAGAACATAAGCAAATACAGGGGGAGGCAAAAATAGGTTTACAGTTGTGAGTACGTGAAAGAGTTTATTCTTGCATTCTTTTCCATACAAACAAATAAAGATCTATTTTTGCCCCACCCTGTATGTAAGTGTGACAATCGCTTGCAGTGACAAGATCTAAGGAAGTAATACAGGATGGTGAAGTAAGTACCAGGGCAGCTATTTTTGGCTGAGTGCTGAGGGTAGGTATCTATGAAGGAGTGACATTGAGCTGACACATAGGTGACAAGGAGCCAAGTACATGAAGATTCAGGGAGGAAAAGGGTGATCCAGGTAGAAGGATCAACAGTTGCAAACCTGTAGGGTAAGAACAGGCTTAGTATGTTCCAGAAATAAGAGAATACCCAGAGGCTGTAAAGGAAAGGTGCGGGGGAGGGGAGGAGTCAGTGGCAGGAGACAAAGTTGGACAGCTGGGAGGGCAGGTCACCCATCGCAGGGTAAGTTGTCAGTGGAGGGCCATAGGACAGGATACACGGCACCCCTCACCATGAAATCAGAAGGGCAGCCTGTTCCTGAACTGAAGAGCAGACACTCTGCAGTGTCTTCCTCTCCCCCCTGTAATTCACGGCTATGCTCTGGGTCCTAGATGTTTAAACCAAGGTTGACAGTCAGTCCCACCTGTTGAAGGAGTCCTTCCCAGCCTGTGTTCTTCAGGTCTGTTTAGAGCTTGGCAGAAAATAGGTGTGAGTCATGGCCGCCATTGGCCTCGAGTTCCAGGACCTCCCTGTCAGCTCAGCACATCTGCTGGCATTCCTTGCAGGCCTCGGTAGTGGACCCTCAAACATGTGAGCATCATTCTGTGTATCAGTCTGGAGCTAGTGATGTCCTCTTCCCCATCATTCCTGCCCCAGTCCCTTCCCCAGGTTCAGCCTGGCCACAATCACTGCTTTGCCGAGATGGTAGAACAGGATTGTGATTTTTGAAGGTTTGGGAAAACAGATCATCCATGAAGACACCTATGTTAGGGTGGAAATCTGCCTGGCGCCTTTGTTTGGAGGCAGAAGTCCTGCTTCAGGCTCGCAACCTGTCTGAGAAAGCCAAGGTCAAAGATTGGGGCTTCAGCCCTATATGCTATTCATTTTTATTTTCAGAGCAGTTGTTGCTGGAAGTTCTATCTCTTGAGTCCACTGGTTCCATCCAATTCTACCATCTGTTAGGTTAGTGAACTTGAGCAAGTTGCAGTTAGCTAATCTCACTGAGCCTCATTTTGCTCATCTCTAACATGAGTGTTGACTCAGGGTGTTAGGGATAAGTGCTTGTAAAGCCCTAAGCACATTTCTATACCTAATACCCATTAGTGAAAAGGAGATGTACCAGTTGGGCACTGTTATTTCAAGTTTTGTCCCTGGAAATACTGACTCAGAATTTTAGGATAAAAATGAAGTTTTTCTGCCGAAACCGGTTTGGCTCAGTGGATAGAGAGTCGGCCTGCGGACTGAAAGGTCCCAGGTTTGATTCCGGTCAAGGGCATGTACCTTGGTTGTGGGCACATCCCCAGTAGGGGACGTGCAAGAGGCAGCTGATCGATGTCTCTCTCTCTCATCGATGTTTCTGACTTTCTATCCCTCTCCCTTCCTCTCTGTAAAAAATCAATAAAATATTTTTTTTTTTAATTAAGTTTTTCTGTTGCCTAAAGGGATCCCCTGAGCCCGTGGTTTTAACTTGGAATCTATGACTGAACCTCAGGGAGTGTAAACAACCTGAAATTATTCAGAAGGCTGGGCATCCTGCCGCTGTGCAAATTTATTGGGAGAGGCTCACAGTTTTTGAGATATTCTTAGAGGGTTTTTGCTCCCACAGAGACCTAACAGTCAGTGAAGGCCGATGCTCAGTGGGCAAGAGGGCATTGAGGTCATTTCTGCTCCTTGAGGAGCTGGCCTAGGTCAGCCTGCGGACTGTTGGCATGGTCAGCAGCCCTCTTGAAAGAGCTGTAGGAGAAGCCGTCACGAAGGTCAGCCCATATCTGATGTGAGGCTGGCTCTAAGCCTTGGCATTTTGTTTCTTTCCAGGCCGTTCTTTCTTTAATAACTGTATTAGGAACAAGGTTTGGAGCTTACTGACCATCCTGGTGAACATCCTCGCTGCCTGGCCCAGACCCCTCCCCTGTGTCGCATGGAGATGGGAGGGAAGCTCTGCGCCCTGTTTCTTTTTCTGGATTTAGGAATGCTGTCCCCCGGCCATGAGTTAAAAGTTTGTGAGAGGTTTAGAATCAGACACTAGAAGTCCTGCAATTTGCTGGGCCATGCTCTGTCTCAGGAGATTGGGGGTCCAGTAAGAACCTTACTGGAACCCTCACGGCCCAGTGCTACAGTATTTAGGTGGAGGAGTGTTTAGGTCAGGTGCCCTGCTTAGCATTTTTAAATCAAAGGCCTCAATCCGCATAATTGTGTGTTGTTGTTTTTTAAATTGTATGTGTGTGTCTCCTACCTAATAAAGTGGAAATATGGTAATTGACCACCACACCCTCACAATATGGTGGTGCCCAGTTCCCTCAGCCCCACCTCATCCAACCTCAGTCCCCCAGTCTCCTCAGCCCCACCTCATCCAGCCCCAGTCCCCCAGTTCCCTCACCCTGGCAGGGGAGGGCAGTTGGGGACAATCATGCCAGCAGGGGAGCAGTTAGGCATCAATCAGCCAACAGGGGAATGGTTATGGGGCTCTCAACCTGGCAGGCAAAGTAGTTAGGAGCCAGCAATCCCAGATTGTGAGAGGGATGTCTTGACTGCCGGTTTAGGCCCCTGTGGGATCGAGCCTAAACCAGCAGTCGGATATCCCCCAGGAGGTCCCAGATTGTAGAGGATACAGGCTGGGCTGAGGAACGCCACTCCACCCCCTCCTCCATGCATGAATTTCGTGCAACACACCTCTAGTTTAAATATATATTTTTTTATTGATTTCAGAGAGGAAGAGAGAGAGAGAAACATCAATGATGAGAGAGAATCATTGATTGGCTCTCCTGCATACCCCCTACTGCGGATCAAGCCTGTAACCTGGGCATGTGCTCTTGGTTGGATTCAAACCTGGGATCTTTCAGTCCGTAGGCTGACACTTTATCCACTGAACCAAACCTGCTAGTGCTATAATATATTTTTATTGATTTTAGAGAGGAATTGGGGGCGGGGAGAGAGAGAAACATCAATGATGAAAGAGAATCATTGATCGACTGACTACCTCCTGCAAATCCCACACTGGGGATGGAGTCTGAAACTTGGGCATATGCCCTGACTGAGAATCGAACCCATGACCTGCTGGTTCATAGGTTGACACTCAACCACTGAGCCAGCTGACTGGGCTCCACATAGTTTTCACACTTCTGGAAAACCCTGAGCTGTCCTGGGTGTGTTGATGTAGGTTTGCCCATGGAGTTGGAGCTCAACATTGCAGTCTGGGAAGGAGTTTGTTCCTGACTATGTGGAGATCTGAATAATGACTTTAAGGAAGAGCAGAGACTGACCAGGCAGATGAGGGGAGGGAAGACAACACAGTGGGCAGGCACTTGGTGAGTTCTGGTGTATTTGTGTGTGGAGCTGGATTGAGGTAGGAAAGAATGGCTGGAGAGGCAGGGACAGGTGTGGCTGGCCACCTGTGTTGCTTGGGGTTTGACCTTTAATTCAAAGGCTAGGGTGGTGCTATAGGGGAGGGACATGGCCAGCTTTGTTGTTTAGAGGTCAGGATTCAAAGGAGCAGAAAGAAAGGCACTGACCTTGCCCAGCCGGGTGTGGCTCAGTGGTTAAGCTTAGACCCAGGAACTCGGAGAGAGGTTACTGGTTTGATTCCCAGTCTCGGGATATACCAGACTTGTGGACGTGCAAGGGGCAGCTGATCAGTGATTCTCATCATTGATGTTTCTTTCTCCCTCTCACTTTCTCTCTGAAATCAATATATATATATATATATATATA
>JAAGEH010000452.1:11368728-11518128 GCA_011751065.1 Lasiurus cinereus
CCCACACTGGAGATGTGCCCGCAAGCAAGCAAGGTACATGCCCCAGACTGGAATTGAACCTGGGACCTTTCAGTCCGCAGGCTGATGCTCTATCCACTGAGCCAAACCGGTCTCGGCAATAAAAATAAATATATTTTTAAAAAGCACTGGCTTTGACCAGAGGATGAACTTGGAACAGGACTCATATCAATGAACCTGTTTTCCTATCTGTTAAGCTAGTTGACAGTGAACTCTACCACATGGCTATTGTGGCCATTATATGGAAATAAATAAATCATGGTCAAGCAGACCTTGAATGACGTTGGTATTGACATCAGAAGCCCTCCTTGCCATTAAAAAAAAACATATATATTTTTTTACTGGTTTCAGAGAGGAAGAGAGATATATAAATATAGAAACATCAATGATGATGAGAGAGAACCATCGATCAACTGACTCCTGCACTCAACCGTCCCCACCCCCCAAACTGAGGACTGAGCCAGCAACCTGGGCATGCGCCCTTGACTGGAATCAAACCTGGGACTCTTCAGTCTGCTGAGCCAAACCAGCTAGGGTCCTGCTTGCCATTTTTAAAGCAAAGACCTCAATTCACATAGTTTTGAAGGTTTCTTCTTACACTTTCTGGAAAACCTGAGCTGTCTTGTTCCTCAGGAGAGTTCCCTCTTTTTTTCTTTCTTTTTTTTAAAAAAAAAATATATTTTATTGATTTTCCACAGAGAGGAAGGGAGAGGGATAGAGAGCTAGAAACATGGATGAGAAACATCAATCAACTGCCTCCTGCACGCCCTCTACTGGGGATGTGCCCGCAAGCAAGGTACATGCCCTTAACCAGAATCCAACCTGCGACCTTTTTTAGTCCTCAGGCCAATGCTCTATCCACTGAGCCAAACCAGTTTTGGCAAGAGTTCCCTCTTTCTTGCCTTGCCTCACCAGACCAAAGGACTTTTCTGTCCCTTTATCCCTCCACCCTCTTCATTCCACCCCTACTTCTGCCCAGTAGTGTTTGTATAGCAAGTTATCACATCACTAAGAACAATACTGAGAAGGAAAAAAACACTGCCACACTTCCTCTTCCTCACTGACCCCGTGTCACCACTTTTTTTCCCCTTTGGATCATCTTCTAAATTTCTTCTCACCTTCTATCTCTGCCTTCCTAGTTTCTTGCCCTGACCTCTTTTCCTTTCCGCAGATATTTGCTTATGGTGTTTATTTTGATTAGCATATTCTTTCTCCAAGACCTTCCCTTTGGGCTGTCTAGCCTTGCTAAGGGCAGGAGAGATGACCCTTCTCCACTCCTTCGGCTCTCCCGCTGCCCCAGAGCTCTCGGGCTGGGCACGTCATCTTGCGGGTAAGATGTGGCGGGATTGGGCTGCAGCGAGTGAGCTAAGCACAGTGAATACTGGATAGAAGGGGCAGCGAGATGAGGGGCTGTGTCCTGCCTCAAGTAATCCCCAGTTTGTGTGTAAGTGCCCCTTGGAAATGTGACCAAGACAACACAGCTGAGACTAGCTCTTAGGCCTACGCTTTTCCTACTTGTTTATTTGTTTCTTGGCAGAGTGTGAACTGGGACATACCTTGTGTTCCTGTGTAACAGGCGTGGCCGGTACAAGTTCACTCCTCTGCTTATTTTAGACTTTCCTGGACATTTCTTAGTCATCCCACACTGAGCTGCTATTTTTAGTGCCACCTCCTCCTGGGGGACCTAAAATAAAGCAGGCTCAGCTTCCCGGCTCCTCATTGGCTAGTGCTGGTCGCAGGCTAGAAGATTGGCTGGATTGAGGATAAACTACTGTTCCCCTACCCTGTCCCTCCTCACTGGCTTCTTTGGCCTTAGGTGAGGTCACAGGGACTGGAGTGAATTAGCACTTAGCACATTGAGCTGAAGGCTTGACAGGTTCCTTTAATGAGGCATCACAACCACTGGTTCCACCTCCATTTTATTGGAGGAGGAGGAGAAAGAGGCTAAGGCTCTAAGAAAGGTAGTGACTTGCATCATCTCCTACCACTGTTAATGGTTGTCTGCCAGGGTTGAACCCACCTTCTCACTGCTTTGGTTTAGAGTTCTATGATCAGGAGAGAGGGGCTGGCTCCTCTAAAATCAGACCACTATGGAACAACACATGGATCTGCTGTCATGGGTCCTGCAGTGAGATGTGGACCTCCTTACCCAGGAGGGGCCTAACAAAACCAGAGTGATTCTCTCATCTAACACCCTGTGGTGTGGTGTCTATAGCTGGAAGAGTGCTTCCTCTTCCCCTCAGAAATTAGAGAGGGACAGCCACTTCCTACCGGAGGGAGTGATACAGGATGGGAGATTTGAAGAGATGAAGTGTTTCCCCACATAGCTTTCATTTCCCCTCCCCACATCCCTCATCTATTATTTTGTGATCCCCTGAACTCGTCCCTATCTCTGAAGTAGGTAGGGGTCACCACCATCAATGAAAAAATGCCCCAGAACGGGCCAGGCATTACCTGGCCTCAAAGATGTAAATTGCCCCCTTAAGACTAAGGGGAGCCCTAACTGTTTTGGCTCAGTGGCTAGAGGGTCAGCCTGTGGACTGAAAGGTTCCAGGTTTGATTCCAGTCAAGGGCATGTACCTTGGTTGCGGGCACATCCCCAGTAGGGATGTTCAGGAGGAAGCTAATCGATGTTTCTCTCTCATCGATGTTCCTCTATGTAAAAAAATCAATAAAATATAAAATAAAATAAGCCGAGACCGGTTTGGCTCAGTGGATAGAGCGTCGGCCTTCGGACTGAAAGGTCCCAGGTTCGATTCCGGTCGGGGGCATGTAACCTGGTTGCGGGCACATCTCCACTGTGGGGCGTGCAGGAGGCGGCTGATCGATGTCTCTCTCTCATCGATGTTTCTCTGACTTTCTATCTCTCTCCCTTCCTCTCTGTAAAAAATCAATAAAATTATATTAAAAATAAAATAAAATAAAATAAGACTAAGGGGAGACTTTTTATAGCAAGTGGGCCTTGAAGAGCCATCTTCCCTCCATCTCACTGGGTCTTCCTCCACCTGCCAGTAAAGCACCGGGGCATTGATCAGACACTGAAGGCTGAGTCCCAGCAGGACAAGGAGGGAACCAGGGCTATCCTAGAAGACACTTTTTACACAGGCATCAGTAATTGCTGCCCTGCAAAGTGGGAAGAAGAGCAATAACTTTGGCCTTGCAGATTGTTGAGAGGATTAAATGAAAAGCTATGGGGAGACTGCTTAGCTCCTCCCTAATGGTCCATCGCCTTATTGGGCATTGAAAGACCTGTTCTCATCTTCCTTTGTCCTGGCTCCACCCTCAGTACTCATCCCGAGTGCTCCACGATCCTGGCACCTCTCTGTCTCATCAACCAGAGCTCCTCAAAGGAAAGGCTGGGTCTGGCCCACCTCTGGGCTTCCTACACTGGTCTGTACTCTGAGAGGTCTCCTACCAGTTCCCTGGGGCCTCTCCATGTTCCTGTGTGAACAGACCTCAGCAAAGGATGTCCTGCTTGAGGAGGCCAGGGTGGGGTGGGGGTCAGTGAAGAGAGAGCAGCTGGCTACATCCTGGTCCGGCAGTACCAACGCTTTCCTCCCTGTCTTGCTGGTCTTGCAGGTTTCAACGAGGCTGGGTGACGCTCCAGAATGGGAGACAAGCCAATTTGGGAGCAGATTGGATCCAGCTTCATTCAACATTACTACCAGTTATTTGATAACGACAGAACCCAACTAGGCGCAATTTATGTAAGTCTCCGCTCTAGAAACGTGACCCCAGGGGATTAGTTCAGGTGTGTTGGCCACTTTGTCCAGGTCACAAGTTCTGGCAGCCCTCACTGAATTTGGATGCACCCTTCTGAGCTCCCCATGGGACATGGGGCCTGAAGTCTGGTCCAGCTACTTGGTTTACACATTCCCTTCTGTCATGTTCCACAAAGTAAGGATTCTGATACCCTGGGCAAGGTGTTCTAGGCTGTCCATCCATGGTTCTGGAAGTGCCAGTGTTCTAAATCAGGTGGCAGCAGACAGAGGCTAGGCCTCAGGGTGCCTTTTGGAGGTAGCAGCCATGAGCATCATCAGTGCAAAGCTGTGTTCTGGAGGCCCCAGGTCTGGCTTCCTTTTGGAAACCAAAAACACCTGAATGCTCATGGGAAACAAATGGGGTTAGCCCAGAGAGACTAGAACGTCCTTTGAGAAACCCTTCTCTGCAGGCTTTGTTTGCTGCTATTTTAATGGAGATCACATATACCAAGAGCTACTTATATTTGACCCTCCCATGACTTGGTTATTAAAGAAATATGATCGATCAGGCCTTGCCTAGTAGGTCTGCCCAGGATAAGAGTGATAGGAGTCATCCAGCATAGCCTCAGAGCCTGACTGGACTTTGGCAGACTCCTGTCTCTCCCTCCAAAGAGTCAGGGTTCATTCAGAAATTTTGGAGAAAAGAAAGGGATCTTACCAGTGGAGGGCCAAATCCAGCACAACTATTATTTGATTGTCATCATTATAGATCAAGAATTTAAATAAAAAGCTTGAATTAATTTGACTTTGGGATCTTTGCCTTGTTGCTTCTTTATTTATTTAAATACTCTTTATTTATTGATATGAGAGCAAGAGGGAAGGAGAGAGATAAATAGTGATTTGTTGTTCCACTTATTTATATACTCATTGATTGATTTTTTTTATTTTACTTTTTGTTGTTATTTTTGTTCATTGGTTGATTTATGTATGTGCTTTGACCAAAGATCAAACTCCCAACCTTCATGTATTGGTTTGTTCTCACCAACTGAGCTACCTTATCAGGGTGCCTCCTTACTTCTTAACTTCAATTGAAGGATGCCTGACCCAGAGAAGAGCGTTAGCAAAATCCTAAAAGTACATTTTATGTATGTCATTTTATATAATCCTGAGCATATGGTCCCCTGGAATATCAGGAAACTGAGACTTGGAAAAATAAATAACTTGCTTAATGTCACAGCTGGTAAATAGCAAAGGCATTTTGGGTTCTGTCCCTGAAGGCTGTGGCAGGGAAGATCTGGAAGGGAGGGGCAGAGCTAGTTGGTTGCCTTGGGAGGCCTTGTCAATTTCCATCTCTCCTTGACCATCTGGGAGCTCCCATGGAACGGGCCTCAGGAGAAGTCAGCCTAAGCTCTATAGATGGTGATAAACATAGAATGTTTTCAAATTATTATTATTATTTTTTAAATATATTTTATTGATTTTCCACAGAGAGGAAGGGAGAGGGACAGAGAGCCAGAAACATCGATGAGAGAGAAACATCAATCAGCTGCCTCCTGCACGCCTATTACTGGGGATGTGCCTGCAACCAAGGCACATGCCCCCAAACCAGAATCGAACCTGCGACCCTTCAGTTCGCAGGCCCATGCTCTATCCACTGAGCCAAACCGGTTCCGGCGTTTTCAAATTATTTTTTATTATTTCTCTGGGACTGATGCTGATTGACCACACAGTAGGATGGCTTTTGGCAGGGCCTTGGCCATATATGGCCAGCCTGGGGCTCATGCATGTCAGAGGTCATATGACTTGAATAAAAACTTCAAAATGGACTTATTTAATAAGTTTATATTTTGTTAGTTTTTAGAGCCTGAGCTCTGGGACGATGGGGTATAATTAAAGTTAGTAGTAGTGTAAAGTTTAAAAGCTATCCTTAGTTTCTTTCGTTACAGGCAGGGAAATTGAGGTGTGAATTCATTCCTAAAAAAAAGATTTATTTTTAGGGTCTGTTCAGGGCCTCAGAGATACTTTTGGTGCTCTGAGACCCTGACCTCAGGTTTTCTGGTTTTCAGATTGACGCATCATGCCTTACGTGGGAAGGACAGCAATTCCAGGGGAAAGCTGCCATTGTGGAGAAGTTGTCTGTAAGTAAGAGCCAGGGTGGGGCTGCAGGCATCTCCTTCCCTGCTGGCCCCAGCTCACTACCTTCCCTTTCTCTTGCAGAGCCTTCCGTTCCAGAAAATCCAGCACAGCATCACGGCACAGGACCACCAGCCCACGCCAGATAGCTGCATCCTCAGCATGGTTGTGGGTCAGCTTAAGGTAATAGTGCTGCTAGGGAGAAGTGGACAGGCAGAGGAGATTCCTGTGCTCCTGCCTTCCCTGTGATGTGGTCTGCTTATCAAGGGACACCCAGGCAGAGTGACTATCTAGTTGTGCTGTTCAATATAACAGCAACCAGCCACATCCTGGTAATTTTTTTTTTAATATATTTTATTGATTTTTTACAGAGAGGAAGGGAGAGGGATAGAGAGTCAGAAACATCGATGAGAGAGAAACATCGATCTGCCGCCTTCTGCACACCCCCTACTGGGGATGTGCCCGCAACCAAATACATGCCCTTGACCGGAATCGAACCCAGGACCTCCCAGTCCGAAGGCCGACGCTCTATCCATTGAGCCAAACCGGTTTCAGCTGATAATTTTTTTTAAATGAAAGACTTTTTATTGATTTTTAGAAAGATAGAAAGGAGAGAGAAAATGATTTATGTGAGAGCAAAACATTGACCCCTCATCCCCTAGTAGAGGATATTGAACCCACAACCAAGACCCATGCCCTGACAGAAAATTGAATCAGCAACCTTTCGGTACAAGAAGGACGCCCAGCCAACTGAGCTACACCTGCCAGAGCCACATGTGATTATTTAAAAATTACATTAATTAATTCATTACATTCAATAAAATGTAGTCTATCAGTTACACTAGCCATATTTCAAGTACTCAGTCACTATGGCTGCCTATTGAACAACACAGACAGAACATTTCTATTATTGCAGAAAGTTCTAATGGACAACACTGATTTAGAACCTTTTCGGAAAAGGGACAAGTGGTGCCAATCCACGGGGCCTTCATATTACCCCAAGATAGAAGTGGGCCTTCTGTAGGCAATTGACTCTGGACAGGCGAGCTGGGTGCTAAGTAGCAGTCCCCTACTGGAGTCCATGCTGCCACTCCCAGAGCTGGCTGCTGACTCCTCTACCTGCTGAGCAAAGCAGGTTTGGGGAACTCTTGCATCTCTACGTTTTTCCTTTCTCTTTCTTAAAACCTCTCATCTTCAAAATCTTCCTGTAGCCCCTTAGCACCTCCACCCCAAGAACTCTCCCAGAATCTCCTACCTCTTGTGCTTTAGCAACTGAAGCCAAATTCTTGGTTTCTAAAAAGCCTCTCTTCCTTCCCAAAGCAGAATAACTTGGCTGTTCCTTGACAAGGTCCCAGTGTCCTAGGACTGTGATGAAGGGGCTCAGAATAATAGTCCCTCTCCCTAAGCTAGCCAGACTGTCTAATACAGTGGTTCTCAACCTTTTAAAAAAAAAAACACAAAAAAACATATATATATATATATTTTTTTTTGTTTTGTTTTGTTTGTTTGTTTTTTTAAAGAGAGGAAGGGAGAGAGATAGAGAGTTAGAAACATCGATGAGAGAGAAACATAGATCAGCTACCTCCTATACACCCCCCACTGGGAATGTACCCACAACCAAGGTACATGCCCTTGACCAGAATCAAACCTGGGACCTTTCAGTCCGCAGGCTGATGCTCCATCCACTAAGCCAAACCGGCCAGGGCAGTTCTCAACCTTTTTAATGTTGCGACCCTTTAATACAGTTCCTCATGTTGTGGTGACACCCAACCATAAAATTATTTTCGATGCTGCTTCATAACTGCAATTTTACTATTTTAATGAATCGTAATGTAAATATCTGTGTTTTCCCATCGGCTCTACAGCAGCAGTTTTCAACCTGTGGGTCGCCTAGCAATAATAAAAGTCAATTTTAAAAAATTATAAAAAATTATTAAAAATGGCTCTTAGGAGGTCCAGGAGGCCCAGTGCCAACTTTCCCAGGCTGGGCTCAGTAAACAGTGCCCTTTCCCACGTGGCTTTAGGTTCTTCTGTTTCTGTCAAACTCTCAGCCTTCAAAAGACTGATTTGCTTCCTTGCTGATAATTCCCAAAAAACCAGTGATGTTAGAGACTGCACTGATTATTGATTAGCTGAGCTCCTACCTCTGCAGTTTAGCTGGAGTTCTCTTTTCTGTTTCCAACAGATCACTGATGGCGATGCTTTGTGTTTTTCCCCTATAGAGCTGTGATCACAGCAGTGTGAACTCAGTTTTGAACCTTTCTCATGTATTTGGCCAGAGTCATCATTAGCTTCTCCTGATTGGATTAACTGATGCAATCAGTTAATGAAGGGGCAGTATGAAGGCCCAGTGGCTTGGCACCACAGCCTTATTCTGCTCCTATACCTCTTGTCCCTATACCTCTTGGCACCGAGAGTGTTTAGTTTATAGATACTATAAATTTCGAGGTGAGCGCTGCATTAACTCTTTCAGATTGGTCACTTGTGCCCAGAGACGTGGGCTTAGAGGGCTTAGACGTGGGCTAGATATGTTCTCTATTCTTTTGCTGTAGCTAATTGGTGAGTTGTTCTGCAGTTTAAGGGCAAATAGCAGTGTGAGCTGCCATTTATAAGCCTCTATGTGCTCAGTGTAGTGTTTCATACATTAAATCAATTCGCATTCACGAGTATTCCTGGTCTCTATGTGGCCCCCTTACTGAATCATTTTTTTCTCCTTACAGGCCGATGAAGACCCCATCATGGGGTTCCATCAGATGTTCCTATTGAAGAACATCAATGATGCTTGGGTTTGCACCAATGACATGTTCAGGCTTGCCCTGCACAACTTCGGCTGACCTCCTCCCAGCCAGGCACTCATGCTGTTTCCTCCTCCCTCCTCTTCCAGATACTATTCACACTCCTCCAGATGCTCCAAATATCATACACAAATGAGCAGGACCGAGGTGGGAGCGGGCGCAGTGCGCTGCTGCTACCTAGGTATTGTGCATGATGTTTGGACACTAGACTAGTTACATCTGACAGGAGAAGTTTGTGTTGTACCAGCGCATGCCTTGGAAAGACTTAATTTGTAAAAGGTTGTTTTTTTTTTTTTTTTTTTTTTTTTAATCTACTGACAAGTTGCTCTAGTAACCCAAAGAAGTGAAGGAGAAAGCAGCTGCCTCACCGTCCAGATTTTGATTTGTTCAGATGTTTCAATGCCTCATGATACAATAAAACCACAAAAATTTTCTTAACAGTTTAAATTGTTTTAATTAGTTTAATAGTTGGCTGGACATCTATAACTACCCTGCCCCATTGGCTGTCACATGTCTCACTCTCACGTCTCTACCCCAACTCAACAATACCGATTGCAAGGAGAAAACTGCTGAAGCAGCATTCCCAGCTAGTTCCTGTCAGAAGCCCAGGGCATAGTGTTGCCCTCCCCAACCCACCTGGAAAGTGAGCTGCAGACAGAGCTCACTCCTGGCCTGAAGTTTCCCTTGCCCTGAAGCCTCTGCAGTCAGTTCTGACACCTCCTGTGAACTGTACACGGGTTAGGGTCAGGGCTCTAGTAACCAGACAGGTGACCCAGAATCCCACAACATGGAGACGCTTTGGCAAAAATGGCCCATCAGGTTCAGACCCACTGAGCAAAATTTGAGGGAGAGGGCCCTATTTTATCCCTAGAAGAGTTAGGAACACACAGGGTAACCCCAAGTCAAGAGCAGGCAGTTTGAATCCTATACTACCTACTTTGAGCAATGTGTACAGTTTAGGTCCTGTACCACATTGCTCAAAGGCAAGTGCCTATAGATCCAGGCCTGGTTGGTTGGAGTATAGCCTTAGAGCTATGAAAGAAGATAATCTGAGTTTGAGGGATTTGTACTCTAGGATTTCTCACCTTTCAGACCTTTCTGCAAGGCATCTTTAGGTCTGTTCCCTTCCTAACACACAGCTTCTCACTGTCTTCAAATCCTTTAGCTATTGGGGAAGTTTATGCTCCTCAGTTTTGGAGACAAAGGCCTTGCCCGTGGCAAATACAGCCCTGAGACCTGGTGGCAAGGTAGCAATCACAGGTTAGGACCAAACCCAGGACTTAGGGCTGGTGCCCTGTTAGGGGTTTTAGGATTGGTGAGGCACCACAACTATGCCTGACCTGTACCCTCATCCCCCCTCCCCTTTTCCTCTACTGAATGGAGGCAAGGACTTTCTCAGACGCTGTGATATTGCCTGGCTATAGGGGGCACAGGCTGGATGTGTGCTGTTTGAGAGGAGATTATATTCAGGAGATTTCAGTGGAACTCATATCTAGGCTACTGCATATTTGGGGGGTGGGAGAGAGAGGTAGGTGCTTGCTGCCTCTTAAACCACCTTGTATAAAATCTGCAATACAGCTTCTTCCATGTACCTGTGCCTGAAATGTCTGCAATAAAGAGGTCTTTGTTAACTGGTCTCTTTCTTCCTGCCTGAGGGTCCCAGGTTGGGCAATGGGATGGTGGAAGGCTATTAGGAAACAATGTGATGATTTGGGTGGGGCTATCCTGATCTTGCAATTCCTGGACCTATGGACATCCTGGGCCCCCTCATTTCCTAAAGCGGAAAGCAAGACTCCTGCTAATTCAGCTTGATCTTGGAGAGGTCTGACACAGCCTGAGTGGCGGAACTGACCGGGTCCTAAGGAGTCCATGCCTTGGGAGAGGGCATGGACCGGGAGGGATAGTAGAGCTTTCTTCTGCCTCAACCCTGCGAAACTCACCGGTCCCCCTGGCACACTGAAGGGGGATAGCGGAGGCAGACGGCTTCAGTGAGGCGTCAGATCTCAGCCCGGAACCTTTCTTCTCCAGTCCGAGCCGATTCCGGGAGCCGCGGCTCGGCGGGCCGGAAGTGGAGGCGGTTGGTGGGATTGGAGGGGCTGAGGGGCTCGGTGTGGGCCGCTGTGGGTGCGGGTGGACCCATTGTAGTGATCGGCGTGCCGTGTCTGGTCCCTGCGCGACCGTGTTCGGCTGGTGCGTGGCGGCAGCGAAACGAACGCGGCGCGTTCAGGGCGCTTGTGGCTGGGCCTATGGCCTCCTGCGCGAGCATCGACATAGAGGACGCCACGCAGCACCTACGGGACATTCTCAAGCTGGACCGGCCCGCGGGAGGTGAGCCAGGACAGCGGGGGGGGGGGGGGGGGCCCCCCGCCGGGGGGCAGAGGGGCGGCTCGAGCCGGGCTCGCCCTCAGGGCCTGCAGATCCCCCCCACCCCCCGGACCGGCTTTGCACCCTCCGGACGAGGTGCGGGAAGGCGATGGTTAGAGCGGTGAACCCCTAAGCGTGTTCCCAGAAGGGCGCAGGTCCCCGGGGCGATCCCTCCCCACCGCACCGCCGGGCCTTTTTGCCTCGTCCTTCAGCATCTCGGCTGAAGGTGAGGCTCCTTCTCTTAACCCGCAGGGCCCCCGTGGTTCCCCGGCCCTACGCTCTCCAGTGTTCTTGGTACTGATCTGAGGTCCCGGCCCGCTTGCCTGGGTTCTGAGGCCTAGTCCGTGCTCCGTACGTTGAGTTGTGTCTAGAGCGGGGCGCTGCGCTGCGGAACTGTGTGTGGATCTCCTCTGCAGCTTGCCCTTCCCTCCGCAATACAGACTTTAGGCATGCTTTCTGCAACTTTTCGGGAGGAAAGTGGCCACTCCCAATTCTTGGGTCCTTTCTGGGCTTAAGGCAAAAATCACAGACTGCCTGGCTCTGATTGAATGAGGCTACAAAACATCTGCCAGCCCTGGTTTGTTTCCTGTCTTTTAAACTTTATGTGGGCTTGCAGTGGTACCTGAGAGCTGCCCCTGCCCTCGGGAGCCTATAATGCTGTTGACATTGAAAGAGAGGAGTGTTTTCTGGTTTTTTTTTATGGGTATAGGGTGGCTGGGGTGGGGACTGGAGAGTGCCTGAGATCAGGTCTGAGAAAGGAGACAATGTTTAGGTTTTGTAATATGAACAGTGTGGTGTCAGGGAGACATTCACATAAAGGAAATAGCGTGTGTTGAAGGTACCAAATTTCCTGGCAGGTGCAGCGGACTGGGAAGTTATAGTGGTTGAAAGAGCAGCTGTTGATGGTGGTTTAGGTGTGCAGTGTCCAGAGCTGAGATCTGGGGTTTCCTCAGATCCTGTTCTTTTTTTTTTTCTTTTTATTGATTTCAGAGAGGAAGGAAGAGGGAGAGAGAGAGAGAAACATCAAAGATGAGAGAGAATCATTATCAGCTGCCTCCTGCACACCCCCTACTAGGGACTGAGCCCACAACTTTGGCATGTGCCCTTGACGGGAATCGAACCAAGGACCCTTCAATCCACAAGCCGACGCTCTATCCACTGAGCCAAACCAGCCAGGGCCCTCGGACCCTGTTCTTAAACCTGCTGGGAGGCCCAACTGGCTACTACTGCAGCAGATACTGGTGCTCACTCTGGGTGGGGTTAACTGCCGCCTATTTCCTGAGAAAATCCGTCTGCTGCCTGGAACCACTGAGCCCTTTGCACCAGTCCTGTAGTGTGCTCCCTGCACTCATGAGCTTGGCTTGGGCCTTTCATGCTCATCAGCTGCTAGGGAGACTAGATCCACAAAGGTTTGGGAGAGCATGGCATGGCCAACCTTGTGCAGTTTATTGGTCCTCATGATGGACTTCCTGGGAGGGAGAGTGGTCAGCTAACCCCTGAGCAGCTGAGGTGGCTCTGATCCAAGTGAAGTGGCCTGGAGGCTTCTTTTCTGAACTCCCTGTTTATTGATTGATACTTGATTCTCCTGTTTGCCCAGGAGCTCTGGCCTGTCTCCTCTCACTGGAGGACCATGTCAGAGCCCAGACTTTTTTTTGTTTGTAGAAACTTGATGTGATCCAGAATGTGGAAACTAGTCTCTTCGCTCCCTAGGAGTTTTGGAGTGGTGTCTGAGTCTAGAAGGGTGCTTGAAACTCGATGAATGGCAAACAACTAAAATGCTGTCTTTCCTACCCCATCGTTTCTCTCTTTGTCCAGCTCTTCATGTTCATTCATGCTTTGTTTACCTGCCCAAGGAAGCCTCTTTTGAGCCATTCCTCTGTGGGGCAGGCTCCTTTCTTCCATACTTCCACATCTTTTTTTTTTCTTTTTAATATATTTTATTGATTTTTTACAGAGAGGAAGGGAGAGGGCTAGAGAGCTAGAAACACCAATGAGAGAGAAACATCTATCAGCTGCCTCCTGCACGCCCCCCACTGGGGATGTGCCCACAACCAAGGTACATGCCCTTGACCAGAATCAAACCCGGGACCCTTCAGTCCGCAGGCTGACGCTCTATCCACTGAGCTAAATCGGTTTCGGCCATACTTCCACATCTTATCACTGCCCTTCCATGCCTTAGGAGCCCGTCCTTTCTTCTCCAACACCTGCCACTACTTTGGTCTAGCCCTGGTATCTCTCACCCGGATTCTCAAGTATTCTGCATACTGCCTTAGAGCAATGAGCCCTCTGACCAGTGCTGACCATGAAACTCTGTGGCTCTCATCATCGCCACAGGGAGGATCTAAGCACCTCATCCTCATACCTGAGACCTCTGGAGCCTTGTTTTCCCTTCATCCTTCCCATGTTTGTTTGTTCAAGCTACACTGGCTCTGATGGCAACTCTTCTATGAAATCTGTCCTGACCCTTCCCATGCCCTCCCTCACGTACACATAGTCCTTCTGTGTTGACTCACACAGGCCTGACTACTAATTGGCCTTAGAGGACTCTTGATGGCTTGCACCCCACTCCCAGGTAGAAGAGCCTCACGCTTATCCTTAGTCCTGGTATACATGGGGTTCACCTTAAGTGTTAGGGAATGAGAGATGAACAAAGGGCCTTCCTTCCCACAGACATGTCTCAGTTGAGTATTCCTAGAGTAAGTACCTTATGGTTCTGGAGGGACACTCTGCAGGAGGAGAGGTCAGTAGGCAAGTGGAACAACCTCATGATAGTGGTCCTACCTGTCCTCAGGCCCCAGTGCAGAGAGCCAGCGGCCATCTAACACCTACAATGGTGACCTCAATGGGCTCCTGGTCCCAGACCCCCTCTGCTCAGGGGATGGTACTTCAGCAAACAAGCCTTGTCTCCGATCCAAGCCATCCATTAACCTGCAGGAGAAGCAGGTCATGTGAGTACCTGGGAGATGATAGAGGTGGTGATGGCATCTTTGGAGTGTCCGTTAGCTGAAGGCATGAGATGGGGTGAGAGACGGGCTAGCAGCCTCTGCTGCTCCCACACTACATGTCCTGGGATGGAGCACTTAACCACATTGCGCTTGCCCTAGGATGAGGGGTGAGGACAACCTCAAGGGCTTGGCCTGGACCTAAAGTTCAGGTGCCTGACTTAGCATTCCCAAAGAGGGAGGTGAGCTACCAGTCTGGGGACCAATGGACCCAGAGCTGTGCACCTGGGATTGGACACCTTCCCCATGATAGCTGTATCCTCTCCACGTTCCCACCCTGCCTATTGAGACTCTGGGTAAACAAGAGTCAGCTTGTGCACCCCTCTTCACAGCTGCCTCTCAGGAGATGACAGCTCTACCTGCATTGGGATTTTGGCCAAGGAGGTGGAGATTGTGGCCAGCAGTGACTCCAGCATCTCAAGCAAGGCACGGGGGAGCAATAAGGTACTAGGATGTTGTGGCATGTATGGTGGATGGGGCACACAGTCTCTTCCTCTCCACTCCCATGCTGCCAGTTCATATGGGGACCGCCTTAACAGACAGGTAGTGTGCCCCAGTCTTAGGAAGCCAGAGTTGTCTATGGGAATCTGGCCCCAGGAGTTGTGATTGGGTGGCTGGGCTTGCACATGCGCCCTCTACTGTCCCCAGGGATGCTGGGGAGCACCTAAGCTCTGGGAAAGCTGCCCCAGCCCTCAGCTTCTACGACCTTCCTCATCCTTGATTCTCAGGTGAAAATCCAGCCTGTCGCCAAGTATGACTGGGAGCAGAAATACTACTACGGCAACCTGATTGCTGTATCCAACTCCTTCTTGGCCTATGCCATTCGGGGTGAGTTGGGTCAAGGGAGAGGGCGTTCTGCCAGAAGCTCCAGAAATGCAGATTCAGTGTAAGGCCACTCAGCCCACTCAGCCCACTCAGATGTTAGGGGTACAATGGAAGTCTTGTCTCTGCCAGGCCTTGGGGGAGGCAAGTGGGAAAACCAAGCTTGAGATGGGTGGTAACACTGAGGTGGGCAAGGGCAGAGCTTCTCTGCCGCCGCCTGGGCCAAGACACTCACTTATGGCCAACCACTGTCCTGATTGCAGCTGCCAACAATGGCTCAGCGATGGTGCGGGTGATCAGTGTCAGCACTTCGGAGCGGACCCTGCTCAAGGGCTTCACAGGCAGTGTGGCTGACCTGGCCTTCGCACACGTCAACTCCCCACAGTTGGCCTGCCTAGATGAGGCAGGAAACCTGTTCGTGTGGCACTTGGCTCTGGTCAATGGCAAAATTCAGTATCCTTTCCTTGGGATGGAATGGGGGGCTGAAAAAAGGTGGACAGAGCTGAGGATCCCAGGCACACTCATCATCCACTTGTCAAATCCTTAACACCCCACTTAGAGAAGAGATTTTGGTCCATATCCGGCAGCCAGAGGGTACGCCACTGAACCACTTCCGTAGGATCATCTGGTGCCCCTTCATTCCCGAGGAGAGTGAAGACTGCTGTGAGGAGGGCAGCCCAATGGTGGCCCTGTTGCATGAGGACCGGGTGAGGAGTCGGCATGGCGGGGATTTGGGGGAGAGGAAATAGAGCAGCCATGGTGTGGGCATAGGCTGAACACTCGCCTCTCTGTACCCTCCAGGCTGAGGTGTGGAACCTGGACATGCTCCGTTCCAACCACAGCACCTGGCCCGTGGACGTTAGCCAAATCAAGCAGGGCTTCATCATGGTAAAAGGCCACAGCACAGTAAGTCTACAACTGACTTCCTCCTTCTCTTCCCCTTTTCTTATGTCCCTCATCTATTCCTCATACCCGCAGCTGCTCAGATAGCTTTACTGAAATTCTGCCCATGGGGACGCGGATCACAACGTAACCTTTACCTGGGGAGCTCACGCCTAATGTGCAGCCCATGGGTCTAGTCTTCTTTATGACACCCCTCCTCCCCCAATTATTCAGTCTTTCACACAGACGTGCAGATCCACTGTGGGTCAGGCCAGCTCACTGGCATTCTCATCTGAGATGGGCTTGCTCCCACCTCTAGTCAGGTGGTAAAGCAAAGGCTTTTTGGGTTCTTCCCAGTACCTGAGTGAAGGGGCCCTCTCACCTGATGGGACTGTCCTGGCTACAGCAAGCCATGATGGCTTTGTCAAGTTCTGGCAGATCTACATTGAGGGGCAGGACGAGCCAAGGTAAGGCAGGAGCTGAGGGACCAGGAACCCCCAGGTAAGGGACTAGATCAACTACTCAGGTCCCTCATCTGCCTGCTTGCAGATGTCTGCATGAATTAAAGCCTCATGATGGGCGGCCACTCTCCTGCCTCCTATTTTGTGACAACCACAAGAAACAGGACCCTGAGTGAGTGAGTGGGCAGGCAAGCGGGGGTTGCGCTAGACCTTGGGCTCCCAGCCAGTCACTCAGTGCCTTACTGCTTTGCAGGGTCCCTTTCTGGAGATTTCTCATTACTGGTGCTGACCAGAATCAGGAGTTAAAGATGTGGTGCACAGTGTCTTGGACCTGCCTGCAGACCATTCGGTAAGCACAAGCTGGGGAGCTGGACAGGGGTGGCAGGGTTGGGGATGTGAGTGCTTTCCACCCTCTTAGGCTCATTCATCCTGCCTTGTGGCCTCGCAGTTTCTCCCCAGATATCTTCAACTCAGTGAGTGTGCCCCCTAGCCTCAAAGTTTGCTTGGACCTCTCAGCAGAATACCTGATTCTCAGCGATGTACAGCGGAAGGTAGACTGCACTGGGGACACCTCGGGCAAAGCTGGTATCATCGGGGCAGGTAGGGTTATGTGGCCTAGCCACAGCCTTCACAGCCCCTGAGCTCAGCTGTGAATGCGCTGCCTGTGCAGGTCCTTTACGTGATGGAGCTGCTGCAGAACCAGGAAGAAGGCCGTGCGTGCTTCAGTTCCATCTCTGAGTTCCTGCTCACCCACCCTGTACTGAGCTTCGGTATCCAGGTGGTGAGTCGCTGCCGGCTGCGGCACACAGAGGTGCTGCCTGCCGAGGAAGAGAATGACAGCCTTGGGGCTGGTGAGCTCCTCAGGGTTGGGATATATGTTGGGATGCAGGGAGTGCCACGGCACGGAGGGCCAGAGGTTTAGCTGCCCACACTGTCCTTGCAGATGGGACCCACGGAGCTGGGACCATGGAGTCTGCAGCCGGTGTGCTCATCAAGCTCTTCTGTGTGCATACTAAGTGAGTATGCCCTGTCTGTGCCCCTCCTCACCCAACTGACTCTGGCCCCTGTGAGCCCTCTCCTATTCTCTTCTTGAAGGGCATTGCAAGATGTGCAGATCCGCTTCCAGCCACAGCTGAACCCTGATGTGGTGGCCCCGCTCCCCACCCACACTGCCCGTGAGGATTTTGGTGAGTAAGCAGTGAGAGGGAAGCAGGTTAAGCTGGCCAGGGTCTGCGATCTGATTAAAGTGGCAGATTTCCCCACAGCATTTGGAGAATCTCGGTCTGAACTGGGCTCTGAGGGCCTGAGTTCAGCTACTCACGGCTCCCAGCCTGATCTCCGACGCATCGTGGAGCTACCTGCGCCCGCCGACTTCCTTAGTCTGAGCAGTGAGACCAAGCCCAAGTTGATGACGCCTGACGCCTTCATGACACCTAGCACCTCCTTACAACAGGTGTGCTGGGGCTGGGTTTGGGGCTTAGGGCTTAGGGCAGGGGGACCTGGGAATCCCTCCTCATAGGCCACAGCTCTTACTCTCTGCATCTCCCCAGATTGCTTCCTCCCCTAGTAACAGCAGCAGCAGCAGCAGCAGCAGCAGCAGCGGCAGCTCTCTTACAGCTGTATCTGCCATGAGCAGTACCTCAGCTGTGGACCCCTCCTTGCCCAGGTGAAGTAAGGGTCAGAGTTGGGGGATGGCGAGGGCTGGTGCCAGCTGATGCCAAGCTCTGGCTGCTTATGCCTCAGCCTTCCTGCCATCAGGCCACCCGAGGAGCTGACCTTGAGCCCCAAGCTGCAGCTGGATGGCAGTCTGACAATGAGCAGCAGCGGCGGCAGCAGCCTGCAGGCAAGCCCACGCAGCCTCCTGCCCAGCCTGCTCCCAGGTCCAGCTGACAAACTGACTCCCAAAGGGCCTGGACAGGTGCGTGAGTGTGAAATGCAGGTTGGCAGGTGTATAACATCAGGAAGGTCAGAGCAGTCTTCTCCTCTAGCGCCCTGGCTGCTTGTCCTGTTCTGCCTCAAGTGGCCCATATTTCTCTTGAGGTCATCTCAGCCTCCCATATTCCCTGCAGGGTAGCTCCTCAGTTTATCCAGTCCCACCTCCTTTCCTCCTGAGCTGTGGCTGTCTTTTACTGCATCCTCCTTCCCCACATCACTGCAAACACCAGTGCGTCATCTCTGTGTTTCCCCCACCCCTATTGCCTTACATCTAAGTCCCCATTTTGGCCCGTTTCAGGTATCTACTGCTGCCTCTGCGCTCTCCCTGGAGCTGCAGGAAGTAGAGCCCCTGGGGCTACCCCAGGCCTCCCCCAGCCGTACCCGCTCTCCCGATGTTATCTCCTCGGCTTCCACTGCCCTGTCCCAGGACATCCCTGAGATCGCCTCTGAGGCCCTGTCCCGTGGCTTTGGCTCCTCTGCTCCTGAGGACCTTGAGCCAAACAGTATGGCCTCAGCTGCCTCCGCACTACATCTGCTGTCCCCACGGCCTCGTCCAGGGCCTGAGCTTGGCCCCCAGCTTAGCCTGGATGGAGGCCCGGGGGATGGGGATCGGCATAGCACCCCTTCCCTTCTGGAGGCAGCCCTGACCCAAGAGGCCACAGCCCCTGACAGTCAGGTCTGGCCAACAGCACCAGACATTACTCGGGAGACCTGCAGCAGTCTCGCAGAAAGGTGAGGAGCTTGGGAGGGGAAAAGTACACTGATGGTAAGAGTTTCAGATAGTCCTCTGAGTCGGCCTGTCCTCCCAGCCCTAGGAATGGCCTTCAGGAAAAGCATAAGAGCTTGGCCTTCCACCGACCACCTTATCACTTGCTGCAGCAACATGACAGCCAGGACACCAGCGCTGAACAAAGGTAGATGCCACTCCACCCCCTTTCTCTCACAAGGGAGGGCCCGAAAGTGGTAGGCACTTAGGCCTCTCTCTCCTGTTTTCATAGTGACCACGATGATGAGGTAGCCAGCCTTGCCTCTGCTGCAGGGGGCTTTAGCACCAAAGTTCCCACTCCACGGCTGCCTGCCAAGGACTGGAAGACTAAGGGGTCCCCTCGGACCTCACCCAAGCTCAAGAGGAAGGGCAAAAAGGATGACGGGTAGGAGAGGTCCTGGGGCCAGGGAGAGGGGTGGTCACTAGGCTGTCTGCATGACTTGACCTGAGGTGCTTCTCGCCTGTGGCAGGGATTCAGCCGTGGGATCCCGGCTCACGGACCACCAGGTGAGTGAACAAATCACCTTTCTACTTCTAGGACTCCTCTCTCAGGGTGGGGAGGACCTCTGGGCCATCCCCTAGTCCAGTGTGTAGGGACAGGTGGGGTAGGCTTATGATTGTTGGTGCTATTGGCAGGTGGCAGAGCCCCCTGAGGACTGGCCAGCAATAATTTGGCAACAGCAGAGAGAGCTGGCGGAGCTTCGGCACAGCCAGGAAGAACTGCTGCAGCGTCTGTGCACCCAACTCGAAGGCCTGCAAAGCACTGTCACAGGCCACGTGGAACGTGCCCTCGAGTCTCGGCATGAACAGGAGCGTATCCTTGTGGGCAGTGACCCGGCATGGCAGAGGGGTAGGGGCAGCTACAGCATTCTTAGACCTAGAAGGGAAACGGGACCTGCTCCAGGCCTGTTCCTTAGCTATAATACAGAGCGGCGGCTGGAGCGGGCACTGGCCGAGGGGCAGCAACGGGGTGGGCAGCTGCAGGAACAGCTGACACAACAGCTGTCCCAGGCACTGTCTTCAGCTGTGGCTGGGCGACTAGAGCGTAGCATACGGGATGAGATCAAGAAGACGGTGCCTCCATGTGAGTTTTACATGGAGACTTCTGGATGGGCTGCGTGGGAATGGGTCCCCTACTTGTCAAGCTTCTTCTCATGGCTCCATCTCTCCCTCCGTAACTGCCCCAGGTGTCTCTAGGAGTCTGGAGCCTGTGGCAGGCCAATTGAACACCTCAGTGGCCACCAAACTCACAGCTGTGGAGGGTAGCATGAAAGAGAATATCTCCAAGCTGCTGAAGTCCAAGGTGCTAAAGGGTCAAAGATGAAGGAGGTTGGTGGTTGGTGGGGTTAGTCAGGCCAGCTTGGGCTCAGGCTTTTGGCTTGGCCCGGCCCTTCCCTCTACCCCCAGAACTTGACAGATGCCATCGCCCGAGCAGCTGCAGACACATTACAGGGGCCCATGCAGGCCGCCTACCGTGAAGCCTTCCAGAGTGTGGTGCTGCCTGCCTTTGAGAAGAGCTGCCAGGCTATGTTCCAGCAGATCAATGATAGTTTCCGACTGGGCACACAGGAATGTGAGTGGAGTCATATGCTCCAAGGTGGAGGGGCTATCCTCTTGTTCCCCATTGCTCTCATGGCCCCCATGGTCAACTTTCAGACTTGCAACAGCTGGAGAGCCACATGAAGAGCCGGAAGGTGCGAGAGCAGGAGGCGAGGGAGCCAGTATTAGCTCAGCTGCGGGGCCTGGTCAGCACACTGCAGGGCGCCACTGAGCAGATGGCAGCCACTGTGTCCAGCAGTGTTCGGGCTGAGGTGCAGCACCAGCTGCATGTGGCAGTGGGCAGGTGTGTGGGTAGGGTCCTGGGCAAGGTGGTAGGTTTGGAAAGGGCCACACCAGACTCCCTGTGTACTTCATCTCCCTCCTTTCCCTTTGCAGCCTGCAGGAGTCCATTTTAGCACAAGTCCAGCGCATTGTTAAGGGTGAGGTGAGTGTGGCACTCAAGGAGCAGCAGGCCGCCGTCACCTCCAGCATCATGCAGGCCATGCGCTCAGCTGCTGGCACACCTGTCCCTGCTACCCACCTCGATTGCCAAGCCCAGCAAGCCCATATCCTGCAGCTGCTGCAGCAGGGCCACCTCAACCAGGCCTTCCAGCAGGTATGCCAGGCATTAGGCGCCGCTAAGGCTCAGGTGTCTCCTGACAAGGTCCCTCACTAACTGCTAATCTCTACCCAGGCCCTGACAGCGGCTGACCTGAACCTGGTGCTGTACGTTTGTGAAACTGTGGACCCGGGCCAGGTTTTTGGGCAGCCACCCTGCCCACTCTCCCAGCCTGTGCTCCTTTCCCTCATCCAGCAGCTGGCCTCTGACCTTGGCACTCGAACTGACCTCAAGCTAAGGTGAGTGGGTGCATTTGGACCAGGAGATGGGCTCAGGTGGAGGTGGGGGAACAGTTCAAAGCAGAGACTCCAGGTCTAATTTGACTCCCTCCCTAATTCTCTGTACCCGTTGCCCACAGTTTATCAGTCCCAGGTCCCCATCTTGCCTGCACCCCTCTCGGGCCTGGAGGGTTCCTTTGTCAGGCATTCCTCTCAGCCTCAGTGCCACCAGGTGGCGCTCCCATCTGCTGGAGCCCACCTGTAGCCTGTACCTTTCCTCCGTCCTCAGCTACTTGGAAGAGGCTGTGATGCATCTGGACCACAGTGACCCTATCACTCGGGACCACATGGGCTCCGTCATGGCCCAGGTGCGCCAGAAGCTCTTCCAGTTCCTGCAGGCCGAACCACACAATTCACTCGGCAAAGTGGCCCGGCGTCTCAGCCTCATGCTGCATGGCCTTGTGACCCCCAGCCTCCCTTAGCTAAGCCTGCCTTGCCCTGGGGTGGGGTGGCACTGAAGGCCATTAGACAGGCCTAGGCCAAAGCAGGGTCATGTCTGCTCTTTACCTGCTCAGGCTTCCACCTCTGCACCTCTGAGGTGGTTGAGGGGGTGAGCACTGGCTGTGGTCTACAGGTTATGGTAGCCAGCAGGTTTAGGCTGGGCCCAGGGTGGGTATTGTGCCTTCTTGGGTTCTGCCATGCCTGGAGCATGACCCCCCGAGATTGTGACACCACTTGAGTTGAATTTTCCATGTTCCTTTTTACCTCTGTTTTGGATCTTTTTGTTTTTGAAAAACATTAAGGAATTCAATTAAATGCTTTTGGAATAAAATGGAATATGTGTGCTTGTGGTGTGTCTTTGGAGTGACTTTGATAACTGCTCTCTATTCCCTGGCCTCTCTTCTCCTTTTGTGGAGCTCTGTCAAGGCCAACCCACTCCATGGTCCTGGCCACTCATCCTCATCAGCCTTCCTACATCTCCCCTCTCCATCCCTGGGCCAAGGGCCCTGGGCTCAGCTTAGCACAGCAGTGATCCCCTGGGCTCTTATCTCTAGGGTCCCTCTTTGTCAACTTGCCTACTGGTGGTGGGGCTGCCTGCTGGCTTTAAGCCCCGCCCCCAGCTCCCATCCAATCACAGTCCCTCCTTCTGGAGGCCGGGCTGAAGGGCTGTACTCCAAGCAGAGCTTCTAGTTCTGGCACTAGGCTCCCAGCCAGGGATGATGCTCTGCTGCTGCTGTCACCACTGCCAGCGACTGCCCGGAGCTGTGTGGCTGTTGCTGCTGCTGTTACCGCCACTCGGTGAGTGCAGGCGTACCAGACCTGGGCCTTACACCCTTTCATCAGGCTGGGTGAGGGTGTGGGGGAGCTGGGGCACAACCTTCCTGAGCCCTGGGAGCCAGTGTGGCAAGGTGGTGCAAGGGCTCCGTGGAGGGAATAATGTGTACCCGTGTCTTTAGAACTGAAAGTGAGGGGTGTGAACTGAGCCCTGGTTGTGGGGGGAAGGACCTCAAAATTTCACAGCCTCCATTCTGATAAAGGGAAGACATAGCCTTTGGTGAGACTCAGACCAACTTTGGGGTTCCCTGAGGTCTTCTGTTAGGGTCTAGCCTGGATCCTGACACCCTCTATCCTGCCCTACCTGTATGAAAATACTTGTTTTGGATGGGGTGGGAAAGCCAAGCAAAGTCTGTTTAGACTGCAGAGAGACTGGATGGGCTGGGAGGGGAAGTGTGGCCCTGGACCCTGTCCCCCTTTATCTTGTCTTGGCTCCTTCACTTGGGTCATCTTCACTCGACTTGAGGCTTCAGAAGCCCCAACAGCTCAGAGGAAGAGCTGACCCATGGGATGTGAGGACACTACACTGCCTTCCTCCACATTGACTGTTCAGTCCCACCTAGAACAGAGCCCAGACAGGTGATCCCTAGACGGGCCCCTCTTTTCCCTGGGGTACCTCTTTCACGCTGAGTCACGTCCCCAGAGCTTGCCAGAGTAAATAAGCCCTGGGGGTTGGGAGGTGGGCCAGTTCATCCTATCAATTATTTTCCACCCCTGCCCCCGGTCCTTTCATCTTCCCTGGAGGCAGCTGCTGTGGGCCAAAGCCGCTGTGACATATACCAGGGCTTCGCCAAGTGTCTCATCCGCTTGGGGGATGGCATGGGTCACGGAAGCGAGCTGGAGACCATCTGCAGGTAAGAGCAGGTGTAAAGACAGCAGCCTGACCCTCTGTACTGTCGGTGCCTGAACCTCTTCCCATTCCAAAGCCTCCTTGTCCCACCTAACCCTTCTAATCCCATGCCCGGAATAGGTCTTGGAAGGACTTCCACATCTGCGCCTCTCAACTTCTGTCGGGCTGCCCGAAGGAGGCGGCTGCTGTGTGGGAGTCACTGCAGCAAGAAGCTCGTCGGACCCAGCACCCGGATAACTTGCACACTCTGTGTGGCAGCACTGTGCGCGTCTGGGAGCGTGGTGCAGGCTCTGAGACCAACCAGGAGACACTGAGGGGGACAGCACCTGCCCTAACCCCAACCCCTGCACCTCTGCTGCTGGCGGCTGCTCTGGCATTTGTTTGCCTCCTGGGGCCTCTGGCCTAGCCATTGGGGTCAAGTAGCAGTGCCTCTGCTGCCACCCCAGCTCTGATGGCTGTCCTCAAAGCTCAGTGAGGTGCATTCGGCTTTCATTAAAGGTACTTATATTTGACCCTAGCTCATTTAGCTCAGTACATAGAGCGTTGGCCTGAAGACTGAAGGGTCCCAGGTTCGATTCCGGCCAAGGGCTCCATCTCCAGTATGGAACAGTTCTGGAGGCAACCGATCTCTGATTCTCTCTCATCATTGATGTTTCTATCTCTCTCCCTCTCCTCTCCTCTCTCAAGTCAATAAAGAAATTAAAAAAAAAAAGTATTTATATT
The DNA here is from genome assembly GCA_011751065.1 of Lasiurus cinereus. Classification (NCBI taxonomy): domain Eukaryota; kingdom Metazoa; phylum Chordata; class Mammalia; order Chiroptera; family Vespertilionidae; genus Lasiurus; species Lasiurus cinereus. Next base: position 11,392,892 of record JAAGEH010000452.1, read on the forward strand.
TGTACTGAGCTCCTTCCTTTCTTCTGGCTGCTCACTGCCTGACTGAGACAGAGGCCTCCAGAAGCTGATCCCCAAGACAGAATGGGCAGGGCCCAAGGATGCCCCAGGGGACTCCATCTTTCTCTTTGCAAACACTCATTTCCCAGGGGCAGTGCTGAGCTTTCCATTACATGCAGGTTCCAGGACCTCTAGCGGTCTGTCCTCCCAGGTTGGTATTCCTAGCTCTACCTGGCCCCTAGGGAACCTGTGAGGTAGTGGAGTGTCTCACCCTACTCCCCACTATGACTACCCTGCCCCCCAGCTTCATTCTAGCCTCTAGACTCCTGACCGTCTCATCTCCTCCTCTGCTGAACTGCCACCTTAGCCTTTAAGACAACTCAAAGTAAGTGCTTTGTCCTCTCCTCGCTGGGGTCGTGCCCATCTGAGGGGAGCCTGTTTCAGATGGTGGGGAGCCCCTGTTGGAATTTATAGTCAGTTCCCCAAGGTGACCTGGAGCAGCTGAAACTGGAGCCACAATGAGGGTTCCCGGGGCCTCTGCTCTTCACAAGCTTTTTCTTTGAGAAGAGGTGTACAGCGTGAAATCAAAACAATCCCAGAAGGCATTCTGGAAGCATGGAATGGGAGTGTGCTGTGAGGTGCCCCTGTTCATCCTGGAGGAGAGGAAGAGCAAGATTCAGCATGGGCACATTCTGCGGGAAGGAGGGGTCTCAGAGGGGGTGAGATCCTCCTTTGTTCAGTCTCCTACCACCAGCACCAGGACCCTATTTCAAACCACCCCCCCACAGTGGGTACTGCATGGCCTCCTCACTGGCTTCTACTCTCCCTCGCTTTAGTCTCCATTTTCTATATTGAAAAACTGATTCTGCTGTTAAGCTCCTTCTCATTGTCTAGGAGGCCCTACATAAGCCAGCTCTGCCCAGAGTTTATCAGTCTACTCAATTCCACTCTGTAGCAACACAGAGGAGAGGAGTGATCTACCTATCCAGCCCCTGGGGTCAGCAGAGGCTTCAGAGAAGGAGCATGATGGGGCAATAGGAGGTAAGGATGGAGGCTTACAAGTGGTGGAGAGGTGGGGCTGATTTGGAGAGGGCATTATAAGAGGGGCCCAAAAGAATCAATTGTGCCGAAATCGGTTTGGCTCAGTGGATAGAGCGTCGGCCTGGGGCCTGAAGGGTCCCAGGTTCGATTCCGGTCAAGGGCATGTACCTTGGTTGCGTGCACATCCCCAGTAGGGGGTGTGCAGGAGGCGGCTTATTGATGTGTCTCTCTCTCATCGATGTTTCTGGCTCTCTATCCCTCTCCTTTCCTCTCTGTAAATAATCAATAAAATATATTTAAAAAAAGAATCAGTTATGAGGGAGAGAGAGATGGGTGAGAACCCATATCAAGGCAAGCCAGATTTACACTAAAGCCCATCCTGGGAGGCTGTTCCTTCAGGACAGAATCGGGCCTGAGGATCCTTGCAGAGGCTCCAGAGTGACAAGTGCTTCCAGAGACCTCCACCCACATATGTAGGAGTCCTACTTCATTCATGCTTCCCAAATACCATCCCATTCCAGTTAGGTCAGGTGCTTCCATTAACTCCCTCTCTGCCCATCTTTGCTCCTGTGCTTCATTTGCCTGCACTTTTATCCCGCTCCTCTCTCCACCAGCACTACTTACCTGAAGGAGAAAGTTCAGAAAAACAACACTCCCAGATCTGCCCCTCTTTGACCACCAGCATTTTCCAGAAGGAAAGACCATACTTTTGTTCCTCTGGGTCTTTGTACATCTATTCTTGGTACCCTTCCCCATTTTCTCCCGGTGAACTTCTTTCTTGTTCATTATCACCTCCTCCAGGAAATACTTTCTACTCTGACTCCAAGCTGAATCAGCAGCCTCCTACAGCTCCACGCAGCTCACAGGCTGTCATCTATCTCAGGACTAATAGCACTAGCTTATTACTCTCTGGGTCTGGGCTAGAATTCCTGTCTATGTACTCCCCAAAGGTTCTCTTTGTATCTCTACTACCCGATCTAGGGCTGTGTATAAAGAATATACTTGTGGGAGGTGTGGAATGAAAGATAGAACCTCTAAGTCCAGCATAGGAAGTGTTATAGTCAGCAAGCTCCTGGGCTCAGAATGTCTGGGTATACTGTCAGAAGGGATGGTGCTGGGGCTCCAGACCCCAAAAGTCTTCCCAGAGCCACTCTTGATAGCAGGGCTGACTGCTCTGGCCAGCCACAGCAGGGATTACCATCCTCCTGCTGTGACCTACTTTTGCCTGATGTTTGCTCCCTAAATCCCTGCTCTTCCCTGGAATTGAGTGACCTGGAGTGTGTGCATGGGTCTGGTGGTGGGGACAGAATCTGCTCTCTGGCTAGGGGCTTAAGAGCTTTGTGTATTTTATCCCAAAGCTGGAGGAGAGGGGTGAGCTGATAGTCTTGTAGACTGGACCCTGGATACAGCTGCCCAGGCCAGAGCATCCTGGGGGCAGTGTTTCGCACATTTGCAGCTCTGCAGACACGGAACAGTCCTCATGGTTAGAACATCTGAAGGGTTGTGGGTTCGATTCCAGTCAAGGGCACATACCTCAGTTGCAAGCTCCATCACTGGCAACCAGTTGATGTGTCTTACATCCATATTTCTCTCTCTGTCTTTCCCTCTCCTTTCCATTCTAAAAAATTAATTGAAAAAATATCCTTGGGTGAGGATTAACAAAAGAAGTTCATAATTCCCTACTAAATAAAACGGACAAAATGATATTTATTGGTGTTAATTCACTTTTAGATTTAAAGTATAACATTAGCTTATATCAGTGATTTTCAACCTTTTTCATTTCATGACACAATCTAACTACTAAAATTCCTCAGCACACCAAAAAAAAATTTTTTTTGCCAGTCTGACAAAAAAAAAATTGTTATAGCCTGGTCAGGTGTGGCTTAGTGGCTGAGCATCAACCTAGGAACCAGGAGGTCATAGTTCGATTCCAGGTCAGGGCACATGCTTGGGTTTTGGGCTCCATTCCTGGCAGGGAGTGTATAGGAGATAGCCAATTAATGATTCCCTATCATCATTGATGTTTTTATCTTTCCCTTCCTTTTGAAATCAATTAAACAATTTAAAAATTGGTATACTTTTAATTCATTCACATCAGACAGCTATTGTGTTGGCTGTGGTCATTTTTCTAAATTTGACAATCTAAGGGAAAAGAGGTTAGTGTCGCTGGCTAAATTATCAGGTATTGCATGTTTTTAAAATTCTTGTAGCACACTGGTTGAAAATTGCTGGCTTGTCCAGCTGGCATGGCTCAGTGGTTGAGCATCGATCTATGAACCAGGAGGTTATGGTTCAATTCCTGTCAGGACACATGCCTGGTTGTGGGCTTGATCCCCAGTGTGGGGTGTACAGGAGGCAGCCCATCAATGATACTCTCTCATCACTGATGTTTCTCTGCGTCTCCCTCTCTGAAATCAATAAAAATATTTTTTAAAAGAAAATTGCTGGTTATGAAATCCATTAGAGACAGTTCCATGTGTGAAGTAAGTGTTCATTCAACAAAGACTTGTTGAATAAATGAACAGAATGAAATTAGGAAGATGGATGAAGATTACAATCCTTTTATTTCCTGCAGCATCTATTCCCCAGCCCTCTGCAACTTGGGTTGTTTGTAAAGTAGTGAAACAATTAAACAATTCTAATCTTATAGAAAATTGTGAATAGTAACAAGATTTTTTATTTATTTTTTATTTTTTAAATATATATTTTATTGATTTTTTTTTTTTTTTACAGAGAAAAAAGGATAGGGATAGAGAGCTAGAAACATCAATGAGAGAGAAACATTGATCAGGTGCCTCCTGCACAACCCCCACTGGGGATGGGCCTGCAACCAAGGTACATGCCCTTGACCGGAATCGAACTTGGGACCTTTCAGTCTGCAGGCCGACGCTCTATCCACTGAGCTAAACCGGTTTCAGCGATTTTTTATTTTATTTTTTTATACTGATTTTTTACAGAGAGGAAGGGAGAGAGATAGAGAGCCAGAAACATCGAAGAGAGAGAGATATCCATCAGCCGCCTCCTTCACGCCTCCCACTGGAGATGTGCCCACAACCAAGGTACATGCCCCTGAGCAGAATTGAACCTGGGACCCTCCAGCCCGCAGGCCTACCCTCTATCCACTGAGCCAAACCAGTTTTGGCGTAACAAGATTTTTTAAGAAAATCTTCTTGCTTTGCAGTCCTAGCATTCACTAAATTCAATAACAAGAAGAAGAATTAAAAAAAAAAACACGTTATTCCTAACTTGGCCCAAGACTAAAGACCAATCCTCAAGTTAACCATTTTCAACTCCTCTGAGATGGAGGCCAAATTTAACACATCTGAATGCCTGATTTATTTCCACTGCAGTTTTCAAAAAGTAGATTTAATATAATTTAAATCGATCCTTTGCGGAGTTCCCGCGGCACTTCCAGAAACCTGTTGGAAACGCATTATGTCCCCAACCTTGTATGACAGAGCACCCTCCTTTCTAACCAGAAACTTGAAACTTTCTCCCTACCCAGTTGCTCCTTTCCTTTGTTTTTATTTATTTTTATTTTTAAAATATATTTTACTGATTTTTTTACAGAGAGGAAGGGAGAGGGATAGAAAGTCAGAAACATCAATGAGAGAGAGACATCGATCAGCCGTCTCTTGCAGGCTCCCTACTGGGAACGTGCCCGCAACCTGGATACATGCCCTTGACCGGAATAGAACCTGGGACCTTTCAGTCCACAGATCACCGCTCTATCCACTGAGCCAAACCGGTTTCGGCTATTTTTATTTTTTTAATTAATCTTTTTAATATTTCAGTTATAGTTGACATGAAATACTAATTTATATTAGTTCCAGGTGGACCTCCTTTCTCTATTACAGGTTCCTCTCTCAGCCAGCCTCCAGAGGAACTACTTTGAACAACAGACTCCCCCCTACCCCTAGAGAGACCGTCCTGGCGCTAAGGCGTTGATTGACAGGCCTCGCTCGGAGCGCCCCCAACCGCGTAGCCGGCCCTCCCGAGGCCCCGCCCCGCCCCGCCCCATAGGCGGCCCGGGTTTGTTTTGGCGTCAGGCGCGCTCTGTGATGACGCTACGACGCTAACGCGTGAGGATGGCGGCGGCGGCGGCGGCCGTGGCCGCGGCCCCGAGAGGCTTAGCCCAGCGGCCAAGACACCGAAGAGCCCGCCGCCCCCGCGAGGTGAGGCGGCCCGGCCCAGGGCTACGGCCCGACGGGCGGGAGGGGCTGACGAGCTGCGGCCACGGCCGCCTGCAGGCGCACCGGGCCTGTCTTTGCCCAGACCGGAGCCCTCGGCCCGTGCCAGGTGTGCCGGGGCCTACGGGGCTGGGGAAGCAGGCCAGGCGATGGCTGCTCGGGGTCCCCGGGCTCCGAGGCTAGAGTGGCCTTGGAACAGGCTGTTGCGCCGAGTAGTCTTTCTCTGGGACCTCGTGGGCCTCGTGGTCAGTTGCCCCGCCTGCTGTTGAGCCGGCCAGCGTCGGTCACGGTGGAACTAACGCGGTTGTCCTCACTCCCTTCTGTGCAGCATCTACTCCACGCCCTTCCTTTGCGCCTGCACGCCGGCGGCTGGCGGGCAGCTAGCTGGTCGCTTCCTTATTCACTTTGGGGGAAAAAGCAGGCCTGAGTCCAGCCAGGTCGCCTGCCCCACCAGCCAAGCCGTATCTTCGCCCCGCGCCATGCGCACTCCCACTAAGTGAAGCCGCTGAAGTGATGACTTCTCACCCGAATAAGCCCTTTTACTGCCGAACACTGGCCCATTGATGCCTACAGGATAAGGGATAAAGGCATTCAGGGCTTCCCCTCATCGGAGAGGGCTAACTCTGAATCAACACCTGTGCATTTCTGTCCTCTGTTTACAAGCACATACGCTGTTGTTGGGGCGTGCGTGCCTTCTGTTAGCTTTGTGGTTTTAATACCCCTGGTGCTTTAGAGACTCAATTTTCTCTTTTGTAATACCCTTCCCTTTCTCCCACCGGTATGGGAAATTTACATCTGTCCTTTAAAATGCACCTTCGATTTTTATTTCCCTGGAAAAGCCTCCCTTGCTTCACAAGTAACCATGGACTCCTCTGCACTTTTATTCATTGGACTGCTGCTGACTAGATCATGTTGTGTCACGTGATAGTTTGGGGATCGTGTATCTGTACCCGAGTATCTGGCTCTGCCTGACAACAGTAAGAACTAAATCCACTGGGATAGATTGTTGGGTTTAAGAATGGATACTGATTCAGCTGTCACATTGAGCACCTGTCAGGGCCCAGCATCTGAGATGAACACAGCTCACCTTTGTGTTTCGTGTTTGCACATGCATGCACATGCATGCATATGTGTGTGGTATGTGGTGGAGCTTCTCAGCTTTGATAGTCTAAAAGTAGTTTTTCAGAATACAATTTCAAGAGTGTCACTCTCCGAGACTGATTCAGAAGATCTGGTATCTGGATATATATTTTGAAAAAAATTCCCCAGCTGACTTTACCATACTTCCTGGTTGGAGTTCTTTGTCATTGCCTCCAGGAAGCTCTTGTGTCTTCTTTGTCTGGTGGGAAAAGCTAGCTGTGCCTTGTGGCCTCCCATTGCAGTCTCATTGTCCTTCCCATACCTTGGGGAAGCAATATGATTTGATGATTAGACATAGGAGCTTTGGAGTCAGAAAGACTGAGTCAGTCCTTGGCTTTCATGAAATCTTGAGACTCGCTGAGTCCTAGTTTGCTCATTCCAAGATAGGAGTAATCATCACTACTTTATGTAGTAGCAGAGAAGAGTGAGAGTGCATGTAAGATACTTCTCACAGTAAGATCTCAGCAAATGGAAGCCACTGTATTTCCTAATGACTGTTCTTCCCAGAATATGTCCCTTGTTACTAAGATCTCGTCTTAGTAAGCCTGTTTGCTCCTCAGACTGATCCTCCTGTAGGAAGCTGCCTTGTGTTATGTGACTTCCTCAGCTCTCTGGTCATTGGGGAAAACCGTGACAAAACTGCTTCTACTCAGGGCAGTTGTAGTTGGCTCTTGCCCCAGGAGAGATTCAGAGTGCTGACTCACTAGAGGGTGGGTTTGCTAAATAAGCACATCGTCCAGATCTAATTGCAGTTCTTGCACTTGTTAAGTTGTATTAATGGCCTAGAGAAAGTGCAGCTTTCAGGAAATTTATTTGCTTCTGACACTGAACTAGAGTTGCCCCTCACCTGGAATGGAATGCCCCTGCAGATCTTAGTCTCTGTGGAATCTGAACTAGATCCTGGGGTTCTTTGTCAGTCACATATGTGGATGAGACTTTCGTTTGGCTTTCTGTTTTACTTTATAAATGTGAACATGTTATGTGGGCAACTTCAGTCTTCTTCAGAACTTCCTGACTTTATGATGTGAATGGGCAATAGGTGTTCCAAAAACACTGACTCTTAATTTTAGAGTTAGCTGGGAACATCTATCTCTATTGAACTCAGGGTACACAGAGAAAAATTTGAGAAATTCATCCATGGAAGAAGGGAAGCAATTCTGGTTTTTGAGAGCTGGAGAGAGACTTACTTATTTGAACTTCTTTTCCTTCCAAGAATCATACTCAGTGAGTATTAAGCTGATTTGTGTTGGCTAGGTCATCACTGAGCTAATTCTTGGTATAGCCCTCTGTTGCCATGGTGTCTAATGTGATGCTAAAGTAGAAAAATGTGGTGTTTAAAGTAGAAAAATGTGGTGTTTTCATTTGCTGGGAGGAAATGATTTCAGAGGGATCCCTTCCAGGCTGCCAGCCTTTAAGTGGCCTGATTGGGCATTATAAGGGTAATGGACCATCTAGACTGTAAGTTCCTTGAGAGTACAAACCATGGCTCCCTTCTTTTTAATGTAATTAAATTACTTAATTAGTTTATTTTTAAATTAATTTCAAAGAGAGGAAGGGACGGGGAAAAAGAGATAGAAACATCAATGATGAGAGAGAATAATTGATCGGCTGCCTCTTAGGGATCTAGCCTGCAACCTGGACATGTGCTCTGATCAGGAATTGAACCATGGCCTCCTGGTTCATAGGTCAACACTCAACCACTGAATCACATAGGCCAAGCTGTGTCTTTGGACACAAACACTAATAATTTGGTATATGTACCCTCAGCTTTTTAAACTTATGCATCTACTAGTCTATATATTTCTACAATATATATTTTTATTAACTTTAAAAATGTAATATGTGGTGCCTGGCCCGCAGTAAATGTCACATGGATGTTCCTCATGCACTGCACACATCAAAAACTGAACTCTTCCCACTGCTTACTAAACCTGTCCCTCTTGCTGCACTCCTGGCCCTTTTGCCCAGGAGCCTTGAGTAAGGGACTGGAGTGCTGTCCTCACTCCACCCTTTCACCCTTTATGTCCAGCCTCCAGTCCCTATCAGTTCTCCTGCTGACATCTTTCCATTCACCCCACTGTCTGGGCCACTGTCCCCTCTCTGGTCCTTTTAGTCCACTTTGATCCTCCTCCAGTTCAGCCTCACACTTCTTTCTAAACATAGGTTGTGCGCCTCTCATTCTTTGTAAACCCTTTGGCAGCTTCCCCTCACCTCCCAGGAAGGCCCGGGCTCCTCCTCATAACTTGTGCTGCTCTCTACAACCCGGTTCCCGCCTACCTTCCAAAACGCTAGCCCCCCACAGGCCTGTTTTCACACTAGAAATTTCCTGTTTCTGGGCACAGGGTGCTACTCTGGGCCTCTGGGTCTATGACTGTGTTATTCTCTCTGCCTAAAACTCTATTCCCACCTTTCCTCACCTAACTTACTCTTACATCAAATTCTGTGTGGGGGTCACCTCCTTCAGGAAGCTTTCTCTAACCCCTGCGCCAGTCTACATATGTCTACTCTTGTTTCTTAAGCCTAGCACTTACTGTGCTATGTTGAAATTATGTTTTTATGCTTTTCTCTTCATTTAGACTATGAGCTTATTGACCATGTTCTGCTTGTGACTTTGTGTTTGTATGTCGAAATATAACCTATATTGGATGTCTTATTTATTCCTGTATCCTAGTAGATGTTCAATAAATGTTTGACCTGGACTGATCATTTTATCCTCAATTCTGCATGTCATAATTAGTAGGAAATTCTCAGATCTCTTCTCTTACCCATGGGGCTCTCAGATAGACTTAGGGAAGCGCAGCCTGTGCACAGTGACCTCTGGAAAGCAGTGCTTCTGCACTGTACCTTGTCCAGGGTCCCGCCAGCCATGGGTACTAAGAGGTCAGGATATCTCTGTCTGGGAAACAAAGGGGAAGGCTCCTGATCCTCTCATCCCAAGGAAGCAGAGCACCCTCATCCACAGCCTGAGTCACATCTAGATGGAGCTGCTAGTTTTCTTTCTGAGCTCAAGGCTCCCTTTGCCTTTTGAATGATGCCCTGTTTGGTGGCTACCTGATGGCAGTGTGCTAAGGCTTGTTGTCCCAAGTTCACTGGGATAGATTTTAGCCAGCTCTAGGACTTAATGTGGCATTTTAGCCATCAATGTGGTGACTGGGGAAGTGAGTAACCATGAAACACTGTCAGGGCGAAGATGGTGCATTAGCAAAGTAGTGGGAGCCACCAAAATTGGTTTGGCTCAGTGGATAGGGCATCGGCCTGTGGACTGAAAGGTCCCAGGTTCGATTTCGGTCAAGGGCATGTATCCTGGTTGCGGGCACATCCCCAGTAGGAGGTGTGCAGGAGGCGGCTGATCGATGTTTCTCTCTCATCGATGTTTCTGACTCTCTATCCCTCTCCCTTACTCTCTGTAAAAAAATCAATAATAATAATAAAAAAAAGTAGTGGGAACTGTCCAGGAAAGAGTGAGGTTAGTGGGGCAGAGACCCAGGGCAGTGGATGGTGGTTGCAGGGGGATCATGCCCACAGAAGGCATAGAGGGCCCAGAAAGATATACACGAGGGAGGCCTTGGAAAAGCAGCATTCTGAGCCCTGGTAAGTCATGGTGTTGGAGAGTAGGCCTCTAACATTCTACACCCCCATTTCAGGAAAGATAAGTCAGAATAATAAGAGGAATGATTTTAACATTAAGAAAACAAGACTGCTTGCCTTTCCCTCACCCCTCCCCTCCCCATTTCCCTAGGCATGTTACCATTAGTTGCCTCATTCCCAAGTCCCAAAGGCCCTTCCTTTACCTCTATAACTTATTTCCTAAGCCCATTTCTTCTAGGAATTAACTTTTTCTGCCTCTGTGAATAAATGTTATGAATAAATGTTCATATATAATAAAACAGAACTTAAACTAGGATAAGGAACCCAGGCAGAGTAGGGAGGTGGGTGGGGCAGTAACAACTGAGCCTGTGCATGTTCCTACCCTCTCTCAGGGTGGAAGAGCAATGTGAGAATCAGATCCAGGAGACGTAAATCAAAATCATGATGCCCAGATCTAATATTTCATCAAGACCCTCCACTGAGCCTGGGCTCAGAGCACTTAAGTACCAGAGCCATCTCCCTTCCAGGAAACCATATTAAAACCAGGTCTTCAGGCTAGGGCGGTGGTCGGCAAACCGTGGCTCGCGAGCCACATGCGGCTCTTTGGCCCCTTGAGTGTGGCTCTTCCACAAAATACCATGGCCTGGGCGAGTCTATTTTGAAGAAGTGGCATTAGAAGAAGTTTAAGTTTAAAAAATTTGACTCTCAAAAGAAATTTCAATCGTTGTACTGTTGATATTTGGCTCTGTTGACTAATGAGTTTGCCGACCACTGGGCTAGGGTTGTCGAGGGACAGGAGTAGGCAGGAGGTGGATGGCTGGTAGACCTTCAGAGATGTCTCCAGCTATACTGAGTTGTCCTCTCTTCTGTCTGCATAGGTGTAGACGGGGCACTGCCTGCAGAGCAGGTCCTGCCAACCTCGCTGGAGAGGATGCCCCCGTGTCCGTGATGGGCTGTGGGACAAGCAAGGTCCTTCCTGAGCCGCCCAAGGATGTCCAGCTGGATCTCGTCAAGAAGGTGGAGCCTTTCAGTGGCACTAAGAGCGATGCATATAAGCACTTCATCACAGAGGTGGACATTGGCCCTCTCAAAGCTGGAATCCCAGCAGCCAGTCAGTGTGCCAACCCCTGCCCTGGTGCCCCCACTACCGGCTACACAGAGCCTCCTTCAGAACCACCACGCAAGGCCAGGGTGGCTAAGTACAGGGCCAAGTTCGACCCACGTGTGACGGCCAAGTATGACATCAAAGCCCTGATTGGCCGAGGCAGCTTCAGCCGAGTGGTACGCGTGGAACACCGAACAACCCGGCAACCGTATGCCATCAAGATGATTGAGACCAAATACCGGGAGGGGCGGGAGGTGTGTGAGTCGGAGCTGCGTGTGCTGCGCCGGGTGCGCCATGCCAACATCATCCAGCTGGTGGAGGTGTTTGAGACTCAGGAGCGTGTGTACATGGTGATGGAGCTGGCTACTGGTGGAGAGCTCTTTGACCGCATCATTGCCAAGGGTTCTTTCACTGAACGTGACGCCACACGGGTGCTGCAAATGGTGCTGGATGGCGTCCGGTATCTGCACGCACTGGGCATCACACACCGAGACCTCAAGCCTGAGAATCTGCTCTACTACCACCCAGGCACTGATTCCAAGATCATCATCACTGACTTTGGCCTGGCCAGTGCTCGCAAGAAAGGTGACGACTGCCTGATGAAGACTACCTGTGGCACACCTGAGTACATTGCCCCCGAGGTCCTGGTTCGAAAGCCCTACACCAACTCAGTGGACATGTGGGCACTGGGTGTCATTGCCTACATCCTGCTCAGTGGCACCATGCCCTTTGAAGATGATAACCGCACCCGGCTGTACCGGCAGATTCTCAGGGGCAAGTACAGTTACTCGGGGGAGGTGAGTCTGCCCTGTCCCTCTGTTGTTGGGAGGCCCATGGGTGGGGGGTTCTGCCCTTCAGCTCTCCATCAGAAGAATGTGCTCTGATGGAAAAATGATGAGATAAGACTACTAGGGTGTATGAGTTTGGGTTCCCCCCAAAATGAACCCCGAGACAAGGACTTGGGAGCAGATCATTTAACTGGGATGTGATTCCAGTAAGCATAAGTGAAGGGTGGGGAAAAGAGGCAGAAAGGGAAAGAGCCGATAAAGGGTACATTAAGGAGAGGACTGCCACTGTGGTCCACTGGAACTCAGCCCCAGTGGGGACTGAATAGTCATGCAGAATGTGTCTCAGAATTGTACCCTTGAGGGGCAGGGACGTGAGTGGTTTTTAATTCATTGACCCTGTGTGAGCCAATAATATCTTTGGGGGCTTTAAATCCCTAGCACTTCTGGGCTGTCCTGGATGCAAACTAGTGTCAGGCAAAGAAGCAGAGAGCTGCAGGTACTGGCAGTGGGAAGCTGTCACCCCACACAGGAGCGCCACAGCTCTAGGGGAGCGTAGGTAGGCTGATGGGACATGGGAGAGGGCCTCCACAGGATCTGCTCCATAGGGACTAGTGCAAGCTAGAATGACCATGCCCTTTTTTCTTTTTCTTCTTTTAAATATATTTTTATTGATTTCAGTGAGTAAGGGAGAGGGAAGAGAGAGAGAAACATCAATGATGAGAGAGGATCATTGATTGGCTGCCTCCTGCACAGAAGAAAACATGAGAAACAATAGATTTTCCTATTGGGGATCGAGCCTGCAACCCCGGCATGTGCCCTTGACTGGAATCGAACCTGGGACCCTTTAGTCCACCAGCTGACGCTCTATCCACTGAGCCAAACCAACTAGGGCACCATGCCTTTTCTAAAGGAGCAGCTGCTTCTCATCTCGGCCCAGATTTGCCCCACAGCAGTGAGAATCTTATACTTCCAGATACTCCAATTTTTGAAAGAAAATCAGAAAAATCTGATCTTAAAATTTTGGATTCTAATTCATATTAAAGCAGTATCTTGTGTGCCAACAAATAGTAATCTGCAGGCTAGATTCAAACAGCTGGCCGTCAGTTTGTGTCTTTGGCTCCACTGATAACTAAAAAAAATCCATAGGGTTTCAGCACTGCTTAGAACCACAGGAAGGTGCAGAAGAAGTAAGGGCTGGTCCGTTCTTAGGCAGGACACTGACGGGTAGGAAATGAGGCTGACCTCAGGAAGCAGGGCTGCAGGCATAATGGTGTGCTCAGGGAGGCTGTGAAGAAAAGATTGTTTTATGACTTTACGTAGGAGTTAAGGTGAGCTTTGTAGGAGGACAGGATTCTGCCAAGGCAGTGAGGGCCCAGTCCCACATGCCTCTTACAGAATGTTCCCAGTGTGTCCCTCAGGCCTAGGCTTGCTGAGGAGCTGTCTGTGTCTCTTGAATAATGTCACGGAGGGGAGGGAGCTCTGGGACTGGATTTCTTCTGCAGCCCAGCTTTCCTCTCAGAGATTGCAGATTGGGCCTTCCCTCGCCCCAGCCAATTGACCCAGAGCAGCGTTACCTGCAGGATCATCTGAAAGCCTCATGTCACTTTGCCTTCAGCACTTGAGGTCCTATGCTCTGTCATCCTCCCTGACAGCTTCCAGACATGGTCATGTGGTCAGTCAAGGACTTCCATCCTGTATGGATGAGGGCTGGCATTCTCTGGGGGATTCAGGTTATGTGTCTCAGCGTGGTGTGAGGAAGGCAGGGAGGCGTTCCTCTTCAGGCCACCTCCGTGCTGGCCACAAGCAAAGGAGAGACTGGAACATTCTCCAGCTCTCCCCTAAAGTTTCTCATGTTTTCTTCTTTGCTCCAAATGGCATTCCAACAAGTATTAATTGTCTGGGATGCTACCCTGCAATAAAGAGGACATTGTCCTATTCACTCTCTGGGCCAGGTCTCATCATGGGTCGGAAGACCCAGGATCCACCTCACAGAGGCAGTGTTGTGCCTAGGCCCTGCTAGTTTGCTGTGCTCTGGGAGTTTCTAGGCCCTGGAGCTCTGTGTGGTGTCAGGCTGTTATGGGTCCGGTTGGCCAAGGGAGTAGCAAGTTTAGCTACTTGGCTAAACTTGGGGGGGAGGGAAGTTTCCTAGAGATGCTGACAAAGGAAAGACTATTTAGAAAAGTCTGTAGGTTTTCCGAAGAGTTCCTGATTCTGGCAATTGTTGAATAGGCGGTTTATCTAATTGGAGCTTACAGAGTCTTGCTAACAGGCTATTGATTATCTGAGGGTGGAGAATAACAAATGAATGCGGTACAGAATGGACTCAGGCTTCCTGCTTCTACGATAGACATTAGACTGGCTGAGATTCTACTTCCTGCTCTGCTGGAATCATAGGGGTCCAGTAACAGAGAGAAGCACACCAAGTTGGTCCTCTTCAGTACCCTATCCCTCACAGTCCTGATAGTCTAGGTACTCTGGTCCCAACCCTGGCTTCATGCCTCATCCCATTCCCTTATACACCACAGACCCAAGATGTTTGCTCACCTCCCACACTCCCACACTAAGCTTTTGCTCAGGCTTTCCCCTCTGCTCCCAATGTCAGCCTTAGAAGTCCAGTTCAAACATTACCTCCTTTCCAAGTAATGCTGACCACTGCCATTGTGTAGTGCCTGCTGAGTACCTGGCACCGGACTGAGGGTTCTGTATTCACCATCTCTAATCTCTACAACAGTCAGTTTAATCACCCCCATTTTACAGATGAGGAAATTGAAGCTAGTGAGGTTAAGTAACTTGTCCACGCTCTCACAGTTAGAGGGTGTCAGGCCTGGGATTTCAATCTAGTCCATCTTGGTTTCAGAGGTCTTGGCTTTCACATTCCTGCAGCCTGCTGTCCCTGACACATGCCTCTGCATGTTACGAGAGTCTGATTCTGCACTTTCTCAGGCTGAGAGTTGTCTATGGACATCTCTCTCTTCCCTGGCTTATGAGGCCCTTGAAGACAGTGTGTGTATCAGTACATATGCTCGCAATACTTTCTCCTGACTTCTCCTAAGGGTAGTACCAGTGATTGTTGGTGATGACCTCAGAAGGAACTCAAAAGTTTCTGGCAAACGCAGCTGCCTGTGGTGTCTAGGAGTGCTCTCTTCTGGAGGCTGGATTCCAGGGAGAAGTGGGGAGCCTGCTGCTGATGTGCTTAGAGGCTTGCTGGCCAGACGTGTTAGAAGTAAATAAAGGAATCTTGGAAGAGGAGGGAGGCTGGGAAGTAGAAGGCTGTGACAGATTATTTTGAGAGGGGAAATTTGAAGTTACCTGGTGACTGGAGGTGCTGGAGAGGGCCAAGCTAAAGTCACAATGGAAGTGATGGGAGATGCACTAACCAGATGTGAGGAAGACCTGTGTGACTGTGTGATCAGTCTGAAGACACAAGGAGCCACCTTGAGAGAGCAAGCTTCCTGTTATGGAAGGCTTTAGGAGGACTAGAGCAGCTGTTTTTAAAGGAGTGACACAGAAAGTGAGTCATCATCCGTACACCTATACTAGAGTACTCTTACCATTCTACTTGTAGATTCTGTGATTCACTTGACATGAAATGTGACGCCACTGGCCTAATGTCATTGCTTTGGTCAAGAGTTCTATTCCTAGAGCAAGGACAGATGAAGAGACTCACTATCAGGGTCGCCTAAGACCATTGGAAAATACAGATATTTATATTACGATTCATTACCAGTAGCAAAATTACAGTTATGAAGTAGCAACGAAAATAATTTTATGATTGAGGGTCACCACAACATGAGGAACTGTATTAAAGGGTTGCCCTATTAGAAGGTTTGAAAACCACTGAGCTATAGCATCTCATTAACCCAGGGTCAAAGCTGCTTTTCATCACTGCTGTTTCCACCTCCAGCCCGCACCAAGGCCTCTTCAATAAAAGGGACGTATCGTGGGTTGTGTTAGGAGTGGTTATTGGTGTACCATCTGTCCCCTCCCTTGCTTGCTCTTATTGTCTGTCTCCACCTGGATAGCTCTGCCCTCTCAATGGCTCTGTCACTTCTAGGCCCTCGGGTTCCTTTGGGAACTGCTGGGGCTGTTGTCTCTCCCACATTCTGACCTCTTAAAATCTGCTGATGGGTTCCCCTTCTGCCTACGCTGAGATGGGAGTGCTGTTCCACCTCTCACCCCCAGAGGCTTTCCAGGCTCCCTGTCCGCAGTCAGTTCTCCCATCACACAAGGTCCCTCTTCTCATGCATGCCTGCCTGGCCTTGGTTTGTCTGTCTCCTGATGCAAGTTTAGTGTCTAGACTTGATCCCCACTCCACTCCAGTGTGGTTTGGACAGAAAGCTGGCACCTTTAGCTCTTCACTCATCTTCTACCCCATGTTGACAAGTGCCTGCCCTAAGCTGAGTCCAGGGTTACCAAAGTTCCAGGGGCACAGACCTCCTGGGGCAGAGGCCACAGTGTGAGTGCTTTGCTAATAGCCTTCTAAACTCTCAGAAATTAGAATTCTAATTAAATTAGAATTAGAAGTTAAAAAAAAAAAAGCCTGTTTGGGCCTTGGAAACCTCAGCAGAACCCCTGGGTGGAGATAGGAGAAACCACTAGCTCTGAAATCTAGAAACTTCCAGGGCTGCTTCAGGTAATTGTTAAAAGCAGACATTCCTCAGTTGTTGGCACAGGTTGCCAACATCCCCCTGATTCCACATCGAGCCCAGAGCATCTTTCCTTCATTTTGTGGATTCTGGTCAGGGACAGGTAGAGGCACAATATTTCATTTTGTTATTCCTCTCAAGTTTCAGAATACAGCTTTACTAACCTTGAAGTTGTCATGCCGTTTCTCATCTTATTTTTATCTTCATTCTCTGCCTCTTTTTTAAAAATTTATTTTTATTTCAGAGGAAAGAAGAGGGAGAGAGAGAGAGAGAGAGGAAGAGAGAGAAACATCAATGAAGAGAGAGAAGCATTGATTGGATGCCTCCTACACAACCCGTGCTGGGAATCGAGCCAGCATGCTGGGCATGTACCCTTGGCTGGAATCGAACTCAGGATCCTTCAGTCCACAGGCTGACGCTCTATCCACTGAGCCAAAACCAGCTAGGGCCTCTGCTTCTTTTTAAAACTCTGTTATCACCTGGACAGTGTGGCTTGATCCATGAATCAGGAGGCGGCAGCTTGATTCTTAGGGCACATGCCCAGATTTCGGACTCAATCCCCAGTAGGAAGCGTGCAGGAGACAGCTGATCAATGTTTCTTTCTCATTGTGGTTTCTCTCTCTCTATCCTTCTCCCTTCCTCACTCCTCTCCCCCCCACTTTCTCTCAAAATCAATGAAAACATTAAAAAAACAAACAAAAAACAACCAACTCTAGTATCTTCCTTCTTTTTCTCCCCTCAGGCTCTCCACCCCAATGTCCTTCTCTTTTCTGCTGCTCTGCCCCTACCCACCCCCTGCTGGGTCCCCGGGTGAAGGAAGCCCAGGCACCGCAATGGTGAGTGTCTTGACCAGGGGAGCTGATGCTGGTTCCGCTGCTACAGAGTGCGAACTCTGCTGTAGCTTTCCAAACACTTTTCCTCATGGGCAGCATCCGTGTGTGCTGTTCTTGTCACACTGATAGTCCTGTTATCTTGAGTAAACCGGAAGCTCCATTTTCCAGAATTTCCTCTGTGCCCTTTTCTCTGCTCTCATTTAGGCCCACGTAAATACAGGAAGGAGCCCTTTGAGAGTGGCAATGCTGAGTCTGAAAATACATTTGAGACAAAGCTGAGGGAAGAACTGAGTCATGGGAGCAAAGCCCAGTCTTTCTTCCCTTCCTTCCTCTAGCAGCTCTTTGGTGGGGCTGCCTTCTCTGCCAGGGACCTTTCCCCAGAGTCATCATAGGCTGGAAAAGAACCCATACAGGTCAAGAGGTCAATTTGGCTTAAATGTTAGATGACATGCTTCTTTTCCTCACACATAACCAAGTGAGGAAAAAGATGGAGAGCTATCTTCTTAAAATTTAGAACTTCAGAAACTGGAAGAGACTTAGAATACATTGCATTTAGCTCCTTCACATTAGAAGTGAGGAGGCTAGTCCTAAGTGGTTTGGCTGCAGACTGAGGGGTCCCAGGTTCGATTGTGGTCAAAGGGCATGTACCTTGGTTGCAGGCACATCCCCAGGGGAACTGTGCAGGAGGCAGCTGATTGATGCTTCTCTCTCATTGATGTTTCTAATTCTTTTTTTCCTCTCTCCCTTTCTGTCCCTTCCTCTCTGTAAAAAATCAATAAAATATATTTAAAAAGGGGGGGGGCTGGGAAGTTGAGCTGGAGTGGAAACCCCATTGTGATTTGGTGCCTCCCTTTGAAGGGAGAGTTGGGCTCTATCAGGAGCAAGGGGTTGCGGAAGCTAAAGTTGATAAGGAAGTGCCCATGGGAGAGGTCCCTCTTCTGGCCCCTGTTAGCTTCTCTTCTATGACAATATCAGTAGTAGCTACTCTGACTGTAAGGGAACAGGACTCTGAAGGATATGGACTAGAGAGAAGACCAGCCAACTTTAAAATAAAAAATTTTTTTTAAATATATTTTATTGATTTCTTACAGAGAGGAAGGGAGAGGGACAGAGAGCCAGAAACATCGATGAGAGAGAAACATTGATCAGCCGCCTCCTGCACACCCCCTACAGGGGATGTACCCGCAACCAGGATACATGCCTTTGACTGAAATCGAACCCGGGACCTTTCAGTACGCAGGGTGACGCTCTCTCCACTGAGTCAAACCGGTTTCAGCTATACTTTTTTAAAAAAATTTATTTTATTGACTCTTTACACAGAGGAAGGCAGAGGGATAGAGAGTTAGAAACATTGATGAGAGAGTAACATCGATCAGCTGCCTCCTGCACACTCCCCACTGGGGGTGTACCCGAAACCAAGGTACATGCCCTTGACCGGAATCGAACCTGGGACCTTTCAGTCCCCAGGCCGACACTCTATCCACTGAGCCACACCGGTTAGTGCAAGAGCAACCAACTTGATGGCCAGAGCCAGGGTGGAGGTGATGCCCTTCCTCAGGACAGAGCCCATTCCCTACCCACACAACTCATGAGAGACCTGTGGAAAGAAGGGTGTAGGCTGTCATCCTGGATATTATAGTTGTCCTCTGATCCCATAGCGGAGGGAGGCCTAAGTATCTGGAGGCAAGGCAGACTGACATTTTAACATTTTATTCCCTGCCCCATCCCCATGTCAGCCCAGAAATGGGTGGAAGCCTCTGGGAGTCTGACCAGGTAGTACCTGGGGTCTCTCCCTTCTGTCAGCGACCTGAGGCCCATTTGTGTCCCTGATCTGGGCCCAAGTATGCTGAGGTGAAAGTTCTATTTTTTTTTTTAATATATATTTTATTGATTTTTCACAGAGAGGAAGGGAGAGAGATAGAAAGTCAGAAGCATCGATGAGAGAGAGACATCAATCAGCCGCCTCCTGCACGCCCCACACTGGAGATGTGCCCGCAACCAAGGTACATGCCCCCAACCGGAATTGAACCTGGGACCTTTCAGTCCGCAGGCCGACGCTCTATCCACTGAGCCAAACCGGTCTCAGCGAAAGTTCTATTCTTTACCCAGAGCCAACAGTTAGAACTGTGGGAACCCAAGGGCATAACTGTTTAATAATTCTTATTTTTCTTATGCCCAGAATATGTCCCAGGCAGGCAGTCATAGGCTGACAGACATACTCATGTGTTTCCAGAGGCTCAGACATGTTGAGGAAGGAGGTGGGTGGTCTGTAGGTGCTGAACGCTGTAGGAGATGCTGAATTGGACTTAGGGCCAGAAGCATGACCATGGAGTGTGGAAAGCTTTGGTTTGCTTTTCCGAGAGCTATGGAGACCTCAGCAGGGCTCCCAAGGGCTCCTGTTCTAGAATTCCACCTGAGCCCTGCCCCGTCCTCAGTGTCCTGAGTGAGGACCACCTTCCGGTGTTCCATTTGCCTGACTTCCCACTGCTAGTTCCTCCGTGTGTGAGGGTTAGGCTGGGTGCCTTTGGCACAGCCCGGTTTTCAGGTCAGCATGGCTTGAATCATATTGGCTCAGGGGACCCACATGGCCCAGCTGCTCACAGTGCCTCAAAAATGGGGAGAGCTGGGCTGGCCCTCAGACAAATGAGTCCATTAGTATTCTGCACACAGCCTCACGTACACAAGTAATTGGAGAGGCGAGTGTTTGGGGGAGTAGGAGGGGCAAATCAATCTGACTCACTTTGGCACTAAGCAGGGGTCGATGCCTAGTGTGTGCCTGTGCTGCTCTGGAGATAGAGATGCTTAAGCCCACAGGGCGGGTCTGGTTAGAGGCTGATCTAAGACTGCATTGGAGCTACAGGGGGCCTTGGTTTGACTGGGTGTGGATGTAAAGTGGAAATGTCTCCAATCCATTGATGTTCAAGTTCTTGGCTTGTGAGTCCAGCTTTGCAACTATTTTTTTCTTTCATATGCCGAGGAGTTGCCCCTCTTCGGTCTTGGCTGGACCAAGGGGCAGGGTCAGAATTCACATGTTAAGCCCGTTTGGCTAGCCAGTGGTCGGCAAACCGCGGCTCGCGAGCCACATGCGGCTCTTTGTCCCCTTGAGTGTGGCTCTTCCACAAAATACCACGGCCTGGGCGAATCTATTTTGAAGAAGTGGCATTAGAAGAAGTTTAAGTTTAAAAGATTTGGCTCTCAAAAGAAATTTCCATCATTGTCCTGTTGATATTTGGCTCTGTGGACTAATGAGTTTGCCGAGCACTGGGCTAGCCCATGTTTCCAGCTGTTTCTTGGGTTATCCCACCAGCAGGCCAAGCTGAGCTACATTGCGTTCCCCAGTGATCACACCTTTTGTCGGAGACCATAAAAGATGGTAGTGCAGCACTGGTATTCCCATGACCCAACCTGTTCAGCTCTAAATTCGCTGTGTCCATGGGCAGCCCCGTTGTGCCTGCTTCTTTCCATCTCAAATGAGTGACGGGTTGAAATGAGTGCCTGTGGTTTGGATTGGCTGGCCCCTCACATTGGCTCCTTGTGTTTAGGTGGCAGCAGCAAGCCATGGGGCTTTCTTGAAGTCTGAGCCAAAAGCTCCTGTGGCAACAACTGCCCAGCCCAGTCACCCTGCATGTTGGCCTCGGTATTGGAGGCCTGTAGGGAAATGTGGGCCAGCTTCCTGTGTGGGAAGGCCATTGCTCCCTGCACTCCCTTCCTGCTCTTAGACAGCAGGTATGTGTGGGCCTCCCTGTGCTGCATGTTCCTCAGGCCCTGACTGCTCACCTCCTCCCAAGGCCAGTCTCTCTCTCCCCAGGAAACTCTGGGAGCTGACCCTTTGTTGAGGAGGACCCTGTCAGGTGGCTGTTTAGATTTATTGTCTCTCTGTTACTTCCAGTTCAGCTCAGTAAAAGTTGAGATTTGCTTCCAAAGGGCAAATAAAGGTAGAAACCGGAAGTAGCTCTGCCCCTTCTTCAGGACCCTGGATGAGCGTTCTCCCTACCTACCTCTGTTCAGTAGTGGAGAAGGCCATGGGGGAGGAGTTGGAAGTCCAGGGAGCCCACTTGGGGGCACTGATAGTCACTGTTCAGTTAGTTGTGTCTGCTGAATGGGCATGGAGCTGCCCTGAATGTGGGCTCTCAAATTTTCCTGTGCCCTCTAGAGGTTCAGGGGTTCTCCAAGTGATGGGCACTATGTGATGGAACAGGCAGATCTCACCTGGCAGGAAGAAGGGTGATGGTTATCTGCCACAGGCTCAGCAAAGGTCCTAGACACTCATCTTTTTGGGGAGCATCAGAGCCCATGCCAAAGTGCCCCCGGAGATGCTGGGAGTCGGAGCAGTGCTGTGTCTACCCTCCTCCAGCAGAGGGGATCGAGGGCCCAGTGTGTCTGGTCCCTACCTGCCTGAGCCTTACAGCCTGGAAGCAGCTCCATTGAGGGCACCCATCAGGTGTTCTTCATGTGTTGTTTACTCACTAACCCTACTGAGTACCTCCTTTATACCCAGCACCAGGCACTGGGGCTCATCCAACTCAGCTGGTCTAATGGAAAAATGAATTTCAAATCGCTGGAATAATTGCTTAGTACTGAGGGCTAAGAGGAAGTCTGAGCAAGTGTCCTTTACCCTAAGAACCTAAAGATTCAACCAGGTAAAGACAGGTTGTGCAGGCTGAGCCCCTGAGATGGACAGGTGCCTAGTGTTGTGGCTAAGATGAGCCCCTGAGATGGACGGGTGCCTGGTGTTGTGGCTAAGATGCAGCAGCCATGAGTATGTGTGGCTGCGCAGGCTTTGCTGTTCCTCCCTGGAAACAGAATGTACTGAAATGAGGTTGGTGCAGGGCTCTGTCTGGAGCCCCTGCGTGCTTAGAAGGTCGTGCAGACTGTAGAGTGTCCCTAAGCAGGGTCTGGTCCCTGGCTGGCCTTTAGGAACCCCCTTCCTCACAGCAGATAGAGAAAGTGGGGTTCCAGTCTTCTTCATCCTGTACCCTAGGTTCTTCCTCAGACCAAAAGGGCATGCAGTGCCAGGAAGACAGTGTCATTGGGACAGTTATTTCTGGAACCCCACTTTCCTCTACCATACCTTCAATTGTTTCCTTTTCTTCACAAGGCTGGGAGGCTGATGCTTGGTGCTGAGCCTGTTGTGGTTGCCCACCACCACTTTGTCAGATGAAGGGAGGGTGGAGCCTCTCTTTAAGGACTAGGAAGTTCAGCTCTAAGTGGCCTAGACATCCGGGGATTAGAGCTTAAGTGTGGCTTTTGGAGCCTGTCAAGACCTGGTGGGAACAGGACTTCTAAAATTACAAATATGTCTGAAAGGCTGTGGTCCAAGGTCATTTTTGCTGGCTGTAAGTAGGGTCTTCAGAACAAGAGGGGACACACAGCTTTTCTTAAAATTAAAGGTGTTTATACTTGAGATGAAACTGAATTCTCTCCAGGCAAGAGATGTATTGTGTGTACAGGAAGAACAACATAGTGACTCCTGGTGGCAAACAGAACAAAACCAGCGTAATCTGGGGAAAGATAACTCATGCTCATGGAAACAGCGGCATGGTTCATGCCAGATATCAAAGCACCCTACCTGCTAAGAGCATTGAACACAGAGTCCATGTGATGCTATATGCCTCAAGGATTTAAACGTACTGAAAATGAAATAAATAAAAGTGGTCTTGTTTTTTTGAAAAAAAAAAAAAAAAAAAGTCTGGCTGAGGATATGGAGGAAGGTTTGGGTCTTTCTCTTTAAATCCCCCTGAGTTACAGTGGTTCTGGACTAGAGTGTGGGAGCTCTTGACAGGCTGTGAATCCAGGGAACCTTAGAAGTTTGCTCCTTGGGGGAGGGGATGGGGGGGCAGGTCCCTCTGCTTGGAAGGGAGGCCCAGAATGTTCTACATGGGAGGAACCAGGCAGTGAGGGGAGAGGGCATACACTGGACAGGTCGGAATGCTGTGGTGGTGGCATTGTGGGGACGGGGAAGGCAGTGTTGAATGCTCTCGCTCTAATGCTTGTCCTTGGCCTCTAGCCCTGGCCCAGTATATCCAACCTGGCCAAAGACTTCATTGACCGCCTGCTGACAGTGGACCCTGGCGTCCGTATGACTGCACTGCAGGCCCTGAGGCACCCGTGGGTGGTGAGCATGGCAGCCTCTTCGTCCATGAAGAATCTGCACCGCTCCATCTCCCAGAACCTCCTCAAACGCGCCTCTTCACGTTGCCAGAGCACTAAATCTGCCCAGTCTACACGTTCTAGCCGCTCTACACGCTCCAACAAGTCACGCCGTGTGCGAGAGCGGGAGTTGCGGGAGCTCAACCTGCGCTACCAGCAGCAGTACAATGGCTGAGCTGCCTGCCAGTGGTAGAGACATGGCATGGTTCCAGCCTGTCACACACTGCTGTGCCATCTGGGCCCAGTGCCTGCTCTGGTGTTAGGCCTGTGTGGCCAGTGGTAGGTGAATGGCCCCAATCCCTTCTCTGTGCCTTCAGCAGTCCCCATCCTCACCTGGGCCTCGTGTGACAGAATGGAGCTGGGAGCCCCCTGAACTTGGAGCCTGGCCTGGCACTGATGTTCCTTTTGGTGGGTAATTGCTATGGTACAAGTGGGGAAAGGTAGGACCTGGCCTTCAGTCTTCTTCATCCTGTACCCTAGGCTCTTCCTCAGACCAAAAGGACACGCAGTGCCAGGAAGACAGTGTCATTGGGACAGTTATTTCTGGAACCCCACTTTCCTCTACCATACCTTCCTGCCTGGTCCCCCAAATTCCATGGCATTCTGATCTTCATGATTATACCCCAGTGAGAGATCCAGGTATGTACAAAGCCTGTGCCTTGGCTGGACTCTCAGCCCCTGGCTAAGTCTAAACAGCGCCCCACTTCTCAGCCAAGGTCTGTCTTCCTCCATGGAGACTCCAAGGACCACTCCTGGCCATAGGACTTGCCAGGATCTCTGGTGGTAGGGCCATGGCATGGAGTTTGGTCCTTCTGGACTGTGTGGCCCTGTTGGTAGCAGGCTTGCTCTAGGCTCCAACCTCTCTGACTGTGCCTCCTTTGCAGAGCCTACCATCATCTCCCTCTCCCCCTTGGATGCCTAATCTATTCTCCAGGTGCCTCCTTCCCAACTGTGGGACATTAAAGAGAGCCCCACTGCTGCTATCTGGGGGATGGAGGCACCTGGGCCAAGGCAGAGGGCAGGGGCTTCCCAGGGAGAGTCCCATCAGGGCTCCAGTGCCACCCTGGTTCTACCCTTGGTACTTACTTCTCATTGCCCTTTCCCTTTAGCCTCTACTATTCCCTCCTCTGCAGCTGCATGAAGGCGCCATCTAGTGTCTGGCATGAGTATAGGCAGCCTAGGAATGACCACCATGCTCACCCTTCAGCCTTCAAGAGGAAGGAGCTGTTGCATGGAGGGTGGGTTTCTAGGCTGCTCTACACTCCCCCTCTGCTGAGCTTCTGCGCAGCTTCCCCTGGAACTTAGCCAAACTGTGTGATCTGCCTCTGAACCCTGAGCGCCTGGGGCCCGGGCCTTCGCACAGCTGGCCTTGCCCCGTGCAGCCTGTCCCCGCTTCCTTTCACAGCATGACCTTTCCAGTCTGAGCCCCACTGAATCTCAGGTTGGAGGGAGCCCCTGCGGGAGGAGAGTGGAATTAGGTGGCTGCTTTCCTAGATGCCTGAGCCAGACCATTCCTGTGTCAGTCATTGTGCCTTCCCCCACCACAAACTGGGCTGGAAACCAGCCCCCTCCATGCACAGCTGCTTTCAGTGGGTAGGGCCCAGCTTTAGCCTTAGCTAGACTGCAGGGCCCCTGCCAACAGGGAGGGTTTGGCCCGCACTCACTTCCTCCCAGTGGTAGCCATGGGCCAGGCCCTCCTCTTTCTGCAAGTGCCACCTCCAGTGAATGAATACCAAGCCAAAGAAATCACTCTGGGCCAAGTCGATTGTGCCTTATACACCTCCTCCTTCTGCCCCCAGTGGCCCTGGTTCAAGGCAGCGGAGAGCCCAAGCCCCATGGCCTTAGAACTCCCCTGATTTCCCCAAGTGCCTCGGGGGGCCTGAAGCCCTGGGGAATTACTTCCTCTTCTGCCCAGCATAGGCCTGGTCCTGAAGGTAGGACAGAAGGAGTTTGGAGACGGGCCTTTGACAGGCCCACTGGGGCCTTCATGCCATGGACTGTGGGTGGAGAATGTGCAGTTATTTATTTTGTGTACTCAATTTGTAAATGTATCCTCTGTACTCAATAAACAGGCTGCCCTTCTCAGGGAAGGCTGCCCATTCCAACAGCCCGGGTTCCTTGCTGTGGACCAAGGGGTCACCCAGGAGGAGGAGGGACAGGGGGGCCCAGTGTGGAAAGATCTTGATCTCTCAACATTTGCCATGCCGGAAGATAGAGTCCACGTGAGGCTAGATCTCTCCCCTCCCCCCGTAGCCAGGAGGACAGACGAGATAACACAAGAGCACAGAGTCTGGCGTCTTTATTGGATTAAGAGGGAAGTGGCCTGTGGGTAGGCTCAGTTTTGGGCTGTGATCTGGTTGATCCAGGTGCTGAACTTGCTCACCCGTGTATACATGGCAGGTGTGCGCACATTGCAGTTGCTGGTGCCCCAGGAGACAATGCCTGTAAGCACCCATGTGTTCCCCTTCTGGCAGACAAGAGGGCCTCCAGAGTCACCCTGAGGGAAGGAGAGGGGAGACGTCAGCATAGGAGATGGGGGGCAAGGGGGTAAAGGATAGTGCAGAGGACAGGACAGTGCTAGTGCTCACCTGACACGAGGAGGCTCCTGAGCCACCTGCACAGATCATGGAGTCGGTGATACGGGAGCCCCAATACTGCTGGCACTGTCTCACAGAGACCAGGGGCAAGGCCACCTGCTGCAGGCGTGCTGGGGTCACATTGCCTGTGTGCCAGGAGAGGGTGGTTAGGCCCTAAGTGACTTGTCCCCACTCCAGCTCTCCCACCCAGATCTTTGGCCCAAGTTCCTACCTGTGCCACTGAGGCGGCCCCAGCCAGTGGTGACACATGTGATGCCTGTAGGCAACGCCTCATTTGGGGAAGCCAGGCAAACCGGTGAGATGCGTGCTGTGTACTTGGCTGGGGAGGCAAGCTTCAGTAGTGTCAGGTCATTGTTGAAGGTGGTGGGGTTCCAGTATGGATGTGTGATGGCCTGTAGAGCCAGGAAGGATCATGTAGGATGGGGTGAGCACAGGTCCCCAGAGTTGATGGGCACTGAGGGGGCTGGGCCAGGGGAGGCCCTAATTCTTCATCCCCAGAGCCCACCGGTACTGCTCACTCTTCCTTCCCAGGTCTGCAACCCAGGGACTCACCCGCGAGATGGACATAACTTGCAAAGGCTCAGAGTTGGATGATCGGTCGTACTCGCCCAGGACGACAAGATGACGGCCAGGGCTGCAGTGAGAGTGGGGTTAGGCAGCTACAGGGAGGGCAGAGCAGTAAGAGGGGCATCGAGAAGAAGGGTGGGGAGTGTGGGGTGGAAGCACTCACATGACGTTGCAGTGGGCAGCAGTGACCACCCAGGTCGGGCTGATGAGGGAACCACCGCAGAAGTGGAAGCCGTTCTTTTCCTGGGGTCCAGGATCAGAAGTGGAAGGGAAACTCAGGTTTGCCGAGGCATGAAGCACCTGGGATCCTGCCCCACCCCCAGGGTGCATGTACCTGCAGGGACACCTGCCAGGGCCAGGAGCCTGGCACTGCATTCTCGCCGTTGACAATTCTCTGGTTGAAGTTCAGTGCCGGTTTGATGGCAGGGATGCCACAGCCTGGCGATTGGGTTGGTGAGAACCTGCTTCCCACACCCCAGCCCACCTCTCCCCCATCCTCCTTCCAGATACCCTCAGCTTTGCACCCCAGAGGGGTCCAAATCCAGAGGGCTCATCACTATCCCTTTTCACCCTGAGCTCCTTCTGGGCCCTTGCACATTTTCAGTCATCCCCACCCAATCAGTCCCCAAGTGCTGTCCACTCTCCATTTCTCCAACCTACTCCCCATCATTTCCCTATTTCATCCCAGGCCACTCGTCTTCCTGACCCCTAGGATAATATCCTGGTGTCTCTACCCACTCCATGCTTCCTAAACTACAATCCAAACTTCACTTCTCAGCTTTCTAAACCTTCTCTAGCTTCTGGGCCTGGACTGAACTGTCCACCTCTTGCTTCCTCATGGTCTTGGCACATCCTTTTTCCTTTTCCCACTCTGTCCACTTGCTTTCCTTTCAGCCAGCCTGGCCCGCTGGGCAGGAAGCCTGAGCTGGTGATGGGACCAGAGACTGGCCCAGGCCTACTCACCCCATGAGGAGCCGAGCAGGGTCAGAGTAAGGGTCAGACTGAGCAGCAGCATTGTGGCAGGTGTGAGGCTGAGATGGGGTGAGGCTGGATTTATGAATTCCCTTGTCCTTGGGCTGAAGTCCCAGGCATGAGGCCAGGCCAGCTGTATGGGGCACAGCCCTGTCCCACGCTCTACTCTGGAACAAGGTCTCTCTGGGCCAAGGTCCTCAATCCAAGCCTGGACTTATCAGAAGGAGCCCAGATGTGGGTTTCATATCCCCTCAGTCCCCTAAAACCTGGCCTCTGATTGACTATCTGAACCACTTCACATCCCAAGTGCTGAGCACTGGGTCCTACTTAAGGTTAGATTAGGTCTATGGTTGTCATCTGGTGGCCTGGATCAGGGGTTTCCCAGGCTTATCACGGGCACCAGACTCACAGAAGCCTGCTCAGCACCCAGGAGTGTTCCTGATCGGTGGAGGGAATGTCCAGCTGTACCAGCAGAGAGCCAGGGTCATGTGGCCAGGACAGGGGTTCTAGCAAGTTCTCATTTTAGAACAGGAATCACAGTTTGCTTACACAGATGGTGACTCTCCCACCAGCACATGATGTGGTTGAAGATCTGAATCTGAAGACCACACTTTTTTTTTTTTAATCTTCATCCGTGTATGTTTTTTCCATGACTTTTTGAGAGAGTGGAATGGAGAGGGAGAGACAGAAACACCGATGTGAAAGACACAATTGGTTGCCTCCTGCACGCCCCTGACCAGGGCTGAGAGCCTGCAACAAAGGTACATGCCCTTGACTGGAATCTTCTCAGGACCCTTCAGTCTGCAGGACAGCGCTCTATCCTCTGCATCAAACTTGGTAGGGCTGAAGACCACACTCTTTTTATTTTTTAATATATTTTATTGATTTTTTACAGAGAGGAAAGGAGAGGGAATAGAGAGCCAGAAACATTGAATGAGAGAGAAATATTGATCAGCTGCCTCCTGCATGCCCCCTACTGCGGATGTGCCCGCAACCAAGGTACATGCCCTTGACCGGAATCGAACCTGGGACCCTTCAGTGTGCAGGTCGATGCTCTATCCACTGAGCCAAATCGGTTTCGGCTGAAGACCACACTCTTAATGATGAGATGATGCCTGGGAAAGGACTGGAGCAAAGGAAGGCAAGGTGTGCAACCTTAGTGACTGCCCAACCCTGTACTGAGGATGCCGGTAGAAGGGTAACAGTCATTGAATTTCTGACAACTTCCATGCCTTGGGATCATGTGGGCAAGCTCTGGCGTCTACAGCCTGTTTGTTGTCCAGCTTGAACCAAGAGAGAGGAGAGGCCCCTATATGCAAAGCTGCAGTGGGTAAGTTGGCTGGTCTCCTAGGGCAGTGGTTGGCAAACTGTAGCTCGCGAGCCACATTCGGCTCTTTGGCCCCTTGAGTGTGGCTCTTTCACAAAATACCACGGCCTGGGCGAGTCTATTTTGAATAAGTGGTGTTAGGAGATTAAGTTTAAAAAATTTGGCTCTCAAAAGAAATTTCAATCACTGTACTGTAGATATTTGGCTCTGTTGACTAATGAGTTTGCTGACCACTGTCCTAGGGGGTGTGAGGGTTTCGACTAATTCAAAAACATGGTTTAAAAAGTGAGTTAGCCGAGACCGGTGTGGCTTAGTGATAGAGCGTCAGCCTTCGGACTGAAAGGTCCCAGGTTTGATTCCGGTCGGGGGCATGTACCTTGCTTGGGGGCACATCTCCAGTGTGGGGTGTGCAGGAGGCGGCTGATTGATGTCTCTCTCTCATCGATGTTTCTGACTTTCTATCCCTCTCCCTTCCTCTCTGTAAAAAATCAATAACATATATTTTTTTTAAAAAAGTGAGTTAATGGTTAAACATGGGGATGAATGAATAGATACACGGCAAAGCAGATAAAATAGTCATTGTAAAGTCTGTGGTGGTATATAGTTGTTAGTGTACAATTCAAGTTTTATGTTTTAAAATATTCATAATAAAATGTTGGAGGGGGAAAGCACAATCAGGGGTCCATAGATGTCCAGCCTAGAGTAGACCCTCCCCAGAGGTAGGGCAATTGCAAAGCTCCAGTGGAGCTCAGCTTTCTGAGGGCAGGATGCTGCTACCAGCACTCAGCACCTGGGCCTAGCACAGTGGGTGCTCTGCAAAGATTTGTTGGATAAATGTGTTGTGTCATATGTCCCAAGAGCAATGTAAACCCTGTCAGCCCAGAAAACTTGGGGGTCAGTCCCCCTACTTACAACCCAGCTTCATGGTAGCACCTCAGACGTGCCTGGTTGTTGGAGGGGTTTCACAACTAAAGGTGTAATGGGGTGACGAGTGCTCTGTGAGAACTTGCCCTTGGAATCCGGGAGCAGCTCCTCTATCAGCACTTTATTTTTTATTTTATATATAATTGATTTCAGAGAAGGAGAGGCAGAAACATCAATGATCAATGATGGGAGAGACTTATTGATTGGCCACCTCCTGCATGCCCCCACCTCCGCAACCCCTCAGTCCACAGGCCAGTGCTCTATCCCCTGAGCCAAACCGATAGGATCTCTATGAGCACTTCAGTCCTCAGTGGCATCCAGTGGGGAAAGGGGCTTGGCTGAGAGATGTAGGCTTTATCCTGGGCTACCAATGAGCCAGGCAAAGTTTCTAAGTGGGGGCAGTACTTGGGGACTTTTTGGGTTTTACCTCAGGGTAAGAGCAAGGTGTAGGAGTTGGTAGGCGGACTTCTATGGTGTGGAGTCAGGGTGGGGCTTTCCACCTTGAGATTTTAATTTTTATTTTTTCCCAGAGAGGGAGAGGGAGAGAAATGTCAATGATGAGAGAATCTCTGATAAGCTGCCTCCTGCACACCCCCTTACTGGGGTTTGGGACCAGGTATGTGCCCTTGACCAGACTTGAACCCGGGACTCTTCAGTCTACAGGCTGACGCTATCCACTGAGCTAAACCAGCTAGGGCTCCACCTTGAGTCTTCACTGCTTGCCAGAGCTGAGGTCCAGTGACCAGACACTGTAGGAGGAGTGGCCCCTGCAGGGATACCTTAGCCACAGACCCCTGCTAGCTGCTAGTACCCTCTGCCCAAGAACAACATAGCCATCTGTTCAGGTGTCTGTATTTTCTGCATTTATTCTCCATTGTTCCAAGCTCTAAGCTTCAGCTTACTTCACTCCACTTCCATGGTCTGCACGGTTTCCTCCACCAGCTGCAGGGACAGTGGCTTCACTGTCTCGGAGAGGACAGCTGTGGTCCCAGGGGCAAAGAGGTACTGGGTGGGCCTGGGATGGAGGAAAAATGGCCTCTCAATATGGGCCCATCATGTGGCCTGTCCTCTTGCAGCCCCCAAGCTCCCCTGCCCCCTCCCCTGTGGCTTCACATCTCCCTTGCCCCCACCTCTCTCTGGGCTTTGTGGGTGAGCTCAGTGTTCGCAGCATCTTGGCGCCGGTCCCCGTGATCACACATGCATCAACACTGCCCCCGGAGCCCAAGTCACCCAGGATTCCTGCAGTGATGGCTTCCACCAGCAGCTCCTGTGCGGCCTCCAGCTGTGGCGACGTGCGTGTGAGGTCTGATGGACTCTTCTGGCATCACCGTCAGGCCACAGCCTGGGGGCTTTGTTCATCTTGAAGCCCAGACTGCTTATCCTTTGCTCACACCCAAACTCTGTCCCCCTCTACCCCATCTCCACTCCAAACTCCCCTTCCCTGGTCTGCTTCCCTCTCTCCAGAGAGACCCTCCTCCTGTTCCCACTGCCCACTGTCCCCATCTTCACAAACTCCTCTGAGTCACTTTCCTGGCTCTGATTCCAGTGGCCTACCCACCCAACCCACACGGTCTTGGACCCCCCTCCACCGGATCTTCCTCTTTCTGGGTCTTACCTCATCCACTTCCATCCCACCCCAATCAAAACCCAGACTCCGGACCCCACCTGCCATTTCCCTCTTCGGCTGCAGTCCTGAACCTTGACTTCTCCCGGGAGTCTAAAACTGGGGCGTGGACGGTGGTCGGCTGGAAGACCATTCTTCTACCCTCACGCCGCTGGTCGCCTCCTCTGAGAAGCCTTCCCTGGCCCTGACCCTGACCCTGACCTCTAGACCAGGCCAGGGTCCCCCTGCTCCCGGGTGTATCTCCCACCAATGCCCACGCAGAGGGGCTCAGGTGTCGCTCACCGTCATGTTCGGCTGGAACCGGTCCTCCAGCACGGCCAGGGCCGCGTCCTGGCCGGAGCCTGCCGGCAGAAGGGGCATCTAAGCTAAGCCGGCCGCCCATCGCCGGGAAACCGTGAACACGCCTGGGCTCCAGGGGGTTGGGGTTCGTGGGGACCCGGCGGCAGCCCCGCTCACCCAGGGCCGTGAACGGCAGGCGGCTGTAGGAGCCGTGGGGGTGCACGCTGTAGAGCTGCGGGCCTGTCACGTCTACGCCGCCCACGACCAGCGAAGCCCCGACGTGGCCCTGGTACCTGAGCGCGGAGTGGGCGTGCCGGTTCGCAAAACACTGGGACCCGGGCCCCGCTCCCCGCCCCCCGCCCCGCTCCTCCTGGGCCCGAGGCCCGCCCCTTCCGGCGATCGGGCGGCTCCTTCCCACGCCCAGCTCCTCACGCGGGCCCCTTCCGGTGTCCCGGGACCTCGCAGCCCCGCCCCCTCCCCGCCCAGCCCCGCCCCTCCCGCGGCGGCCCCGCCCCCAGCCCCTCCCCTCCCGCGGCGGCCCCGCCCCGGCACCGGAAGAGCGTCTGGCGCAGGACGCGGGTAACCGTGGCCACGCGCGGCTCGCGGCCCGTGGACAGCGCGTGTAGCTCCATGTTGGACGCCGCCATCCGCGTCGTCATCTCGGCGTCCGCGGCTACGCCAGCCCCGCAGCAGCTGAGGGCGGAGGGAGGGTCGCTGTGGGCGGGGCGGGGGTGTGCAGGGGGGGCGGCGGGGGCGGGGCGGGGAACCAGGGGGCGCGGTTCTGGGTGCGGTGGAACGGGGCTGGGGGTTCTCACTAGATTTTGGGCGCGATGAAGTGGATCTTCTCGCAGTTCTTGTCCGCCACGACCGAGTCGTTAGTGGCCCGCGTGTCCGCGCCCAGGATGACCCCGTCCTGGGGAGGGGGAAGGAGGGTGCAGGCTCAGCGCCGGCCGCTTCCCCGCCCGCCTCTCTCAGCCTCCCGGTGCCGGCCCCAGGCTCACCTGGAACACAAGGCCCGCGATGGTGGTCCCGGTCTTGCGGGCATGAGGGACCCGGAGTTCCGGGAGGGCGCGTTCCAAGGTTGCATTTCTGGACATGGAAGGGAGAAGCCCAGGTTTCGGTTTTTCTGGGACCCCCTTTTCTATCCCCCAGCTCCGTCCCGGGCTCCCTCATCGCCTGGGAATCCCAGTCGCTACCTCTCACGTGCTCCAACCCCTCGTACCCCTCCGCCCTGGGCCCCCAGGAATATGGGGACCTTGAGGCTCCCAAACTCAGACGACCTTATGGGAAGTCCAGGCAGCTCCGGATCAGCCATCCCCCACCTTACCTCTGGCAGTTCTCGAAGGAGAAGCCCCCTCGGGGTTCCAGCTCTGTTTGCAGCATCGTAGGAGGGCCAGGGCAGTCCCGGGACGGGGTGGTCGAGGGTTAAAGGAGTGGGACCCACCGTGGGCCAGAAAAGCAGAAGCCTGTTCTCTGCAGAGCTCCAAGGCTGACGCTTCCTGCTTTCGCTTTCACCTTAACGTAGAGGACCTGGCTTGTTTGGCATCTCTTTCACTTTCACATCTGGCCCCAAAAACGTTTGTGAAGAGGATGATGGACCTTGTCTGGCTCTCCTAGGTTTTCCGAACCAAGGCACAAATCCTTTCCTTCTGGCCAACGTTCAGCTCCTCCTCCTCCTCCTCCTCCTTCCAGTCTGCGCTCCTAGTTCTGCCTCTGATAACCTCAGGTCCCAACACATTGAGGCTGTTTGACCTTTTGCGGGGTCTCTGCCTTAGGACAGGCCTCCCAACAGCATCAAGCATGGCCTTTTATCCTTAGTCACCCTCCTTTACCCAACTCCTGCCTTTTATTCCTTTGCCTTCTGCTTCTTTTGTTTCTTTGTTTCCTAACCGGACACCTCAGCATGGAGGCTCAGCCACGCTGGTTCTTTCATCTTCCCTATCTCAGGTGCTGTCTTTCCTCTCAACAGGGGCTCGGTGGTTGCCCATCTAGTGGCTCAGAGGCGTGCTGGGCTCAACCCATGGCCAAGCCTTATTTCACTTCCCAGACACCCTTTTTTGTCTCTCCACATCTTTCACCTGATGCTGCCTTAGTCTCAGCCAGCAACCTGGCTCCTGGCTCCCACATTGGCCTCCCCAGACTTCCTGGCCCACCTTCCCCTGCAGCTCTACCCTGCGGAGAAGAAATCAGGTACACTCTCCCTGGTTAAAGCAGTGCACTCTGCTCTCAGGCTCAAAGCCAAGTCTTTACAGTGGCCCATGTTACTCTTTTCAGACTACTTGCCTCCATTAATAATTAAATCTTCATTAGCTAAATGATTAGTGACTGTCACTCCCCCAGATTTTTTAAAAAATATATTTTATTGATTTTTTACAGGGAGGAAGGGAGAGGGATAGCGAGCTAGAAACATCGATGAGAGAGAGACATCAATCAGCCGCCTCCTGCACGCCCCCCACTGGGGATGTGCCCGAAACCAAGATACAAGCCCTTGATTGGAATCAAACCCGGGACCCCTCAGTCCGCAGGCCGACGCTCTATCCACTGAGGCAAACCGGTCTTGGCTCCCAGATTCTAATCTCTTGTACTTCTGTCACCCACCTGTACCCAAAAGTTCCTGTCTAGAGATGGGGTCTTGTCTGCCCCCCTTTTTTAAATTTATTACATATGTGTCCTTCTTATTCTCCTATTCCCCATCCCCCATTATCTGCCCTTTTGAAAGCTGGGAGGGATAGCTCAGATCTTTCCCATCCTAAAACCTTGACTCCATGTGCCCCCATCCCACAGCTGTCTCCATGCCCAGAGCAGAAGCAGGCACAGAGACAGGCTGCCTTAAGAGCTCAAGCGGGGGAGTGGGCAGCTGTACATTTCAGGATAGCTAGTTCAATTCTAGGTTTTAGCAAAGCTCCTCTTATTCTGTTCTCCACAAGGCACCAGGCCTGCAGCTGCTGATAATGAATCCTGGTGTGTGAACCCTAATCTCCCCCTCAACCCACAACAAACCTATCAAGGCTTATAGCAGCAAAGGATGATCTTTATTCAGGGGGCAGGGGCTCTGGGCTGTCAGCTGTGGGTACAGAGGTGCTATGTCGGTAGGTACCCAGCAAGATGGCATTGATGTGCTCTAGTGTCTGATTGCTGAAGACCATGTTGAGGTGCTCTGTCCCGTTCAGAGGCAATAGGTGCACAGGCTGTGGCTGCAGTCTCTTCCATTGGGCACAGAGCTCACTGCTGCGTGTGGCCACAGTGTCATCGCCATCCTCATGGAGCATGCCCACAGGATCCGTGTAGGGGAAGCCGTGGTCAAAGATGTAGGTGTGTGGCGTGGGCAGACCCACGCCATACAGACAATATACTTCTACACCAGGTGCTGGGAGTCCTGCCAGCAGGTTACGTGACTGTAGCCACATGTACCAGCCGTCCTCAAAGTTCAGGTCTTTAAAGAAGCGCCGGAAATCACGGCCCGTGTAGTTGAAGCTGGGTGTGGAAATGAACACATGGTCCTCAGGCCATACCCAGGGGGCAGGAAACATCCAGGGGGATGTTGTTGTAATGCGCTGCTTTTCTTTCAGCCTGATGCTGGACATGATCGGGATGCCCTGGTTGTCACCTGTGGACATGGAGCAAGGTAGGCAGGGAGCTAGGCCTGGCTGTCTCTGGCCTACAACTTGCTGCCCGGCTCAACCTCAGATGGATGCTCATTTTTGTCCCAGCCTAATCCAAACATTGACTCAGAGCCAGACCAGAGCAAGCCTAGCAGCATTTAGTAGTTACTTAACGTGTGCTTATCTATATAATAAAAACCCAGTGGTTGTAACACCAAAGATTGGTCACCAGGAGGTGACTTGATACCACGTACCATGGTGCTGGCGGGACTTGACTCTGGGTCCCGCAGCACACCAGGTCTGGATCTCGTGTGATTTTGCACTCTGGGCCCCTAGTCCTATATAATAAAAGGCTAATATGCAAATAGACCGAACAACCCAACACTATGATGTGAGCTGACCACCAGCGGGCACACATGGAACATGGCAGACACTGGTTGTGGAGGGATGGTGAAGCAGGTGAGTGGAGGCACCAGACCAAGGTGGGGCACCAGTTGCTGTCATTGGGGTGAGCCTCTGGTGGTTACTGAAAACTCTCTGCTTCTACATGCCATGGTCCTGCCTGGCACTTGCACACTGGCGCTGGCCCTGATCACCCCTAAGAGCTTCTCCACCTCCCCCTGCTTCTGAGGAGTGACTGCCATCAGTGGGTGCAAGTGGGGCCAGTGCTGTCAGTGCATGGGACTGACAATGGCAGGAGCGGGGCTGAAGGCAGACTGGCCGAGGCAGGATCAGCTAAGGATGGGCCGAAACTCACTCCTGTGCCCACTGCAGCTTTGCAACCCACTGTTCCTTTCAAGGTGCATGAATTCGTACACTGGGCCCCTAGTTAAATAAGCCTGGATACTGCTCTGAGGCAGACCTGTAGGGCCTCAAAGGAGGATGGGGTGTTTTCCTAAGGATGGAAGTGTATGTGCCAAAGGTGGGGGCATAATGCTAGCAGTTCTCTCAGTCAAGTGTCTGTTAGTCCTATAGTCTAGGCTGCACAGAGGTCAAGAAGGGTAAAACGAGACTGTCTATTTGACACTAACGAATGTAGTCTGAAGAGGGTTTTCCTCCCTTCCCCTAGAGCAGCGGTTCTCAATCTGTGGGTCGTGACCCCTTTGGGGGTCAAACGACTCTTTCACAGGGGTCGCCTAAGACAATCGGAAAATGCAGATATTTACATAATGATGCATAACAGTAGCAAAATTTCATGGTTGGGGGTCACCACCACATGAGGAACTGTATGCAAGGGTCGCGGCCTTAGGAAGGTTGAGAACCACTGCCCTAGACGAAGACCGAGTCTGGCTGGGCCCAGCAGACAGCGGGTATACAACAGGTGGTAGCTATGTGACTCCTCAGGGAAAGGCAGGAGGGGCTCCTAGGGTCTGTCCCTGGCTTTGGCAAATTTGTCCTCAGTAGAACATATCCCTGGGCAAAGGAGCTCCTAGAAGCAGAGGCAGCTGAAAGCTGGGTGGGTAGGACCTGAGACTTCAGGAACAAACCTGGGATAGTGAGCCAGATTGCTTGGGTTCATTTTTGGTTCAACTTTCACTTTATCATCACTAAGACAGATTCTGGCAGGAGCCACTTTAATGATCCACACCAGGATCACTACTCTTGGGGTCCAATGACAAGGGCCATGCCCCATGGGTGGTAGACAATACCCTCAGCCTGGCATTGTGAGCACAGGCCCCTGGTCAGCTTTATTCCATCCCTCAATCCCACCACAGGATGCGGGTGATCTCACCTGAGGCCAAGACCAGCAAGGGCTTGATGGAGCCACCCCAGGGAGCCCCAAGAGAGATGAAGCCATCAATGAAGCGATCCTTCCAAGACTGGGGTTGGCGCAGCAAGAAATAGAGCAGGTGCAGGCAGCCAAGACTGTGCCCAATGAGGAAGACAGGCTTTCCATAAGTAGCATGCATCTCTTCCACCAGCCCAGAGAGCTTCTGGTGGTACTTCTCCTGGTGGCCTGTGGAGAGACGGGGGTGAATTGGGTCAGGGCAGTGGGGGTGGTTAGGGGCCACCTGCCCTGCCATGAGCCCACCATCTGCAGAGACACTCACTGGGCTCCAGCCGCCAGTCGTAGGGGGCAGCCCGCACTGTCTCATCCCGCACGTAGCCATTGTTGACCAGATTCTGCACCAGGGTGTTCATGTAACCTGGGGGTGGGGGTGGGGGGAAAGGCAGCAGCATGGGGTCTCTGGCCATGGTTCCTACAGGTCCACCACAGCCTGGAGCCCACCCCTTTCCCCAGTACACACACCCGCCAGCTTGTTTTTGTCCAAGTACTCAACAGAGTATGTCTTGCCAAAGCCAGGGACACGGATCTGTACACCGGGGGCGTTGGACACACGCCCAGAGCTGCGGTTGTAGACAACCCTGCGGACAAGGGGAGAGTCAGCAGGTCAGCAACCAAAAGGCAGGGTGAGGGAGCTGGGGCGGAGAGGATGGCCTGTACCTGGTGTTATCGATCCAGCAGTCTACTCCAAGGGGTAGGAACATAGTGAGATCCAGCCAGATGGTGAAGAAGTCCTCTGTTTTGCGGTAGCACATCCAGTTCACCACATCTGGTTTATCCAGTTTGGCTTCCAGTTGATTCCCCAGGCAGCCAGGCACTGCGGGCACTAGCCTTCACTCTGGATTCCTCGGATTTCCCGTGATTCCCATCCCAGCCTAACACCCACCCTCCACCACGGCAGTGACCAGCCTGCATTTCCCACACCCTCAACTCCCAGGGACGAAGGACACAGTCCTTTTTGTAATCATTCTTCCACCTGTCCCCCCAGCAGGCTCCCTTTAGTCAGGAAAAGGGCAGAGGCCAGGGCCATTGACCTCTGCCCTCACAAAGCAAACACCTAGCCTGGCTTTCCATTACTGCCGAAGTCCAAGGTGAGAACAAATAGGTATGGGGATGTGGGGGCTGGGCCTGAGAAGGGACAGGCCTTGATGGACCTTTTCTGCTCTCCTGAGCTGAGCATCCTGTCCTTGCTGGGGTGGGGGCTAAGGCAGGAGCGGTGGGGCTTGGCCCATGATCTCGTGGCTACAGCTGGCCATAGCTAATGCCCTGGCCAAGCCCTCAGGCACACCCCCCAACCCCCGACTCCACCCAGGTGGGGTAGACAACTTAAGAGACACAGGAACAGTGTGGTGGAGGGAAGGGGTTGACTTTTGCAGGTCAAGCCTTTGGTCCCTCTGAACATGAGGCAGGTATCAGGGCTAATGCAAGCAGAAGGGCCTTGGCAGGGTTGACTACCTGGGGCTGAGGCCCTGGCTACCCAAGGCCTGGCCTGGTGCATCAGGGGCCTGGCGGGGGCTTACCGAGGATGATGGGCCGTGTGAGGTTACTGAGCTCAGCCTTGGGCGTGGTTTGCGGGGGGAACAGCACATTGAGGAGCCAGAAGGAGGAGGCAGGGGGGAATAGCAGCCCCAGCAGCAGCAGCACCCACTGCCATGGGGAACCGGGCGGCCCCATTCCAGCCCTAGTGCCTATTGCCCAGTGAAGCAGTCTTGGGCTGGCCTTATCTGGAGTGGTGGTGGGAGGGGCCCTGGGGCCAGTGGGAGGGACAGTCTAGCCAATGACGGTGGCCAGAGGTTGTGGGGAAAGGGGCACAGCCTTGGAGCTGGAGCAGGCTCTGGGCCTGGGTTTAGTTCCGCCTTTTTCCCTTGGCGCCAGGGGAAACAGAGCTCGGGCAGCAGGAGGCCCAGAAGTACACAATGTTTTATTGAAAAAGTCAGGCTGCAGCTGGCTGGCTCCATTAAGCTCAGCTTGGTGGGGGTCCCTGCCCATAGTAGTCTGAGCCAGGTCTTCCTGCAGGCGGGCTGGGAAGGACCCCCTCCCTCGTCACCCCTGCCTTTCTCTCTGATGGTGACATCCTAACAATAAATATTCAATAAATAGCGCTCCTGGGCTGGCTGCTTTCAAACCCAATGTCAGCCCCCACCAGTCTTCTCCAGGCCTCCTGGGATGCTGATCAGGGGCCAGGGTTGGGGGAGTCCCTAAATCTCTCAGGGCCCTGGAGGACCCTGAGTCCCTCTCCATTGCCAGGCCCAGGCCCAATCTCCAAAGCTGGATCTAGGGCAGGGCCAGGCAAAGCAGGACTGGCAGATGGGTACTAGAGGGGGTGTTACCCTGAACACCTCCACTCTAGGCCACAGTCTATATTGGGCTCAGGAGTAGATGGTGATGACTTCACGGCCACCGCCACGAACCAACAGTACCCGCTCAAGGCCCTCAGTCAGCACCTCCAGGAATTCCATGTCTATAGGTCATCAGGTCAAAGAAACAGCATTAGGATCAAAGGGTAGCCAGGAAGCTTGGGCGTCAATCAAAACTGAGGTGACTTGGAACCCCGCCCCCGCCCCGCCCCCCCAGAAGCACCCAGAGTAACCTCGCATGCTATCCACCTCTTCACTGTTGGCCTCTCCACAAAAGGATACAGTTTTCATCACCCTCACTGTTCTTGGGTGGGCCGGGCATGTTCAGCAGGACCAGGCGGGCATCATGGGAGCGTGTGACGATGACTTCATTGAGCTTCACGGCAGTGTGCATGCGCCGCACATTGGACTGGTCCCTGCAGGTCAAGCAGCCGATCATGGGTCCTACTGCTACCCCTGGTCCACCCACAGAGCTTGTCCGTCCTCCACCCCAAGGCCCCATGTGGCTGGGTCTCTTTGTTGCACTCACGGCTTAATATGCACCAGTTCTCGGAAGTTGTCAGGGGCGTGGCTGGGGTCCCAGGGCTCGGCTGTCATGTACTTATCCCGTGTCCATGTCATCTGGATCTTGTCAGCCCCGGCTGCAGACTCATCCTCCTCATCAGAGTACAGGCTCTCCAGCCTTAGGGCTGAGTGCCGGTCCTTGACCAGCTGGGCCTGAAGAAAATTAGAGGGAGCCTCAGTGGCAGGGGAAAAGAGGACCTGGTTGCGGGGACATAGGCCTGACATTCCGATGCTTCCATCTGATGGCGTCTCCAAAGGCCTGACCCAGCCACCTGCCCATGCCCTGAACTAGGCCACTGACTTCTCGCTCCCGCTCAGTCTTGGTCAGCCTCATCTGCCGCAGCATCTGGGACCGCTGCTCCATCATCAGTGTCCGCTCATAGGTATATGCAGAGATGTCGCTGTTGTGCTGAGGAGAGGATGGGCTGTGAGAACTGAGCTGTGGGGCACAGAGTATCCACAGGATCACACCGGGATGGGTGGCTCACCATCTCCACCACCTCCACTTCTGCCTCAAGGCGTAGGTGGTACAGGAAGATGGCCAGATCCTTCTTCATCTGGATGCTATTGTCATCCATCTGGGCCACGGTGAAGATGCGCATCCGGCACTTTCTCCAAACCTATGGCAACAGAGCAGTTGGGTGTTTCAGTCATACGCCACCCATCCAAGGGCCCAGCCCCCCTCACTCAGGTGCACCCCCTGGCATACCTTGTGCTGGCGCAGCAGGAATGGTAAGAGCATGAGCATGCCGCCATCATGCACGATCCACCACACATCAATGTGGCCCTCCAGGTAGCGCTCGTGGTTGCTGGGGTAGAAGGCAATGTTCTTGGGCACAAGCAGGGCCAGGTGGGCAGCTGTGGTGCAGCGCACGGTGTCTGGGGAGGAGGGACACTGCTGAGTGCCAGCCAGCAGCCCTGCTTTCCCTTGAGCCCTGGCCCCCGGCCCCCGTGGCTGAGTTCAGATTCTGGCCCCTTACGCACCAATGAAGGTCTTCCAGGCACGGGGATCCTCACTCTGTCGCCAGCCATAGGGCCAGCCCAGCACCACGGAGTTATGCCTCATGCCACCCAGGCCGCAAGACTGGATGAGGTGGGCCAGTCCCTCACGCACCTTGTTGGCTACCACCACCTGGCAGAAGCCCTTTACTTTCTCAATCTCCATCATGTTCTTGATTGTCTGGGGGGAACACACCAGGCTCAGAAGTCAAGGCCACCAGCCTTCCCTCTGCTAGGGGTGGGGAAGGGGAGGCGGCAAGCTGCCCACCCAGAGGCCATGTTTTTAAGGTGAGACAGCCATCTTTGCTTCAGCTCTTAAGTGGCAGCACTGCTGTCCACCTGGCTGGCCAGCATTGGTCCCCGCCCCTATGTGCCAGCTGCAGCCTGGACATTGAAGTCTGGCTTGATTCTGTGCCCCCTGCAGCAGGCACCTGCTCAGCGGCCTGGGCCTCGCCATAGCTCTCCAAGAAGCTTCCCTGGATGACAGAACCAACGATGGTCAGGCCCTTGCCGGCCTTGAGCTGAGAGGCAAAGGTGAGGAGCCGCGGGTACTTCACGTGAAGGTCCTCGTCCAGCTTCAGCAGCACCAGCAGCTGAGGCCTGCAGAGCCAGACAGCGAGGCAGCCTGAGACCAGGGCCAGAGGTGTCCAAGGAACCACTGTTCTCCTTTCCCTCTCAATTCACAGACTCCCACAGGTTTGGGAAGCAGAGATCCAAGGGCACCCCTGGCCACCCCAGGATGGAGAACATGAACCAGGAAGGTTGACTGTCCCGCCCTCAGAGTGCCCCCTGAGAAATCAGAGTGGCCTTTGCCATCTGGGTGTGAACTCACCGCCAGTTCTTGGTGTGAGGAGGCCCCTCCTCTAGCCGCAACAATGCATAGCGGGCAGCACTCAGGGACAGACCTCGGATCCCGTCACCCCATTCCTTCTCAGCCCTACAGAGGCCACCATAAGTTGGTGAGCCCCAGGTCCCATTCAGGGGATTCTGTCCAGGTGTAGTGGGATGGAAGGGGGCCAGGCCCTGAAAAAGCCCCCCAACCTCCCAGCCCCACACCTATGATGGCTAGCAGATAGCTCAGCTTCCCCCAACCCCACATACAGATCACCCCACTTTCCCCGACCTGATGACAACCCCTCACTTACCCTTGGTACTCAATGTACTTGTAGATCATGCCTGCAATGAGCATGGCGACCAGGGCATAGTACCAGGAGGAAACAAACATAAGGGTCAGGCAGAGGCTCATGCCCAGGAAAGACAATGCCCTGGGCCAGAGAGTGGGGAAGAACACGAATCAGGGAAAAACCAGTATGGCCCCAGCCCAAGCTCCCCAGCCCCCCAATTTCTCACCAATAGCAACTGCAGCCCAGGAAACTCAAACCCCATCCTGAATGGGTCTCCTGCCTTCCCCATCGCACTTATGTCAGAGGACTTGGTTCAGGAGTGCAGTTGGTGCTCACCAGTGATAGTACTTGAACCGGGGCCGCCAGTTGGGGGTCCTCAGGAGCGTCTGCACAGCACAGGCCAAGTTCACAAACAGGTAACACATCAGGAAGAACCTGCACCACAGGGGCTGGTTGGTACAGAGCGGCCTCCTTGGCAGCCAGGTCCCTGCCTTGCACGGGCTGAGCCAGGTGTTTACAGACTCTCAGCACTCATGCCCATGCCCCAGGCAGACGGGGCGACTGCACAGGAGTCCTCAGAGCCAGGGCTTAGGCAGGGGTGAGGGACCTTTTTTCTGCCAAGGGCCATTTGAATATTTATAACATCATCATCCGCTTACTATTATTCACTTAATATAAATTTATCTCGCTATGAAAAAAGCTCCTCGATTTACTGAACTTCGAGTCCCACCTGTGGTTGCCTTGGCAGAGCCAGACCAAGTGATTTTGCAGGCCACATATGGCCCCTGGGCCAGACGTTCCCCACTCCTGGCTTAGAGACGGGCCACTGTTCACAGGCAGAGGGGGCAGCGGAAGAGCGAGTGAAGAGCTGCGAGAAAGGGCGGGCCTAGGAGAGCTCAGGATCTGGAGATGGCCACACAATTTTCAGGCTTGGTGACCAGTGGCTTAGGGACTCTCATGAATGTGGGGAGGAGAAGGTAGAGAGAGATAATGAGGGCCATTTTGAAGACACTGAATTAGAGACACCTTAGGAAACTAGGAATGTAGGAGATTGGGACATGGGCGAGGCCTGCTGTGTGAACTCCCCCGGAAGGGAGCTGAGGAGCAGAGGGCTGACAGGAGGGGCGCCAGCTTCTACCCTCAGCTGGCGGGAGGACAGACAAAAAGGCAGAAGGACTGACTAGAGAGGGCAAGTCCAGGGGGCAGGGACTCCCATGAGGGGGAGTGGTCAGTCCCAGCAGGGCTGCCCCGATAAAGACTGAGCTGGGCCCTAGCCAGTTGGCTCAGTGGATAAGAGCATCATCCTGTGGACTGAAGAGTCCCAGGTTCGATTCCAGTCAAGGGCACATACCTCAGCTGCAGGCTCCTCCCTGGCCTAGGCCCTGGACAGGGTGCATGCAGGAGGCAACCAATCGATGTGTTTCTCTCACATCGATATTTCTGTCTTTCCCTCTCTCTCAAAATCAATGGAAAAATATCCTCAGGTGAGGATTAAAAAATAAAGGCCGAGACCGGTTTGGCTGAGTGGATAGAGCGTCGGCCTTCAGACTGAAAGGTCCCAGGTTCAATTCCGGTCGGGGGCATGTACCTTAGTTGTGGGCACATCTCCAGTATGGGGCGTTCAGGAGGCGGCTGATTGATGTCTCTCTCTCATCGATGTTTCTGACTTTCTATCCCTCTCCTTTCCTCTCTGTAAAAAATCAATAAAATATATTTAAAATAATAATAAAGACCTATATCCTCTGGCTTAGGGAGGAGTCGCCACCCAAGACGGCTGTGGCAAGAACAGATTCAGTGTGCATGTGTGTGGGTGAAGTTGGGCAGTAATGGGTGGAGGTGTGCTGGGGGGAGACAAGAGATGACTGTGGCCTGGCAGTGG
The DNA here is from genome assembly GCA_011751065.1 of Lasiurus cinereus. Classification (NCBI taxonomy): domain Eukaryota; kingdom Metazoa; phylum Chordata; class Mammalia; order Chiroptera; family Vespertilionidae; genus Lasiurus; species Lasiurus cinereus. The sequence continues at coordinate 11,436,971 of JAAGEH010000452.1, forward strand.
CTGGGAAGTGCTGCATTGTGTGTGTGAGGGGGGACGGGCCAGTCAGTCTACAGGCTGAGTGGGGTAGTGAAAGGTAGTCTTATCATAAGCAAACAAGCCAGAGAGCATTGGCTGAGGAGTAAGATGTGTGAGGAGAGATGGATGGGCCCCAACAATGGCAGCAGTGAACACAGCAACCACATGAGCTCTGTCTCAGGGACCCCTGGAAACTGCCACATGCTGACCACTTCCTGAGTGCACTGGCAGATTCCCATGCCCAGATGATTCCAGAACTTTAAAAGCAAACAACTCTGAAAAAAGACGGGTGGGGCAACGGTGGTTTCATCAAGGTGCCAGGGACTGGGTGCCTGCCCTGTCCAGGAGTGGAGAGTAGTCACCTGCCTGCTCTGGGAGTCTCCCACAGAAGGTGTAGGACCTGTTGTCTCTTCTACATAAATATCAGGCTCATTTCTAAGTGCAGAGGTAGTCTGAGCTCTGCCAGGCAAACATCTGCCCATATACCCTATGTGTCCGGGATGCACCCTCAACACCAGACAGGGCCACAGGGAGGTGCTGGGGCCCCTGGCTCATGGGGTGCTGAGGGTTCAAGGAGCCTTTCCCAGGACCACCCATCTGCCCTGCCCTGGCCCCAGCTCACATGGATAAAATGGGGGCCACCATGTCGAGGGAGGCGATGAGGATGCCCAGCTCAGCGATGAGTGCCGTCAGGAGGAGTGCCCACGTCGGTTCACCATTTGCCTTCCCGTGGCCAAATACCTGCACGCACCAGGATCAGATCAGTGGAGTCAGCAAGGGGAGAAGTTGGTCCCATTACCCCCATTCTACACCTCGAGTCACAAGCTACAGCTCGGCCTCCAGCATCCTCAAGTCCCTCCTCTGGGGCTCAGGCCATACCCATGCCTTTCCCAATAGGTTCCACAAGTTTCTCTGCCCCCTACTTCTCTAGGCCTCTCTGCTCTGAATGAACCATAGATCGGCCACGAGGATGCTGGGCCCCAGCTGCTCTACCAACAGCAGGGCAGAGCCAGAGCCAGGGCAGCTCTCAGCAGCTCCTCGTGCTGGCTGTGTGGCCCTGGGGTTGCTAAGGGCCCCAGCAGGATATAATGCATCTGTATCCCTGCCCTCCACCAGTGGGAGGGGCCAGGAGCACCCAGCTGTGGGGTGTGAGGGTGCAAAAGGACTCACACGGAGGAAGGGGATGATGTTGTCCTTGGCGATGGCCTGCAACAGGCGTGGTGCCCCAGTGAGGCTCTGCAGGCCGGCGCCACAAGTTGAGAAGAAGGAGCCGATGACAATGACCCAAGGCGAAGGCCAGGCCAAGGTGCCCACCACCAGGTTTCTGCTGACACCGTCGCCGTACCTGCAGGGGCCAGGCTTAGGCCATACACCATTGCAAGGAGCCCCCAAACCCTGGGTGAGGGATGTCAGGTCAGTAAGGAGGGCTATGGTGAGCAGAGCTCTGGCCCCTCGGCACAGAAGTCCAATCTACCAGCCTCTATCCTTTCTCCTCATCCCAGCCCTGATTCCGATGTCACCATTCTCCAAGAAGCAAAAGTAATGGTGGGGCCTGACCCACCTAGTGGCACACACTACCGCTGGCAACCAGCGGCCTGAGGATATGTGTGGGACCCCAGGTTTGAGGGGGGCTGGTGTCAAAGTAGGCAAAAGTCCCCAGGAGGATCCCCGCACACTCACTTGTCCCGGAGCACCACACCCTCGATGCAGGCGCCAAAGAGAACCACGCTGCTGAAGTCTGTGCTGCGTCAAGGAAAGCTGGGCCTCCACACCACCGCTGCCCCCACTCACTCCCACACAGGACATGTCCCTGGCCCCGCCTTAGCCAGAAGACGCAGATGGGCACCTACACCTGAGGGGTTTGTGCTGTGCACCCACTCCAGTGTGTGATGTATGAGGGGAAAGGTATCTAAGGATGCATGCACGTGTGATGTATCCGTGCATGCCAGCTGGTGACATAGGAAGGCAAACACCTCTTGCTTCCCTCGCTGCTGCCCCAGGCCTGGGAAAGGATACACACAAGGGAGGTTGTAACAATGGCCAGAATGGTCCCCACCGGGATGGACTTCTGGGCGTCTCGGAGATCACCGGAGCGATTTGAGCCAGCCATGATGCCTTAAAACAAGATTCCCTTAGGGGCTCCCCAGGGGAGGGGGCAGGGCTGGGAATATGGGCAAGAAGGGCTTACCTGTCACAGAGGGGAAGAAGATGCCAACCAGCACGGTGAAGGACGTGGCAATGTCAGCTACCACGTACAGGGCCAGATTCTCCTTCAGGCCAAGGGCATCTGTGGAGGGCAGCCCGTGCTTCTCCACGACCTCACCCTTCTCAAGGTAGGTGCTCCACAGGTTCTCTGCAGGGGCAGCAGCATCACCACTGCAGCCCCACCTACGTCCCAGGGGCAGCTTAGGGCACCCCAACCAGAGCTGCAGATGTAAGAGGCTCTGGGGGTTTGCCGGCAGCTTCAGCCCAATGTCTGCAGCATCAGCCACAGGGGAGAAGCTGTCTGGCTAGAAATCTGACAGGCAAAAGTTGCTGAAGTCAGAGCCCTGCCACTGCCTGCCTCCTAGACAGAAGCCCTTTATGGCTCCTGGGAGAATAATCCGGGCAGCGTCAGGGGCTGGTGACTGGGAAGAGAGGGGCTGCCAGAACTTTCGGGGGGCTGCTGAGGCCTGGGATACTGGCCAAACAGGCTCTGTTCACCCAAAGCCTAGCTGCCAGGAGCCAGGCTGAGAGGACACTGCTGGGCCTGGAAGGCAGCCAGACCTGCCCCCTCCCCTATTCCTGAGCTGGCCACACAAGGACAGCTCTGTGATCCACTTTCCTGCCATGCTCATCCCCTGCCTCCTGCTCAGCCCGGGGGTCAGGAGCGGACGAAGTGAGGACGCACCCTGGAGCACGCTGGCAGCTGCACCTGGGATGCCAGGGATCTCGGTCACATTGTTGAACAGGAAGTAGGGATCACAGGAGTCAGTGGTAAGGTTGGAGCTGTGGCAGAAGAGGCTCCAGAGCCGGGTGGCCACTGTCTCATTATCCACCGTGACTGTCTTGGCACAGATGTCAAACTGGTCCCGGGACAAGGTCCTGTTGCCCAGCATACACACTCTGCAGGGAGGGGCAAGTGTCATCATCTGCTCAGCTGGAGGTCCCAACCTGCCTCCACCCTGCCGACTCCAGGACTCAGGGCATCAAAGGCCATCTACTTGGAAGGGATGTCAGTGCAACACTTGGATGTATTCCCAGATCACTTACGGAAACACGGGAGGGTCAAAAATAGACTTGATGCCCCCGGCATAGATGGAGAGGATGGAGATGATCACACAGGCCAGGAAGAGCGAGGCAAATTTGTTCACATACTTGACCCCAACGAACACCACCAGGGTCATAAAGGTTAGAAAAATGGTCCCATACACTCGCATGTTGTTCAAGGTAGCACTCGAAGAGTCATGAGTGTCTGTTGGGTGAAAAATAGCAGCTGGCGGAGCAATGTAAGTCTGAAACAAGAGACAGATATAGAAGGTTCAATTTTCCTATTTGGAGAGTGAATCTCATCTTTTTTTCTTTTTAAAGAGTACCAGGAAAAGCCAGTCACAAAAGACCACATACTGTATGATTCCATTTATATGGAAAGTCCAGAATAGGTACCTCTGATTACAGACAGAAAGCAGATTAATGGTTGCCTAGGGCTGAGTGAACAGAGAGTGCCTACTACCCAGTATGGATTTTCTGGAGTGAAGAAAGTTCTAAAATTCATTGTGGTGATGGTTGCACATTCTGTGAATATACTAAAAACCTTTAAAGTCTATACTTGAAAATGGTAGTGAATTGTACAGCATGTGAACTGTATCATAATAAAGCTGTTATTTAAAAAGGATCCAGGCACAGGAGTGAACAGGGATCACTAAACAGCCAAAGTGGACAGTTTGAGCAACAAAATAAATAATGATAGTGCTGGATCGTGAACCAAGAATAAAATAAATAGCCAGGAGTCCAAACCGATATAAATACATGGTTGAATAAATAAATAAATGGGAAAAAGGACAAATTTTCTTTACAGAGGAAACTCAAATAATAAATGTAGGAATGTGAGAAATGCAAAAAAAAAAAAACCCAAAAAAGTTATAGGAGAAGGGTCCACACTACAGGCAGACGACCTAGAGATGGGACTAGCCAGGTAGTTCCTCTAAACATCTCCTACTTCTGGGTCCCCGTGATTCCCATTGGCCCCCCTCCCTACCAGCTGGGGCACCTTTAGTGGGGAATGAGAAGCTGAATCAGAACACACATGGGCTCACAGAGCAGGTACTGACCTCCAGACAGGGTCCTGATGTAGGGACAAGGATAAGGTGGGTCTGAAGGGACTTGGTACAGAGGCCTGGGGGAGACAGACTTGACCAGAGCCCACACATGCCCGGGAGGCAGGCTCTGCGTCACCATCAAGGTCTGCCACTAAGTCAAATGCCATACTTTACAGATCACCTGCCACTGGGTGGATGGACTATCCAGGGCCAAGATGAAGGCTGCCAGGCCAGGCCCCTTCCCTGTGTAGCCCAAACTGGCAAGGGATTGAGGGGAAGACTGGCTTATGCAAAAGACCTTTCTCCCTCAAGAAGGCCTCCCACCTTATAAGCCCCAGATCCTGGCACAGGAGAAAGGAGCGCCAGCAGCCGGGCCTCCGGGAAAGGGACTGTTTGGACAAGAGCAGAGTTGGTCAGGTCCTAGCATGACTCACCAGTAAGATCTCAATGGCCCCCAGGATGTACATGGCTGCTGCAAACGTTGTTCCCAGGTAGAAGCACAGGCCCACAGCACCGCCAAATTCTGGCCCCAGTGAGCGGGAGATCATGAAATAGGAGCCCCCAGCTACAACAGAGGAAGTGTGCACAGGTCAAGGCCAAGGCTGGTTCTTATGCAAGGTGGTCTCCTCCCCGACAACTCCTCCCAACCACCCAGAGGGACAGGAATGAATTTTCCCATTGAGAGAGGAGAAGAAGGGTTGGGAGATTTGCCTAAGGCTGCATGGTTAGTAAGTGGCCAGGTTAGAATTGGATCCCACTCCCATCCGACTCCAACGCCCAGCACAGCGCAGTGAAATGACTATTTTGCTAGGACCACAGCGTTGCCTAAGTGGCCCCCTGTCCTCTAACTCCCTGCTCTCAGACCAGTCCGCACAGCCTCCTCTGTCTGAATGCCTCCTATCTGAGATCACCTCTCCCCTCCTAGGGCTGTGTCTGTTAGTCTGCTCCCTCCAGACCAGGGCAGGGACTGTGTCTTGTCTAGTTCTTTGTCCTTAGGGCCCAGCACAGGTCCTGCCACTAGGTGAGTGTCCATGGTTGACTCTCCTGCCCTGAGTCTGTGCTTCCACCAGAGTCTAACATCTCTGGTAAGATTGACAGAGTCAACACTGGGCGCCCAGGACCAGCAAGGGTTACAGGGGACAAGAATGATCCCAAGTTGCTAGTTGAATTTGCTCTTGAGAAAATGTCTCTGGTGAAAAATCTGGGGACAGGGATCAAAAAACTTTAAAAAGGTTGATCCCTTTCATGCTGTAATCCCACCATCAGGACCTTAGCCTAAGGGAGCTGCCAGGAGTGGGAATAGAGATTCCTGTGCAAGACTGTTCACAACAATAACAACAGTAAAAAAGCAGAACCTAAGAGTAAAAAAATAATCACATAAGCCCTATCAATTCTACTAAAACAACAACAACACTTTTCCCAATATTTTAGGAAATACACACACACACACACACACACACACACACACACACACACAGATTTTGGGAAGAACTATATACTAATACTTTCTAAGACCATAAAGCTAGTAGTTATGAATTCAGGATAGTAGGATTATGGCTACTTTCAATTTTCCTTTCTATATTTTTAAGCACTTTTAAACCTTCTTAAGGGTAAACATATATTACATCCCCCCTTCCCCATTTTGTCCTAATACAAATAAAACTATTATTTTAAAAAGAGGATCCAAACACAGCCTTGGCTGGGTTGCTCAGTTGGCTGGAATATCATCCATACACCAAAAGGTTGTGGGTTTGATTCTCAATCAGGGCAAATACCTGGGTTTCTGGTTTGACCCGTGGTCCCAATTGGAGCATGTGCAGGAGGCAACCAATCCATATATCTTTCTCATCTCTCTCTCTTCTCACCCCCGCCTCCCCCGCACCTTCCTTCCACTCTAAAAAAAACCAAATCAATGGAAAAAATATCCTCGGGTGAGGGTTAACAACAAAATTTAAACAAAACAAAAAAGCATATTCTTGAGTGAGGATTAAAAAATAAAAGGATCTAGAAACAGACACAGGAGCCAACCTGAGTAGCTAAATGCCCAAAATGGAACAGTTTGAGCAAGAAAATAAATAATGAAGTACTGGATTATGATTCAAAGAATAAAATAAATATCTGGAAGTTTACACTGATATAAATAGACGGTTGCATAAATAAATAAACACCGTATCTGAAAACCAAGTCCAATCTCATCATCCCTGCTGAAGAACCTCCACACTGCCTATCCCAGGAGTGTGGAGGGTTTTCAGCACCCTATCACCTTTTTTGTCAGCCCCAACCCCCTTTTAAACCAAGGAACAAATAAACAAAGGAACAAACCACAACAAATATCACAGACTCTGCCGAGCGAGTTCCTAAGCGATGCAACTGTCACGGGTTCAGGGACGAAGACCCCACCAAAGAACTGCTTTGGGAGCGGGAGCATAAGGGTTCCTGGTCATGTCACAGTAGATGCTGGACCCCTACCCTCCACAGACTGGGGTGGTGCTCACCCACCTGGAACCACTCCATTGGTGGCGATGGCGCTCATGGAGATGGCTGTCAGTAAGGTCTGTGGGAAAGAGGGCCTCGGTGAGCAGTTCAGCTGGGCAGGCGCTGTGGGCAGCCACGGCCCCCGCCCCAGCTAGGACACTCACACAGCAGCAGCAGATGAGCACAATGAGGAGGGCCTGCAGCACACCGGCCGTGCCCACCATCCAAGTCAACCGCAGGAAGAGGATCACCCCGAAGATATTCTGCAGGCAGGGTAGGTACACCCCCATGAGGGTGCCCATGCTGGGCGCCTACAGAGCAGGAGGGGAGGAAGTATAGAACATCAGAGGGGCCCACATGCACCATGGAACGCCAGTCCCAATCACTCAGCAGTTCCCAGGTACACTGAGTGGAGTCCTGAGGAGTGCAGGGGTGGGGTGACAGCTAGGATGTCTATGTTGACCTTTATGTATAAGGACAGTTGGGTATTGGGAAGGTATAAAACCTGATTCTTTTCCAAACGCCACATGTGAGCTTTGAGTTCACCTCCCCGTCAAGGTACTGCTCCCTTCCCTTCCTCTCTTCTATTAAACTTCTAGAAAGAAAGGTCTGTCTTGGATCCCCATCTTCTCACTCAGGAGGCCACATGTCACCCAAGCCAGAATCTAAGAAGTTGTCCCTGGTGTTCCCTCGGTCCAACCCCCGACTCCAGTTGAGGTGGACACCAAATCCTACCCAGTCTGCCTCTCAAGCTGCCCTTAGACCAGCCTGCTTTGCCTCAGCCTTAGTCCCTTGAACCTGGAGCACTACACTTGGAGCACCTGGGTGGTGCCTGTCAACCTCTCCATACTCCAGCCCACTCTGCTGCCCAAGCAGGTCTCAGAAAACCAGGTCCAGTCTCATCATCCCTGCCAAAAACCCTTTGCACTGCCTATCCTGTAATCCACTGTATGGGACAGACTCTTTGGCTTGGGCCATCGGGTATGCCCCATCCCTTTAATGTCAGTTCCAGTCCCCGATGACATGGGTTCCTCACAGCCTCTGAACCAGGGCATGTGCTGGACTCAGCCTGAGAGGATCATGCCTCACTGCATGGCAAACTCCTTTTCAGTTAAACATTCAGGAGTTTTAATTGTGTTGCCTCTTCCAGGAAGTTCCTCTGGGTAACCTTATGTAGAGTTGGCACCCCCTCCGCATTTAAAAAAAAATACATTTTTATTGATTTCAGAGAGGGAGATGGAGGGAGAGATAGAAATATCAATGCTGAGAGAATCATGGATCAGCTGCCTCCTGCACACGCCTCACTGGGGATCAAGCTGCAACCCAGGCATGTTTCCTGACTGGGAATCGAACCCAGACCTCCTGGTTCATAAGTCGATGCTCAACCACTGAGCCACTGGGGCCAGGGCCCCTCAGCATTCGATATACCTTCCATCATAGTTATACTATAGGTCTTGGTAACTGTTCATTGGAATGTATGACAGAGATGTGGCTTATTCAATATTGTATCTCCAGCAGGCCCTGCAGGTACCCAAAAGATGCTCCTGAACCTAGTGAGTGGTGCCTTGAACGAACCTGAGGATAATGTGTTGGGAAAATCCTACATAGAGTAGAGACTCAAAGTTGAAGGGCAGATGAAGAAGGTCTAATGCAGGCAGAATTTCTCAACTATCTAAAAGCAGAGTAGGAGCCAGCTGGCAGAGAGAGACAGGGTAGGTGCCTTCTTGAGCTCTCATGAGTGCAGCCCAGGGTAGTGGGCCTTAAGAGCTTTCACCAGTGTTTCAGAAAAGCCTGCTTTCCTGGATATAGTGTGGGAGAGAGAACTATGAGTCCATAGAAATGCTTCTGAAGGGTCCAGGTCTAGGGCAGGATCTATGTGCAGCCTAAAGGACCACAGATAGGCCCAATAAGAATGAATGGTCCAAGAGAGAAATCAAGATGACAGCATAGGTGAACATCTAAACTGCTGCCTCACACAATTTCAAAACTACAACTAAAAAATAGAATGGACATCATCCAGAACCACAGGAAAGTTGGCTGAGTGAAAATTCTACAACTAGAAGGAAAGAGAGGGGCTCACAGAGACTCAGAAGAGCTGCAAAAAGTTGAGGTATGGAGAGGACAGGTGGCTGAGTGCTTGGCTGGCTTCCTCTAGTGGGAGGGAGACAAAACTCCCAACTGCACTGAGCTCCAGTTCCAGGAGAGACCCTGGGGACCCAGACTCATATGGATCCCCGGAGCACACAGAAACTCAGCGGAGCTGCGAAAGGCAGAAGTGTAGAGGCGTGCGCAAGTGCACATAGGAAGGACTGCAGCAATTACCAAGGGACACTGAGACCCAGGGGCCTTTTAGGGCAGGGCTGATGGGAAGCCAAGGCTGTCTGCTCCACCCTGAGGCTTTGTCCCATCAAAGCTGAGCACAGAGGCTTTTGCAATTTTGCAAGTCTTGTATCATAAGGCTGACTCCAGCACAGAAGTTCTCCTGGCGTAGACAGCTGATCCTCACAGCCAAATGGCCTGGAGGTCAATTCCCTACAATGAGACGAACAACAATCAAGACTTAACTACAACAACGCTGTACACATAGTCCACAAATGGGTGTACCAAGAGTATTCACCTCAGGTAAATGAAGAGATGGAGCTAGTGGGCCATATAGGATACTTAGCACACAAAACTACTATACCATCTCAGGAAAGCAGCAAAAATGTGAAGACAAAGAAACAGATCACAAACGAAAGAAATGGAGAAAAGCAAATGACTGGATATAGAGTTCAAAACCATGGTTATAAGGTTTTTCAAGAATTTCCTAGAAAAGATCAATAAATTTAGTGAGACCCTCGAGGATATGAAAAAGGACCAACTAGAAATTAAACATACACTGACTAAAATAAAAAATATTATAGAGAGACCTAGACTAGAGGAGCACAAGAATCAAGTCAAAGATCTGAAATACAAAGAAGCAGAAAACACTCAACTGGAAAAGAAAAAAGAAAAAAGAATCCAAAATTTGAAGATAGTGTAAGGAGCCTCTGGGACAACTTTAAACATATCAACATCAGAATTATGAGGTTGCCAGAAGAAGAGAGAGAGCAAGATACTAAAAACCTACTTGAAGAAATAATGACTGAAAATTTCCTCCACCTGATGAAAGAAATAGACTTACAAGTCCAGGAAACACACAGAACCTCAAACAAAAGGAATCCAAAGAGGAACACACCAAGACACATCATAATTAAAATGCTAAGAGCAAAAGACAGAGAGAATATTAAAAGCAGCAAGAGAAAAACAGTTAATTACCTACTAGGGAGCACCCATAAGATTCTCAGCTGATTTCTCAACAGAAACTATGCAGGCCAGATGGGAGTGGCAAGAAATATTCAAAGTGATGAATAGTAAGAACCTACAACCAAGATTACTCTACCCAGCAAAGCTATCTTTCAAAATTGAAGGGCAGATAAAGAGCTTCACAGAGAAGAAAAAGCTAAAGGAGTTCATAGGCACCAAACCAGTATTATATGAAATGCTGAAAGGTACTCTTTAAGAAGAGGAAGAAGAAAAAGGTAAAGATAAAAATTAGGGACAACAAATATGTATCTATCAACAAGTGAATCTAAAAATCAAGTGAATAAGAAATCTGATGAACAAAATAAACTGGTGAATATAATAGAATCAGGGGCATAGAAAGGGAGTGGACTGCCAACTATCAGGGAGAAAAGGGTGTGGGGGGTGCGGGAAGAGACTGGACAAAAATCATACACCTATGGATGAGGACAATGGGGGGAAGGGGAGAGGTAAGGGCAGAGGGTGGGGTGGGAACCAGGTGGAGGGGAGCTATGGGGGGAAAAAAGAGGAACAAATGTAATAATCTGAACAATAAAGATTTATTAAATTAAAAAATAAATAAATAAAAAGGCTTCTAGTCAAGATAGTATAGGACATTCACATACCCTCCCTCCCCCCCCAAAAAAATGAATGGTCCCCCAAATTGTCCTGCACAGCCCTGGCAGCATGGTTCAGGGCATGCACTGGAAGGTCGTGGGTTTCATTCCCAGTTGGGGCACCTACAGGAGGCAACTAATTGATGTATCTCTCTCACATCAATGTCTCTTTCTCCCTTCCTCCCTCTCTTAAATATAAACAAACAAACAAACAAACAAACAAATAAATAAAATATCCTGCCCTAACTGGTTTGACTCAGTGGATAGATCATCAGCCTGGTCGGCCTGTGGAATGAAGGGTCCCAGGTTCAATTCTGGTCAAGGGCACGTACCTTGGTTGTGGGCACATCCCCAGTAGGGGGTGTCCAGGAGGCAGCTGACATGTTTTTCTCACATTGATGTTTCTAACTCTCTATCCCTCTCCCTTCCTCTCTGTAAAAAATCAATAAAGTATATTTTAAAAATTATCCTGTACGGTATAGGTGACAGATATACCTCATCTGAGCTCTGTCTGAGCCATTTTCAGAGGCCCTAGACCACTCAAGTGCATAGTGACAGCTCCCAGCCTCAGCCAACTCTAGGCTGAGTCACTCTGGAAAAAAGGCAGTGTGGGAAAGGGCAGGGCCTGAAATGCTTTTTACATCTCCAAATAACCTCTGGCAGCCTCAGAAGGTCACAAGAGTAGAGCGGAGAGGAGCGGCTGCTCTGGAGAGGCTGCTTAGGGTCTTGGTAAGGTCTGATTAGAGGCCCGCCCTTCCTGTCTTAAGCCTTACTTTTCTCAGGCCCCGCTCAGACCCGCCCTGTGTAATGACCAGAGCTTAGTGGCTCCAGCTCCCCAGCTTCACTGTAGACTTGACCAGGTTCCTCTTCCCTCCAAGGAAAAACTATTAGAACTGAGACACAGAGGCATCGTCTCGCATGCTCTAGGGCCAGCTGAGCTGGGCAGGTAAGCTAAGGCTGGACCCCAGCGTCCTCACAGGCTCCTCATATGGCCAAGGGATTATGGTCCTTTACCGACCCAGGTTTCCTTCTGATACTTGTTGGGATGTGTACTAGCCTTGACCTTTTTACTGACAGCCACCAGCTCCCTGAACTTGGCCTTAAGGGACGGAGAAGAGGAATTTACCCAAGAATCTGACCACCCACTGCAGGCAACACTTTCGGAGGGTGAGACCTCTATGCAGGGATAGCCAGAGATAGGGTTCTCTGTTATCTGCAATCAAAAAATGCCAGCAAAATCACAACCAGTAGGATATGATGGGGGTCAGATCTATGTGACCTCAGATCTCAGCTGCCCTCTATGATGTGTGGGCTCATTGGTCTCCCAGAGAGGCAAGGTGAGGTGCATATCAAGCTCCTCCCCCCCTCCCCTTCTACCTCAGCAAGGCCCAAAACTCACAAGCAGGTCTGAGGCTGGAGACCCAGCTTATCCTAACCAAGAGCTCTTTTTGCATCTCCAAATAACCAAGATACTGCAGCTAATGGCAGACCAAGCTCCTTCCAACCACAGCTGCTTCCCAAACCTCAGGGAAACAGTAGGTAGAGAGGGAGGACTTTTCCCCCAGCCGTTCGTCAGACTGAGCCCCCTCTCTCATAAGGGAGCTAAACAAAGATGTGCAAAGTCATCCTGAGGAGAAAGGAGAGCTAAAGGGCCGCAGGCCTAAACAGGGAACAGAAAGGGGGCCAGGAAGCCCCAAGAAGCAGTGTTATGCTTCTATTACCCCCCATCCAGGCGCTCAGGGAACCCATGGGCTGTTGGAGCAGTCTGCTAATGAAGCCAATACAGTGAACAGAAAGGTTTGGTTACTTGTTAGGTCACACAGCCCAAGGGACAACTGTGCTCCTGGTTCCAAAGGTAACACCCTCCTCTATCTTGATGGGATGCCAGTAATGTGGCCTTCTACATAGTCACATATCTCACAATAAATCCCCAAATGTGTCTGCCAGTGTTGCCCATTAATCTTACTCAGCTCAGTCATCTTAGGCAAGTTACTTAATACCCCTGACACTGTTTCTTCATCTGTAAAATGGGGATAATAATAGCACCTGCTTCACAACTTTGTTGTGAGATGACCCGCAAGAACCTAGGCCCAGTGCTTGGCATGATGCCTCCCACAGAAAGGGCTGAATAAAAACAGCTGTCACTCTCATTTTTGAGGGCCTCCCTGGTTCTCTACTCCCGCCGCCCCCTTGAGGGACTCCCTCCTGAGTCCACCCCTTGAAGCCTCCTTGAACCTAAGGCACTCTGTCCATCCTCCATGCTCATCACACTTGGCACCCACTTTCCCTGGGATGCTCACAACCATGTGGAGAATCTGTCAATTCTGTCTGTCTGTCTTCCCAGGTCCTCTACCCGCTCTGCTGCCCTTGACCACCTCACCTTGGCTGTTCTCCGGCGGGCAACCTCCCCACTTTCAGCTTCCTCATGTTCCTTGGCACCCTGTGTGAGGTTGGTGTAGCTGACGAGCTTGCCCAGAAGAGATGATACCTTTGGGCGGATGTCCAGCTCTTCCTGTAAACAGAGACACAGAGCAGTCTGGCAATGGGCCCAGCTGGCACCGGGCTACCTATGTGTAGCCAGCAGCCTGGACTCTGGCCCCTGGCCAAGCCCTGAGGCAGGCCTGGGCCTGATCCCAGCTCTCGCCTGGGGAAGCCCAAGGCAGCCAACTGGGCAGGTGTGGGCGCCACACCCCAGCATTCGGGACTCAAAAAGCTCAGCCCAGTGGCTGCTTCTCTCTGCCACACCTTGGCTAGTCACTACCAACCCACCTGTGAAATCTACCTGCCTCAGGGGAGAGGGCAGGGCAGGGCAGGGCTAGCAGGCGGGCGAATGGCACACTTCATCCTGCCTGTTCTGCCTGGTCACCTCCCAGCTATGAGTGGGCCTCTGGCACTCACATTTGCCCCCAACTTATCTCACCAAAAAGTTACCCCTAGTCACTTCTGAGAACCAAGGAAGTCAAAAGAGAGATGTCTGGGATAAGTAAAGTCTCTTTTATCTGCTCAAACTCTGGTCCTCCTAGATGGTTCCTCTCCTCCCCAGCCCCCCACCCCTTCAATCCCTCCAGTTGGATCCTGGCCCCCTAGCTCATCCTCAGGTGGGGCTAGGTCAAGATCTTTGTTTCAGAAACTTGCTGCTTTTCCAAGTCCGAAGGCTTCCCAGGCCTCAGCATTCCCAACCTCCACCTGGGTCTAGGCTTTCCCTGCTCCTGTGGCTTCTCCAGCACCTTGCCTCCACCTACCTATGCCCATCTCTAGTCTGTTAGCTCCCTTCTGACCCTACACAAGCAGAAACTGGTTTGGAGTGGGGCAGTGAAGATGCAGGTCTTTGGGGACATATGGAGGTCGAGGACCCTATGAAACTCCCATGGGGGCAGCTGAATGTGTGGGTCAGAGTTTACAGGCCTAATCCATGCCCCAAATCCAGACCCGACTTCTGAGTTTGGGTCTGAAAAGGATACAATTCAAGTTCAGAAGCAATGAATTGGGAATGTGTCCAGAGAGGTGTCCACTGAGGTGCAGATGTGGAGAAAGGGGGCAGATTCGGTGAAAAGGACGGGGCCTCAGTGAACTTGAGGGGGACAGGGTTGGAAGAGCCAACCAGGAAAGACAAGGAAATCCTGAGGTGAGGAATCCTGCGAGGTGGTCATCTTGCTAAGAGACTGCATCAAAGTCACCAGTGGACACCCCTGGAGGTGGTAAGGAGGTGTGGTTGTGAGTGGAAAGCAGTGTCAGCCCTAAGTGCCAGGGGGAACCACAGCCTGGCTGCCAAGAAGGTGAGACACACAAGAGGAAAACTGGAGGCGCCGAGACATACAGAGGCACAACTGCCCAGCCGGCCTGCTTCGCGATGGCTTGGGTCCCTGCAGGCTGCTGCCCGCCCACCTGCCTACCACACCTGCGGCCCAGAATGGCTCCTCAGCTACCTCAAACAGCGCCAGGTTCCTGTCGTAGTATTCGTTTCCTCTGGAAGCCTCCAAGGGGCAAAGGAAAGGGCTGTTCTCTCTGTGGTTGCCATGTCCTGTGGAGAGAGAAGGGCAGAAGAAGCCAGTCAGGCCTGCCTCCTGAGTCCCTCCCAGCAGGCCAGCCCACAAAACATCATCTCTGCGGAGCACTTCCGGAGTCGCTGTTAGCAGGCCGGGCCTCAGTTTCCCCATCAAATCCCACCAGTCTCCTGGAAGAGCCTGTTATGGCCGAGCGGCCAAGGACCCGAATGCAGCGCATCATTCCCTCCAGCTCCAGCACAGGGAGCCGGTGTCAAGGCCCCCAGACCCGCTAGCTGCGGGCACGTGCACGTGCTAACACCCGAGGGGCGGAGCGTCCGGGAGGGGCGTGGCCCTGGGTTGGTTCGCCCTCCGACCCCCCTCCTGCCCCCCACTCCCCTTTGGGATACCCAGCGAGACAGGCGCCAACGCCTCGGTGTCCTCCGGGGGGCCTGCCCAGGTGCCGCCCTCCAGGTAGATGAATCCGCAGAGAGCACCATCGCCCGCCATGGTCCAAGTCCACCTACTAGCTGCCCCACCATGCACTGCGCGGGGGCCTCCTGGAGGGCAGCCAGGGGCATGCCGGGAGGAGGGGCCCGCGGGAGGCTGTGCAGAGAGCAGACGGGGGGGGCGCAAGATGCTGCGGTCCAGGGTCGTATTCCGAAGCCGGGCTGCGTGGGTCTGTCTGGACCGAGCCAGGGCTGAGGGCTGGAGCCGCCTGTTGGCCTCCCTGGCCCAGGTGTCAGGCTGCTTGCCCCGACGAGATGCGTGGCCTGTCGGTACCGCCTACCCCATCCCCTTCCTCCCCCAGGTGCCCCAGCCTCCAGGGAAGCTCGCAGGAAAGAACCAGATGCACCTTGTAAGCAAGCCTGCCTCAGCTCTCCAAGCCTGGCTGGGTTTTCAGGCCGCCCTGCACTCGCACTCTGCCCCCTTTTCCAAACTGCCCCTTGTGAGTCTCCGTAGGTGACATTCCCGACTTCCAGAAGGCACCCAGTTATTCCTTTTCTAGTTGCTAGGGGGTTGTTTTTTTGTTTGTTTTCCCCTCCCTCCAGACTGACAGGGGTTGGAGGCCTCAGGGCAAATGGGAAGCTGACATCTTGGTTCAAAGAAGCCAAGTTGGTGTTGCAATGGCTGGCGGCCGCGCTGGCCTGCTGTCTGGTGATGGAGGTGGCAACAGAAGTGTCATCACTGACCCAGACTAGTGGGGTATTCGGGCCATCCACTGACCATCCCCTGGTCTTCGTAAGGACCGTCTACTCTCCTTTCCTGATTAAATAGTCTATAATTTCCTTTCTCTTGTTTGCAGCTAAGAATGCTGAACGATGAATCCTCCTTCGTCTGATACATCTTCGTGCCACGGGAATGAGACTTAACTCGCCTTCTCTAAGCCAACCATTACTAAACAGGTGCTGCTCCAGGGATTCTTATTACCCAAGGAGGCTGATTGATTGACAGGTAAAGCTGATGACAACTTCTGAGGCAAAGTCCACTCTTCTTTCAGACAGAATGTGAAAATAGGACATCGCCTCATCTAGGAACCTCTCTAAGCGAGCCAGTCCCACAGTCTACAAGGCTGTGTGCAGGCCAATGCCAATGGCACAACTGACTAAGGCAGCAAGAGGTCGAAGCCTTGTGGCGTCACATAGCTCCTCAGACACCCTGTGATATGTGTTGTGCCCTTAATGCTTGCTCAGGATCAAGACAAGGAGCCACAAGAAAAATCTGAAAACCCAGTAACATTGCCTGTACATTGATGGCCCTTCAGTGAGCAACCTCTGAAAAGTAACTTGGATTTTTGTGACAAAATGTGTCACCCCTGAATAAGTCAGATGCTTAATTTTGTCAGAAAAACGGCAGCTAGAGAGCTCATATTTTTTCCCTTTCTGCCTTGGCTGCCAGAAATTTCCAAGCTAACTTTTTGTTGTTGTTGTTTTGTTTTTGTTCATTCTCGCCTGAGGATCTTTTTTTCCCATTAATTTTTAGAGCAAGTGGAAGGAAAGGGGAGGGACAAAGAAATATCAATGTGAGAGAGACACATTAATTGGTTGCCTCTCACACGCACCCTGACCAGAGCTAGGGATCAAGCCCGCAACCAAGGTACATGCCCTTGACCTAAATTGAGCCTGTGACCGTTCAGTCCACAGTCTGACGCTCTATCCACTGAGCTAAACCATCCAGGGTTCTCTAAGCGAAATGTGTTCTTTAGTTGCAGCCACCATCTGCATTATCTCAGAGTCCTTACCCCATTCTTCTGCCTAGTTTTGATTTTTCTAAGGATAAGTCCTTTGGGGAGACACTAAAGGGTGGAGCCTGCAAGGAGAGGGGTGACATCTCTTCTGATCCTTTGTGAAGTTTGAAATAAATTCTAAATTATTCTAACATCATTCACTGCAGTCTGCCGGACCACTGTTGCCTTGTCTCTGAGGAGACTGAACTAGTATCTGGAAAACACGGAGCCAGGCACAAAGCAGTTCCCCAAAACTGGCTGTGGACGGTCCTCCAAGACCTAGCAGATCCCTTGTCCCTTCAGCCATGACTCAGAACCCTTCCAAGGGTTGCCTCTAGGCCTCATTACAGCAACCCTCCAGGAGATAACGTTTACCCCCTTTTAGTAGCAACGAAAGTAAACTCAGAGGCAAGGCCACCCAATAAGAAGGGCTAAACATGGGTCCCAGGATTCACCAGAACCAAGTAGGAGCTGAGCTACAGGTTCCCCAAATCCTGTTCTAGGCCCCAATCCATCCCAGGATGCCCCCCAGGCCGGGGCAGTACAAGATTTTAACTAGGGAAGCGTTTGGGGTTTGCAGTCTAGCCCAGGTGCACATACCCAGGGGCTCTTGGTGTTGACATGGCTGGCAGTCTGGCTTGGATTCCTGATCCTCCCTTTCTGCGGCTAAGGGCAACTTGCTTACCCTCTCTATGTTGTTTGGCATCCTCTTCTGTCAAGTTGAGATCGTAACACCCACTCTTGTAACTGCCCAGATGCATCAGAAAAGGGACAGTCTGGTGCCAGAAACCCAGCAGGCATTTCTTAGAATTCCCTAAAGCCGCATTATAAGGACAGCTCCCATAAGATTATGGGAATATGCGTATGCGTGTGTGGGGTGCTCTAAGCAGTGTCTGGGTGTCTGTACTACCCTCAGCTATTCCAAAAATTCCACGGCAGGTCTAGGCATGCCTGCCAGACTGAAGCTGCTCAGATACCACCTGAAATCCCCAGGGAACCGGAGCATGCCATGGCCCGGGGGCTGCCGGTGAAGGACACATATATACGCATTCCTGACTGCAGCTGGGACTGCACCAGCTGCGGATGGGTATCCAGGTGACACTTGTGATCCCTGTGCTCACAGGTATCTGGCCAGGGGCACTAGAACCGCTACACACAGCCCTTGGAGCAGAGGTATGGACCTTTAGAGATTCCAGCACTGGGCTGGGGGAACCCCTGAGATGGACCTGAGGCTTTCTGTGCCCCCAACCCTTTTGCAGTCCCCATCAAGAGGGGTCATCATCACTCACCAGGACGCAGAGTGTCCCCCATCCCGCATACACAGCCAAAGAGTGAGAGGAGGAAGGGTGATGTGGGAGGAGCTGGCCCAGCCTGCA
Organism: Lasiurus cinereus; assembly: GCA_011751065.1. Taxonomy (NCBI): domain Eukaryota; kingdom Metazoa; phylum Chordata; class Mammalia; order Chiroptera; family Vespertilionidae; genus Lasiurus; species Lasiurus cinereus. The sequence goes on from JAAGEH010000452.1 coordinate 11,455,283, forward strand.
GGTCCCTCTAGTCACCCTGTGAGAGGCCAAGGCGGGGCCAGAGACTAGGCTCGGCGTTGCCTGCCCACTGGTCCAGGCTGATCCTAGGGATGCGGCCCCGGGCAGCTTTTGGGAGAGAAAGCCTCCCAGAACTAAAGGGAGCCAAAACCGGTTTGGCTCAGTGGATGGAGCGTCGGCCTGTGGACTGAAGGGTCCCAGGTTCGATTCCGGTCAAGGGTCAAGGGCATGTACCTTGGTTGCGGGCACATCCCCAGTAGGGGGTGTGCCGGAGGCAGCTGATCGATGTCTCTCATCGATGTTTCTAACTCTCTATCCCTCTCCCTTCCTCTCTGTAAAAAATCAATAAAATATATTAAAAAAAAAAAAAGAACTAAAGGGAGCAGGGATGTTGGCTCCCGCCCTGATCACTGGAACAGAGCTAGGGGCAGGTCAGGGCACCAGGGTTGGGGGCCTGGGGTGTGTGCACCAACATGGCTGTCAAGCCTGTAAAATCCCATGATGTCCAGCAGCCCATGCCACTGGTCCGTGCCATCTCCCTACACGACAACCAGGTGACTCACAGATAGCCATCAGCCACATCGGGTATGGATCCTCTCAGGCATGTCACCATCACGCACAATTCAAGAGCTAGGTCAAAATCACATCTCCTAACACATACCACCAACACATGTATTCTCTGCCTATGTCCATTATGGTCGGTCACAGACACAGGCATTTGTCATCCGTCATGTCACCATTCTCATCACTGACACCCCTGCAGGAAAGTGGTCCTGAGAATGTGCTACCTTGACCCTGCCTTCACCCTGGGATACCACACAGCTACACACTTGCACAGGCATAATAATGATACAGGCGTCTGCCACTAAACATGCAGACACACGTTCTCAGCAGTGTTCTTACTTCAAGGGGAGCCATCTGGGGGCCTCCTGGAAGGAAATGGGAGAAAGGGGCGTGGGGAGAAGCAGGCACCTGGGGGGGGGAGGAAGGAGGGGCTCCCCTTCAGGCCCAGTCCTAATACCTAGGCTAAGAGTTAGGGAGCTGGAGTCTCCCACTCCGGGTTTGAATCCCCTGGTGCAAGTTATGCAATTGCTCTCTGTCTCAGTCACTCCTTCCTGAGTGCGAGTAACAGGACCTATCCCGTGGCGGGGGGGAAAGTGGTTGGATGAGGCGCGTTAACTCGCGTAAAGCACCTAGACAAGCCTGGTTCCGTGCGAGTGCTCCTGGAATGCCCGCTGCACCTCCAGATCTAGCGGGCTCCCCACGAGTGCACGCACAGGCAGTTAGGTACAGACCCCCCCCGACCCCCTAAGCAGGCGCACCCCTCTCCCGCAGGCCGCGCTCCGGGAGGCACAGGGATGGGGGAGGGCAGGGGAGTCTCCGTGTCCGAGGCGCTCAAGTACCAAAGGGGAGGGCGGGCGACGCGAGAAGAGGCTGGAGGCGAGCGCCCAAGGCGAAGGGATGGGGGGCTCGGGCAGCGGCTCTCCCAGCCGGGAAGAGCCAGAGATGGAGGCTCGCCGTTATCCACGCGCTTCGGGGGGCTCCAAAGGCCTAGCTAGTAGCCTCTTGGGTCGGCCACGTCTGCAGCCCCCGCCCGCGCCCTGCAAGGGAGGAGCTGGGGTGGGGAGGGCGTCCCGACAGCGGGCGGGCCGGGGCCCAGGAAAACCGTCTCTGCGCTCGCGGATCGCGGGGACGGGCGGCGGCGGCGGCGGCGGCGCAGACGAAAGAAAAGTTGGACCCGCATCGACGTGTGCGCGATCGGGCCAGGTGTCTGCGTGAGCGCGGGCCCGCGTGGCGCGCTCCCCTCCCGGCCCCCGCCAAGGCCCCCCATCCGGGCGCGCCCTCACCGTCCGAGTCCTCGCGCTCCGCGCGCTCCCCGTAGTCCACCCAACTGAGCCCCTCGAGGTTGTCATAGTCGCCGCGCCGCGGCCCGTCCACGGGCACCACGGTGAAGTGAGGCATCGCCCGCCCGCGGCCCGGCCTCTCCCGCCGCCCCGGCCGCCTGCCTGCCCAGCTGTCCCCGCCGCTCCGGGCCGGCGCACCCCGCCCGAACGCATTCCTCCCCGCTGTGCTCACTTCCTCCGCCCGCCCCCCGGGCCGCCCCTCGGGGGCGGGGAGCAGGAGGGGCTGCGCCAGCTCCTCCCCCAGGGGGGCCTCGGCGGAGTGAAGCCCCTCTGGAAGGAGTACCGCCAGCAGCTTCGCGCCTGCGGGAGGGGCCTGGTTGCTGTGTGACCTCGGGTGCGCAACCGCCCTCTCTGGGCCCCAGATGTGGTGCTTTGTGAAAGGAGGACATAGCGCTTCCCCCCTCTTGGGGTTGCCTGAGGACAACGTGAGGTGGGGGTGCGGGGTGCACTGGCTCTGCGCTCTGGGCCTGGTAAACACTCGGCGACGTTTCTCAGGGACAGGGAAGGGTCAGCAGGGCTGGCCCAGGATGGCAGAGGTCCTCCCAGTCCTGCCCAGGGACGCCCGCCATTCCTGGGTATCCTCTATCCATTTCCTTCAACTGTTTCCCACTTCTCCTCTGAGTCCCTGGAAACCCAATCCCGGCGAAGGTCATCCCTTTCCGGCGCATCCCTCTCTTCCCCCCCAGATGGAGGCAGCAGGGATTCTGGCCCCTTTCCCAGAGGCTGCTGCCGCATCCTTGGGAAGGACACATATCCCCCTAACCACCACCACCACCCACTTTGCCCCTTTGGGAAGCCACATTCTATTCTTTAGTCAAATTCTTTCATCTGAATTTTACGGTCTCGCTTCCTGGGGATTCCTTTACCCAAATCCTGTACTTACTTGCTCTTAGCTTTTCTTCCACTTTCTACAATACTGCTTCAGATAACGTCCCCAGTTGGTTTTACTTTAACATCTTTATCTTTCTAGGTGTCCTTTCAGCTGTTCTCTATCAGAAAACCCCAGAGCCCATCTTACTTGTCTATCTCCATTTTTCTCCCCTTTCTGGCTTACAGGGGCTCTAGAACATGAAAATTAGGTGTATCTTCCCAACCAGCCTCTGACTGCGCCCTCTGACTGCCTCCTCTTCCCAGCCGCCAGCTCTAGGGCAGAATCAGGAATAATCAGTCCCTGGGCCTTGCGGGGGACCTCTGAGCTGACCACGTGCTGGGCCCTCTCCCAAAGTCTTCCCGGCCAGGATTTGTCCACTTAACTCCCTGTCCCCTCATGCTGCCTTCAGTTGGCCATAGTAGAAGCCTTCCAAGTGGACTTCTTGCTCTCTCCCCCACTCGTGGTAAGCCACCGCTTTTTTAATTTTAATTTTTAATTGATTTTAGAGAGAAAGGAAGGGAAAGGGAGAGAAAAACATCTCTCAGTAGCCTCCCACATGCCTCCCACCGGGACAGAGCCTGCAACCCGAGCATGCACCCCAACCGGGACTCAAACCAGTGACCTTTAGGTGCCTGGGACAACAATCAGCCAACTGCGCTGTGCCACGTCGGCCAGGGCTAGAGCCACCTCCTCTGAAGAGAAAGCCCAAGCTCTGTTTGGCCCACAAGTCCCGGCTTCATCTGGCTCCCCGGCCTCCACAGCTGCACTTCTCCCCCTCCTCCTGCCCAGCCTCAACCCTCCTGTCTCTCACTTCCTCAAACTCAGGGAGTTTCTGCAAATCACTTGCTGTTTACTCTGACAGAATGCCTTTCAACCCTCTGTCCCACCCTCACTGACCAAGGTCCTCCACGTGGTGGAGTTCTCAGCCTGGAGCACCACCTCCTCCCCAGAAGACTTCTCAGGCACAGATCCCGACACCCTACCTCGTCCTCCCTGGCTTGTGTTCCCCTGGGACACTTTCCCTTCATAGTACCCACTGCAGGGAGAAGTGCCTTGTGGGGATCTTTTTTTTTTTTTTAATATGTTTTTACTGATCAGAGAGGAAGGGAGAGGGTGAAAGAGATAGAAACATCAATGATTAGAATCATAGATTGGTTGCCTCCTGCATGTCCCCTACTGGGGATCAAACCCACAACCCAGGCATGTGTCCTTGATCGGAATCAAACCTGGGACCCTTCAGTCCACAGGCCAACGCTCTATCCACTGAGCCAAACCAGCGAGGGCGTGGGGATCTTTGATTTAATGTTTTTCACGCTCATTAGGCTGTGGATTTCACAAGGACAGGATCCTTTTTGTCTTGTCACTTGAGAATCCTCAGTACTCGGCCCCAGGGTGCATGCCAGGATATATAGTACAAGCCTTTAACAAGAGTGTCTGGGGTTTGTAATTTGGCCAGACACGTGTTCTCAGCAGTGTTCACGCTGCTCCCACCCTACCCTCACACACACGGCCTCTCTCCCCAGGGGCGGGGTCAGCTGCTGTGTGGGAGAGATAGGCCACCGAAGCCCAACAGACAGCCTGAGCTCTGGGGAATTCTGTGGCTAGGGTACAACTTCCCCATGCCATTCGCTGACTGACCAAGTCTGCACCATCAGGGTGCTCACAGGCAAAAATAACCTCACAGGCAAAAAGAAAGCACAGACGTTTCAAAAGAAAACATCTATCAGGAAAATTATTAGAACACACTGATCAACAGCTCAAGATTAGCCTAATAAACATATTATAAAACGTAAGGGAGAATAGTAGTAGTATGAAACAAGAATATACTAGTATATAAAAAAGAATAAGCAGAACTATTAGAGATGAAAAACATAATTGTTCCAGTGATCTGTTACTACGTAACAAATTACCCCAAAACATAGTGGCTTAAAACAACAATCAACAAAAACATTAATTTGCTCACAAATCTGCAAGTTGAGTAAAGCTCATCTCTGCTCCACATGGCATCAGTCGGGACCAAAGGATTTACTTCCAAGATGACTCACTCACGTGACTAGCAAGTTGTTACTGGCTGTAGGCAAAGAGCTCAATGAGACTGTGGATCAGAGCACTGGGTCCTCCGCCTGTGACCAGCCAGTGGGCTGCGTGGCTTCTCCATGCCATGGTGGCAGCAGTCCGTGGGAAAGCATCCCAAGAAGCAGGGAGTAGACGCCGACAGTTTCTCCACGCCTAGGCCTGGAAACAGGCACTACATCACTTCTTCGTATTTTACTGGCCAAGCAGTTACAAAATCCAGATTTAACAGGGGATTGGAAGGTACAATCCCCTTCTCTGGATGGGAAAAGTATCAAAGAAATGTGGGGCCAGGTTTAAAAATTACTGCAATAATATCTGAAACAAAGAATACAATAGGTGATCTAATAGCAGGAAGTTATCATGGAGAATGAACTAGAAAGTGGGAAAGACCAAATTAAGGAATTCTCTCCAAAGAAGATAGAAAAAACAATTGGTGATTAGGGCGAATGAGGGGACGAGGAAAAACTGCTTCATGGATATAAGGTTTCCTATTAGGGTGATAAAAATGTTTTAGAACTAGACAATGATGATGGTTGCACAACATTGTCAGTGTACTAAATGCCACTGAATTATTCATTGTGAAATGGTTAATTTTATGGTGTGTTCATTTCTTTTTTAAAAAATTGATTTCAGAGAGGAGGGAGATAGAAACATCAATGATGAGAGAGAATCATTGATTGGCTGCTTTCTGCACACTCCCCCCACCCCCGCCATTGAGGATCAAACCCCACATCCTTGGTATGTGCCCTGACTAGGAATAGGACCTTGACCTCCTGGTTCAAAGGTCAATGCTCAACCACTGAGCCATGCTGGCCAGGCAATGTGTTAATTTCAATAAAAACAAATTGTTAGGACTATAGGGAGAAACTGATAAATTCCCCAGCATAATAGAAGATTTCAACACAACTGTCACGGTTACAAATAAGTCAAGAAAAACCCCAGCAAGGATTTAAAAGATTTTAACAACACAGTTAATAAACTTGACCTAACAGACATCTATATCCATATTTTTGCCAAGTATACTTGGAATACTTACAAAAATCGATTATTGGTTGTGAGGGATATCTCAATAGAACTGCTTCCAACCATGATGGCATAATAGGGGCCAAATGTACCTTTCTGTGTAAATTAAATAGAACTGTATAAAACAATGGTATTCAGACAGTAGGTAATATAAGGCTATGATCCCAGATGAAAGAGAAATAAATGATGTGAGTCCTATGATTGTATTAGCTTATTGCCTAGAGATAACTTGGATGCTGTAGTGTGGGAGTGGGAGGAGGGGGGATTGGAACCTCAACTCAGGACCTTATGGTCTTGCTGAATTGAGGAGAAAAATAGCCGGTATGGCTCAGTGGTTGAACATCAACCTATAAACCAGGGAGTCACATGGGAGCATGACCAGGTTTCAGGCCGATAATTTTCTCTCATCGATGTTTCTAGCTTTCTATCCCTCTCCCTTTCTCTCTGTAAGGAATCAATAAAATATATTTTTTTAAAAAAGAAGAAAAAAAAGAAAGAGCCGAAACCGGTTTGGCTCAGTGGATAGTGTTGGCCTGCGGACTGAGGGGTCCCAGGTTCGATTCCGGTCAGGGGCATGCACCTTGGTTACAGGCACATCTCCAGGGTGGGGCCTGCAGGAGGCAGCTGATTGATGTCTCTCTTTCATCGATGTTTCTAACTCTCTCCCTTTTTCTCTGTAAAAAATCAATAAAATATATTTTTGAAAAAATAAAGTAATTAAAAAAAGAAAAGAAAGAAGATTTCCTAGCCTGTTTGGCTCAGTGGATAGAGAGTCAGCCTGCAAACTGAAAGGTCCTGGGTTTGATTCAGTCAAGCGCACGTGCTCAGGTTGCAGGCTCGATCCCCAGTGGGGGACATGCAGCCAGCCAATAATTCTCTCTCATCATTGATGTTTCTATGGTATCTCTCTCCCTCTCACTTCCTCTCTAAAGTCAATAAAAATATATTTAAAAAAAGAAAGAAAGAAAAAGAAGCCCTGCGTTTGGGAAGGCCAAAGCAGCTAGAATCTGCAGGACAGAACACCGTGGAGGAGGAAGCTACACAAAGAGAGAGGCCTGGAGATCTCCAGAGGGTTCCCACTTGAGTCATTCAGAGGATTGATCTGTACACACATTCGAAGAAGTGTATATAAGACCAGAGAAAGAACCACTGGAAGGATGTTGGCTTGAATAATTCCTGGAGCTCACACATTTGTGTTCCTGCCAGTGAGAGTGAAAGACCTTCCAATATATGGGCCATTAGCTAGACTCCTCAGAAGAGCATTGCCTTAGTAGTCAGGCTAAATTAGAGATGAAATAACAGTCGTGACAAAGCTTTGAGGTCACCCTGTAGAAGCAGATAGACGCATCCTCCCCAATATTTGGGTCAGATGTCAAGACTGATAAGGCGCCGAAACTGGTTTGGCTCAGTGGATAGAGCATCAGCCTGTGGACTGAGGTGTCCCGGGTCCGATTCCAGTCAGGGGCATATCTTGGTTGTGGGCACATCCCTGGTTGGGGGTGTGCAGGAGGCAGCCGATCGATGTTTCTCTCTCATTGATGTTTCTAACTCTATCTCTCTCCCTTCCTCTCTGTAAAAAAAAATCAATAAAATATATTTTTAAAAAAAGACTGATAAGGCTACATGTACTCCAAGAGAATATATAAACTTTATTACTCACATAATGAGGCTTTCTGGGAAGAACAGGATGACCTCCCAAGCCAGTCCAAAATGGCTTCAGAGAGTTGAGAAAGAACACTGACTTGGAGCTTATGGATAGACAGTACACAAGAAAAGATGCTCAACATCATTTAGTCATTAGATAAATGCGAACCAAAACCACAATGTGAGATTGGTGGTGTGATAGCATTTCCTACCCTTTAGGTTAGCTATTGTCACAAAAAAAAATGCAAGGTAAGTGCTGGGGAGGATGTGGAGAAATTGAAACCCTTGTGCACTGCTGAGTGGGGATGTATCATAAAATGGTAACAGCTGCTATTGAAAACAGCGTGGTGGTTTTGCAAAAAGCTAAACCTAGAATTGCCCTATGATACAGCCATTTCATCCTAGGCATATGCCCAAAAGAATTGAAAGCAGGGACTCAAACAGATCCCTGTATGCCAATGTTCATTGTATAGCCAAAAGGTGGAGGCAACCCAAGTTTCCATCAACAGATGAATGGGTAACCAACTGTGATCTCTATGTACCAGGGACTGTGTGTGTGTGTGTGTGTGTGTGTGTGTGTGTGTGTGTGTATACCAGGGACTATTAGCCATCCATGAAAAGGAATGAAGTCTGGATCGCACCCCTCACCCCCCTCCATGCGAAAGAGGAAGGACACTCACACCTGGTTCCATGCCTAAAATGTTTATTCTTAGCATATGCTGTGCCTGGATGACTAGGAGGAGGACTTTGTGAGACTCCTAAGGTGACCTCTGGGGAACTGAACAGGTCACTAGAGCCACAGGATGAGGACTGAGAAGGTGGCAGGAGCCATGAAGCCTAGGACAAAATGTGGGGAGGCTTTTGGGGGACTCTGGAGAATATGATTGCTTGGCCACTTGGTCACATCCAGGTGTGTGGCCAGATGTTCACGCCGAAGCGGAGTCATGAGGTGGGAGTGGCAGGACCTGCCCATCTGCCTGTCTGGAAACTCATCCTCTGCAGGCTTCTGGCCGCTGTTTTCATCTCTCACCTGCGGGTGGGGGTCATCCGACAGTGGCTCCCCTAGGACACCCCTCACCTGTAAACCACTGGGCCATCCTTTTGCTCAGCCCAGCATACTACCTGTTCCACTCGTCTGAAGACCCGTAGCAGATTTCCACGAAGGACACCCCGAAGCTCCTTCTCGCTCCAGCCACGCTTCAGTAACTCTCCTATCAGAACCGGATATGTGGATACATCCTCCAGCTCCTGAGGGAACCTGTGTAAACACCAGCCAGCCACCTGTGGGACCATGGCCCTGATCCTTGTCTACGGACAATTGTCCCAACAGCCCCAGTCACATGGGAAACTGAAGGTCATTGTTCTTTAGACTACTGAATGCAACTTTGGAAGCTCCTTGAAGACTGGGCTTCTGCAGCATCTACCCCCTGAACAGATGATCAGCCCCCAACAGTGGCCACAGACCCCAGCTAGAACAGCTAGGTTGGGACTGGAGCTTGTGCAGGCAGATGAGCTCTGCCTGTGGGAGGTGATGACCTTGGGTGGGTCCAGTGGCCACAGAAGGGACAGGGAAAGCCTAGGACACAGGCCCTGAGAGTGGGGAAATATCAAATTGTCTGGAAAACAAGAGCCTGTGGTTGAGGTTTGAAAGATGAGAGGACCACAGGATGGGGAACTATAATTCCCTCCTCTATCCCAGCCCAAGAAAAAAAACAACAAAACAGGGAAAAACTCACCGGCCAGACCCATCATAATTTCCACCAATCCCGATGAACTCGGATCCAATGACTGCTTTGATGTGGTCAAAGTGATCTAGAGGGTGGAGGTTGGTGTTGGGCAGCACTGGGCTGGAGTTAGACCCTGAGGTCCGCTCTGGGGAGGTTAGTGGTGGGCAGCCCTGGTCTGGTGAAGCTCAGCCCTGGCTAATCCTCCTGCCCATAATACTCCAGGCCATGGCAACTGACTCCACAGAGCTTCTAGCCAGCTGTGTGTTCTGAAGTGGCCACAAACTGGACACTGGACCTAGAGTGAACTTCAGAGCCACCTCTTGGGGTCTTTTCCTGCCCAGAAGCCACCCTGCCTCTGGGTTCCTTGAGAGCCTGGTTGGGGTCTGCCTGCCTGTCCTGTCCAGAGATGTGGGAGTAAAAGTGAGACTCAGAAGCAGAGGCAGATGCTTGCCCAAACCCATCAGCATTGACTGTGGGCCCAGATCTGGTGGCTGTGAAGAGCTGTATATACTCCCCAAGATCAGCCCAGTGCCCAACACTGGGCGTGCTAGCTCACTGGAGCTGTCCTGAGAACCCCGGTGGGCACAGACCTAAGCTGGAACTGCGCAAAGAGTTGAAGTGGGACTCACCTGCCACAGTGGACACATTGGCAAACAGGTTGCACTGTAAAATCCCCATGGACAGTGTCACCATCAAAATGCCACCATTCTTCTTCTACAGGGATAAACAAATGGGTACTCAACTTGCCCTTCTGTCCTGATGACCTGCCCCCTGTGCCCTGGAAAGCCCTCCTATTAGGACTGTACTCAGTCCCGGCTTCAGAGATGGGAAGACACTTCTCCAGGTATGTGGGTCCCTGGGTGGAACTGATTTGGACTGGAGTTTCAGAGATGGGGAGGGTTAACCAGCCATGAGTCCAAATGTGAGGTCTGGGCTGGTAGCCTCGTTCAGGGTCAAGAATCTTTGTATGAAGCATGCTTAGCCCTGGGTTTGAGGGCTGGGGTGGCCACTCACAAGAAGTTGCAGGATGTCATCTGGAACATTCAGCAAATTGTTGCACACAGCCTTGGCAGCTGAGTGGGAGAAGATCACAGGAGCCTTTGATACCTTCAGGGCTTGTTGCATCAAGGCGTCTGAGGCATGGGACAAGTCCACCATCATGCCCAGGCGATTCATTTCCCCTACCACCTTCTGCAGGGACAAGTTTTTTGTTTGTTTATTTGTTTGTTAATCCTCCCCCGAGGATATTTCTCCATTGATTTTTAGGGAAAGTGGAAAAGAGAGAGAAAAACAGAGAGAAACACTGATGTGAGACAAACATCGATTGGTTGCCTCCTGCACGAGCCCTGACCAGGGCCCAGGCCTAGGAGGAGCCTGCAACCAAAGTACGTGCCCTTGACTGGAACTGAACTGGGGAACCTTTGGTCTGCAGGTCTTTGCACTATCCACTAAGCCAAACCAGCTAGGGTGGGACATGCATTTTATTTGGGTGGGGAGGTGTCATAGATGCACGTATGCACATATCTATAGGGAACAGGAGTCCTCACCTCACCGAAGCTTGTCAACCCACTCACATTGGTGTAGAAGTGGTCTTCCAACTTGATGGAACCCTCTGCCCTGCAGAAGAGCCAGCAGAAGGCAATCTCGTGGGTCACACCTTGGCCACCAGAGCCTGGAGACTCTGCAATCCCTCTGTTCATCCATCCCCGCTCCAGAACAAGGTAAGGACCTAGGCCAGCTGCTATTTGGAGTGTGAGGGACCTGCCGGCAGTCCAGCCTCCCTCTCTGCACACCTCTGTCCTCACCTCCCTGGCAGTTTCGCCACCATCCTGTCTATCATTCCACTACACTCACCAGGGCGTGTTGCAGGTGAAGGTGAGGGTCAGGTAGCGCACCCCCAGCAGATAGAAACTACGCAGAACAGAGAGGCTGCTGTCCAGTGAGTGGCCGCCCTCCACACCAATGAGGCAGGCCAGCTTTTGAGTGCTGTTCAGATCTAGAAGAAGGTGGGCAATCAAGTGGCCCATCTCTGGACAGGAAGCCTCTGACGACTATTCCTCGCCCTGCCCCCGCCGCGTTCGACAGCCCACCTTTGACCGAGGTCACAAGCTCCAGTTCAGCGTAGGAAGCACACATGCGACGAATGAGGTCAATCTGCTCCAGCGCCAGGCGAATGGCGTCCTGTCCCTGGGTATGGCAGGGGACGTAGGCCGACCAGAACTAAGGGGAGGCCCAAGGGCCCAGAATGTGATCAGGCCTTGGCCTGCCACTCCTTCTCAGTCCCCCAGGTACCTCTGAGGGTCAGTGGCCTAAGTGAGGCCGACCCCCTGGCACCTTGCTAGCCATTCAGCTTGTTGCCAGCAGCCAAACTGTGGGCTCAAGACACATCATCCTGGCCTGCTGTTGGTCCATGTGCTGGGTGAATGCCCCAAGGCCAACTCACCATGTCCTTTGTGGTCTGGGCACCTCCCACAATCACCAGGGATTTTCTGATCATTTCTGTGTGTCTCCACGGAACCTAGGGACCTATGTGGCCAGCCTGTCTTGACCTCCAACATCCCCCCCCCCCGCTCCCCAGCTGCCACATGATGACACATTGTGTCCTGTGATACCCAGGGGGACTGCCTACCCAGGTTCCTGCGGCCTCCCTACGCCCCAGCAGCCATGCTGTGGCCCCCCACCCCCCCGTATGTCCCTGTGGTACCTGCGCACCCACAAGGCCATCCAGAAGCTTGCCCAGGCTGGTCTGGCCACGACTGAAGTTGCGCAGGTTAACATCTTGGAGCCTGTTCTGGAAACGCCGTCTCAGGAGCAGGGGCAGATGGTTGTGACTGGGGGGTCGGGGGGGTGTCCAGACAAGGTTAGAGTGCAGACATGGCCTCAGGTCAGGCAAGACATGTCAGCATGCCTGGACCGGCCCTGTCCCACTCCACCTTCCCCCCTCACACAAACAATACCAGCAGGGAGACCTCTGGAGGCGCAGCTTGAGGGTGGGATGGGGGTTCCACCAGAAATGGGGTGATGGGGAGAAAGGGCCCATGGATGAGGATGGAGTGTATCCAGGGGCGGTGTGAGGGACCCGCCTCACTATCCCTGCACGCGCAGGATCCCCTCCCCTGCCTAGGGGTGAGTCCAGCCCCCACCGCCCCCACGCCCGGCATCTACACACCCATCCACCAGCGGGAAGTCCCGCATCAAGGCCTTGGCGCGCTCCCGCAGTCGCAGGGCTCTGGGGGTGCTTGGCGCGGTGGGGGCACTGGGAACATCGGACATGGTCTTGGCGCCCGCAATGGTCCGAGCGCGGGTGACTGGCTTCAGCAGCAGCGACAGCGACAGCACGAGCAGCAGCAGACACGGTAGAGGCCGCCAGCCGAGCACGCGGGGACTACACTCGAGGTCCGCGGGCCGCATGCTGCACAGGCGGGCGGCGGGCAGGGGCTGGCGTGGAAAGCCTGAGAGAGGCAGCCGGCCACCCGACCGACCGTCGATGTAAGGGCTCAGCGGCGCGGCTTCCCGAGCAGGAGGGTCCAGACGCCGGGAAGACTTCCCGGGATCCGTAACGCCGTCGCACCGCGGGGCCGCCAGGGGGCCCCACGACCCCCCTGCTGCCAACAGGGAGAGCACCCCAAAGGGTCGGGCAGCCCTCTGCCGCGAGCGCCCTCTGGCGGCGCATCGTGGGCTCCCTCCACCCGGGCTCCCTTTGCCTCGGCTTCTGGTCGGGACCCACAGACTAAGGGAGTCGGCCAGGGGGGAAGCTGGAAAGGACCCAGGAAGGTTTCCAGTCTCACCCCTAGTCAGACAAGTCGCAGATCCATGTAGGGTTTTAGTTGCATGGATGTGCCTCACCCTCACATGAAATTCTAACTGTCCGCTCAGAATAGTGATTACATGTGTCGGTTTTGACTGCTAGCAAAAACAATTTCCTGTATATATGTAATAAACAGGAAATTTAAGAATAATATTTACGGGAGGCCATTTTGTTTTAGCACCTAATATTGAAATTTGCTTCTGTATGTATGTTAACATACACACACACACACAGAAAAAAAAAAGACTAGAGGAATACACATACTAAACATTAGTTAAAAGTAGTCATCTTGGGCTGAAACCGGTTTGGCTCAGTGGATAGAGCGTCGGTCTGCAAACTGAAGGGTCCCAGATTCGATTCCGGTCAAGGGCATGTACCTTGGTTGCAGGCACATCCCCAGTAGTGGGCGGGGAGGAGGCAGCTGGTCCATCTCTCGACTCTCATCAATGTTTCTGACTCTCTGTCCCTGTCCCTTCTTCTCTGTTAAAAAAAAAATCAATAAAATATATTTTAAAAGTAGTCATTTTGGGAAAGGGGTTACCAACTCCCTGGCCAATTTATGGATTATCTTTTCCTGTACTACAGTTATCCTGGCTGAGGGTAGTGATGGTGAGGGCTGGCCAGAGTGATAAGATGTTAGTGGAGGTACCAGAGCAGAGGCTGAGCTTTGAAAGGAGGGGGGGCCTCGAGTGGAGAGGGCATCCCAGTTGGCTAGTGGCCCAGGCAAACGTCTGCTTTAGGCAGGACGACTATGCCATGGAGAAGGAAATGGAAGACCCTAGAAGGCATGAAAGAGGACAAGGTCAGGTTAGAGCCCTTGGTGCTAAGAGTATGGTGGGGGTTGGGGAGGTGGGGCTGTCTTGATTTGACATATGACTTCATCTGGGGCAGAAATCCTCCCTTAAGACAAGCTGGTTTCAGGCGGGCCATAGGCCTGAATGGTATAATTCAGTGGTCGACAAACTCATTAGTCAATAGATGGCTGTTATTAGTGCACTGGCTATTACCATTAATGGCCTGGGGGCAAGATGGGACAATTGTCTGTATGTAGCCTGGGCTCTGTCCAAATAGGAACAAAGGTCATTTGTGATCCAGGCAGGTTCCCTACGTGGGAGTGGGAACTAGAATTCTCTGACAGACCGTCAGATGGTGGGCCGTGGGTCCGGATGGGATTGAGGTGAGCTACCCAGAGGGAACCCACCCTCACGCAGCCAGAGCCACCCACTGTCTTCTTCCAGTGCGGAGCCCCATCGCCCAGGTTTCCTGGAGCCGCTACCAGCACGTCTTCAGAGTCACTGGTGGCTGACAGCAGGGACCGCCACCAACCACCAGTACTGGGACCCATCACAGAGAAGGACACTCATGACTGGTTCCAGTCTAAAATATTTATTTTCAGAAAATATTTGTGCCTGCACAAGGGGGCAACTTTGTGGGGTGTCCACAGCTGCCAACGTGACATGTGACAGGATGAGCTGGGTCACCAGAGCCACAGAATGACGGCCGGGAAGGAAGCGATAATTGTGAGGCTGGGGGCTATGTGGGGAGGTGATTTTGAGAACGACTTCTTAGCCGACAACTTCGGTTTCCAATGCATCGGAGTCTCGATCAGCTTCTGGTCTGGAGCCATATAATGTCTCTGATGCAGCCGCGGGAGGACGGAGCGGCAAAAGCTGCCCAGCTGCTCATCTGGGAACTCGTCCTCCAGGGGCCTTTGCCCCTTGCTCTCCTCGCGGACCTGGAGGCAGCAGTGGGTGGTGAGGCAGCGCCCACAGCTTCCCCCGACCCCTCAGCCTCCCCAGCGACTCTTGCCCAGCCCAGCGTGTCTACCTGCTCCACCTGTCGGAAGACCCGCAGCAGATTTCCTCGAAGGACACCCTGGAGCTCTTCCTCATTCCAGTCGCGACTCAGCAACTCCTCTATCAGCACCGGGTACGTGGACACATCCTCCAGTCCCTCAGGGAAGCTGGACGGCCGCCAGGCAACCAGTTGGTAGGCCCCCTATCTGTTCCCTGGTCCCGACTCAGAACCACAGCCCTCTGTGTTCAGGGTCCATTGAACCCCAGCCCCCACCAAATATGGGAAATGGAGAGAGTAAATGATTCACCCTACTCTTCATCTTTCAGAATCAAAACCTCCTTGAATATTCGGCCCTAACCGGTTTGGCTCAGTGGATAGAGCGTCAGCCTGCAGACTGAAAGGTCCCAGGTTCGATTCAGGTCAAGGTCATGTACCTTGGTTGCGGGCACATCCTCAGTAGCGGGAGTGCAGGAGGCAGCTGATCGATGTTTCTAACTCTCTATTCCTCTCCCTTCCTCTCTGTAAAAAGTCATAAAATATAATAAAAAAAAACACACCTTCTTGAATATTCGTCAAAACTCATTTGAATTGTATTAAGATCTATGCCTTTCACTGAATGCAAACTTTTCCTCTATGTGTAAAAAGAAGAAAAGTTTTTTAAGAACTACATTGGGGCCAGCTGGTGTGGTTCAGTGGTTGAGCACCGACTTATGAACCAGGAGGTCATGGTTTGATTTTTTGGTCAGGGCACATGTTCAGGTTGCGGACTTGATCCCCGTTAGGGGGCGTGCAGGAGGCAGCTGATGAATTGATTCTCTCTCATCACTGATGTTTCTCTCTCCCTCTCCCTTCCTCTCTGAAATAAATATTTATTTTGTAAAAACATCTGGGTTGAACTCCTGCATGCACAGACCCAGCTGTACCAGACTTTGCTAAAAGCCTGCTCAGAGGCAGTGGGTCTGCTGGCATGGGGGGTGGGTGCCCATGCTAGGCAGACGAGCCTTGCAGTGTCTTCACCAAATCTGATGACTCCGAGTGGGGCCAATGGGCCGCAATCAGATAAGCAAGTCCAGGAAACAGATCCCAGGAGGGGAGATGCCAAGTGGGCCGGCAGGCCTGCGGTCAAGGCCAAAAGGCCCCGAGGACCACGCTGTGGTGGACACGGAGACTGTGAAGGCCCCACTGCTGCACAGCTGGCTCCTGACAAGCCACCGGAAGCACTCACCTGCCGGTCCCATCATAATCGCCGCCAATACCAATGAACTTGGATCCAATGACTGCCCTGATGTGGTCGAAGTGATCTGGGGGATGGAGAGTCAGCGATATGGGGCTGCCAGGGCAAGGCTGGGGGGTGGGGACTGGACTCCGCTGATTCCTCTTTTTTGCAGCCGGTAGGCCATGAAGGCCAATTACTTCATGGCTTGGCACCCAATATGCCAACTTGAGAGCCCTGAGTTTTGACCTGAGTGACCCCAAGATGTCTCTGGACTGGACTTCAGATTTCTAGATCCCAGCACTACCAGTTTGGGCCATTTCACATCAGGATTCACCCTGCCTCAAGCCTCCTTGAGAACCGATGGGTGCTCCTTCCCATGGATATGAAAGATGGGAGAGGGACAGACTCACCCCAGAGACGAAGGGGCTGCGCAGTCCCTTGGCCAGAAGCAGGGGCAGTGCATTTTGGGAGCCCCTACAGAGACACCCAGGCTGTATGTGTGAGTGCCTCCCTTATACCCAACAGTATTGTGCTATCTACTCTGTGGCTCTAGGTGTAATGGCACCGAGGTGCTGTGTACTGTGCATGTTTCAGTTTTGGGGGTCTGTGCCTACTGTCAATGGAGGGGTCAAATGTATTGGTTGTTCTGAGGTTCCCCCGAGAAGCTGTAGGTCCAGATCAGAGCTACTCAGAGAGCTCAGGTGGGGGCCTACCTGCCACCGTGGACACATTGGCAAACAGGTTGCACTGTAGCACCCCCATGGACAAGGACACCATCACGATGCCACCATTCTTCTTCTGCATGAATGGAAAAACTGACACTCAGCTTGCCCCTCTCTCCCCCAGCACAACCACCTGCCTGTTCACCGGCTGGGCAGGTGTTCAGCCGTGACCTTGAGATCAGAGGAAACATCATCTCTCCGGTGTGTATGAATGGAGGAGTATCAGTCCTGGTTTGGGTGGGGTCTTGGCCCTGGGTTTGAAGATTTAGAGGAGTATTTACCACCTAGAACCCTACGTTGGGTTCAAGAGTTCAGGGCAGATGTTCAGCCTTGGGTTTGAGAAAAGTTGAGGGAGCTGGGGCTCAGGTTCAAGGGTTCCTGTCTCAAACCTCTTGCTTTCGGCCCAGGGCCAGGGCGGTGTCTCTCACCAGAAGCTGCAGGATGTCATCCGGAACGTTCCGCTCGTTGTCGCACACCCTCCGGGCAGCTGAGTGGGAGAAGATCACTGGTGCCTGCGACACTTCCAGGGCCCGTCGTGCCACGGCGTCGGAGACGTGGGACAGGTCCACCATCATGCCCAGACGGTTCATTTCCATCACCACCTTCTGCAGGGAAAGGTAGGGCCGAAGGCATCAGGGGCGCACCTGTGTGTGCATTTATTGGTAGGGGACAGGCGGGGTGTGTATATGCGGGTGGAGCAGGGTATGGAACCAGGGTTCTCACCTCACCAAAACTGGTCAGCCCGCTGACGTTGTTGAAGAAGGGGTGGACGCCCTTAGCTGAGCTCTCTGCCCTGCAGGATGGTCAGGAGGCAGTCTGACTGGTGGCCATAAATGGGCCACAAGCGCTGAGAGGCCCTACTGAATCCTCTATCCCGGCACCCCCGGAGAGCAAGAGCAAGAACCCCAGCTGGGCTGTGCCTGGTAGTAGGAAGACCCTGCTGGGGGGTCCAGAGTTGCTCAGTGAGCCCAGATCCCCTCCCCACTCCAGGGTCAGAGCCAGATTCCAGGGATCAAGTGTGGTCTGGGTCCCTGTGGTATCTCAGGCAGATCCCTGCCTCTGTGGGCCCATGCCATCCGCCCTGTGCTTACCAGGGCGTGTTGCAGGTGTGGGTGAGGGTCAGGTAGCGTACACCCAGCATATAGAAGGTACGCAAGACGGAGAGGCTACTGTCCAGAGAGTGGCCGCCTTCCACACCAATGAGGCAGGCCAACTTCCGGGTACTGTTCAGCTCTGGGGGCAGGGAGGTTAGGTGATCACTTTCAGGGGCGGGGGTAGCTCGATCCAGTCCCTGACCCCACCCCCAGCCTGCCCACCTTTAACCGTGGTCACAAGCTCCAGCTCCGAATAGGAGGCACACATCCGGTGGATGAGGTCAATCTGCTCCAGGGTGAGGCGCAGGGCATCCCGTTCCTGGGTCTGGCACGGGACGTAGGCTGACCAGAACTGGGGCGAGGCCAGGGATTGGCTTGGGCGGGGCCTGCTTTGGAGCTCCTTCCACAGCCCAACACAGCGCCCAGGGGACCCAGAGACCACATGCAAGAAACGGCCTGTTCCCTGCTAGCTGGATGGCCACCCAGCTGGCTTACCATGGCCCCTGCGGCCCCGAGCATTGATTGATGTCCTGGCACTTTGGGGGTCACTCTGCTAACTGAGTTGCCATTGACTAACTTATTGTGGTCTCTGGGGCCCCTAGTCCCCCCCCCCACATTTCCCAGTAGCCAGTGGGACACCCTGAGTGTCCCTGTGGTACCTGTGCACCCACGAGGCCGTCTCTGAGCCTGTCCAGGTTGGTCTGGCCCTGGCTGAAGTTGTGCAGGTTAACATCCTGTAGCCGGTTGCGGTAAAACTGCCTCAGAACCAGAGGCATGTCATTGTGGCTGGAAGGAGGTCCAGGCAGAGTCAGGTCAGGGGCGAATGGGTAGGACTCCGTTAGGCCTGGAGATCAGGCAGGACCTGTGGCCAGCCTGGGCCAGCCAGGGCGTGGCCCACCCCACACTCTTACACAGACTCCACGAGGACCCTCTGAGGCCTGCGCTGGGGGGCGGGGAGGGTGGTGAGAGAGGAGGGAAAGGACATCCATGCTCAGGCTCCCCTCCCCAGCCCAGGGGTGACCTCGGCCCCCATGGCACCTACGCACCCATCCACGAGTGGGAAGTCCCGCATCAGGGTCTGAGCCTGCTCCCACAGATTCCGGGGGCTGGGGGTTCCAGGCGAGGCTGGGGCCCTCGGGGTGCTTGGCGCAGTAGAGTCGCTGGGGGACCCTGGCCTCATCTTGGCATCGGGGGTGCCGGGGGTGCCAGGCGCTGTCGGGGTGCCCGGCGCTGTCGGGGCACTGGGAGCGCCCGGCGTGGTCTGGGCGCGGGTTACCGGCTGCGGCAGCAGCAGCAGCAGCAGCAGCAGCCGCAGCAGAGGCCGCAGGCGGAGCATGTGGGGACACTCGAGGCCCGCGGGCCGCATGCTGCGCGGGTGGCGGCCGGCGGGCAGGGTCTGGTCTCGAGAACCTGGGAGGCAGGAGAAGGGCCGAGGGCGACGATGGGGTCCCAACCGTCGGCTCCAGCGGCTCAGCGGCGCGGCCTCGCGAGAGGGGGATGAAGTCACAGGACCTTGCGGCCCGCGGGGCAGAGGTCGGCGCTGCCGGAGCGCTGCCGCCAGGGGGCGGCACTGCCTCCAGCCAGGAAGGAGCGCTGGGAGGCTGGACCAGCACCCCCCTTCCCATCCCCTCCCCGCCGCACCCTGAGCGCGCCCTGCCCTCTCCCACACCCTCTGCTCTGCTGGGGCCTCTCTAGGTCTCTGGCTCTCAAGAGAGAGGGCCTGGATGCTTCTGCCAGAGAGCGGCCCTCGGCCCTGTGACCTCTCCCAACCGTATCATAGCCCACCTGTCTGTCCTGGGCGCCCCTAGGACCACTGTAGGGTCACAGTGTTCTGGGATCCCGGTTCTCCTGCGCTGGGCCGCACGGGTTGAGGGTGCGGGAGGAGATGGTCTCTGGAGATGAGGGGCTCACTTTATGGACTTCTGGAGTCAGGTAGGGGTCCCCTTACTTTCCCTTCTCTTACTCCCAGCCTCAGTGTCCACCTCTAGGGCAGTGGTTCTCAACCTTCCTCAGGCCGCGACCCTTGCAGACAGTTCCTCATGGGGTGGTGACCCCCAACCAGGAAATTTTGCTACTGTTGTGCATCGTGATGGAAATATCTGCATTTTCTGATGGTCTTAGGCGACCCCTGTGAAAGGGTCGTTCAACCTCCACAGGGGTCGCGACCCACAGGTTGAGAACCGCTGCTCTAGGGCGTCCAGCCAGGAATTGGGAACTGTCAGGAGATCCCCCTCTCCCATCTTCCCCAATCAGCCCCAGGAAAGAGCTCTCCTCTCAGATATGCTACACCCACCCCCCATCCAAATGGGGTAGGGGGGACCTTGGGGATGTGAACTGGGCAGCCACCTGGAGAGGGTGAGGGAGCATTTACTCAGCAGAGCAGAAGCACAGAGGACTTGAAAGGAAGGCCATGAGCCATTTCCAGGGCAGCAGAGCCCCAGTCCTGGCAACATTCCTCCCAGAGCTGCTGGCGGACCTGCCTGCCTGCCAGGAGCCCTCCTACCTCAGTGTGGAGGCCCCCGCCTTGTGGAGGTCAGAAGGCTGGGTCCTAAGGAAAGGCCTGGAGCTTGCTTTTTGTGGCTACAACCGGCTTATGTGGTGGCTGCTCTGGGCTAAGTTCCTGTTCTAGCCTGGCAGGCCCCACCCCATTTCCAGCCTCAGGCCCTCATCCCAGCAGTCTCCTCCAAGAACTGCCACCCACATACCCACACCCTCTCTCACACCTACATACTTATTAGATGTGCCTTATCACAGAAGTTGAGAGGATTCTGGGTCTTTGCCCAAAACTCCTTCCTTCCTCAACCTCTCGAGTTTGTATTCTGAACCTTGGCCCCCCTGAAGTTGCTCCATCTTTGTAACCTTTCCCAGGTGACAGGAGTGACCGGTGCAGCGACAGTGGACTAAGTCTGAGGCCTGGAGACCCTAGAAAGCTCCCCCCAATAAAGTAAGCGAAACTCTTCCACAGGGACTAAAGGTCCTGGACTCTCCACGAGGGGAAGGGCTCCTAGCTTGAGTATATTTGGGGAATTATGCACTTGATGTTGCCCAGTGCCTGTTGGCCAGGAGGAAGGGCCAACCAAAGGTGCTGTACTGGGGGTGGGTCTAGCTCGAGGGTTCTCGAGGCAGCCCCACTTCTGCATGGGAATTCCCCAGGGCTCTGCCCTAGGTGACTTGTGCACCCAAACTCAAACCTGGTTCCCTTCCTTCCCTCTACTCCCCATTGCTGGTCAGCAACCCCACACCTACTCTTGCAGCTGAGTGGGGCGGGGGCGGGGGGGGGACTCTCTGATATGCTGGTTTCCAGGCCACAGACATGGAAACCAGGGCTATAAAAAAATGGGGAAAAGAAGGACAGGAAGTCCGGACGAATGAATAACAGCTGCTGGTAGAGGAATGAGCAGGGAGCATTGAGCTTTTCAGGACTTTTAGTTCTCCTTCAGGGACCAAATGTCTAACATTCCAGGAATGGGGGAAGCTCTAGTGTAACAGAGCCAGAGGAGAGGGCACCATCTCTGTAGATTAGTTAGGCAGCAAATTTTTAAAAAATATATTTTATTGATTTTTCACAGAGAGGAAGGGAGAGGGATAGAGAGTTAGAAACATCGATGAGCGAGAGACATCAATTAGCCGCCTTCTGCACACCCCTACTGGGGATATGCCCGCAACCAAGATACATGCCCTTGACCGGAATCAAACCTGGGACCTTTTAGTCCGCAGGCTGACACTCTATCCACTAAGCCAAACCGGTTTTGGCCAGGCAGCAAATTTTAAGTAACATTATTCAGTTCTTAGACAGGCTGGCTCTGCTGGCCATGGCCTTGAGGTGACCATATACCCAGCTATACACCTAGACCCTCATACAGTCAAGGGTATGGGAGCACTCACATCCAAGTGGCAAGCACATGTTAGCCAATAGGCTTGCCTGTCCTCCCCGTAACCTCACCGAGAGCGCCTTTGCCCTGCCCTGGGAAGGGGGAGACAAGCACACACTAGTCAAGCCTTGTCCTCCAGGAGCTTCCAGTGTCAGTGGACAGACTTGGACACAGGGACAGTTTGGGGGCAGAGGCTCTAACACGTGTTGTCCAGGTGCTGGAGGTGGTCACAAGTGGCGGAGAAGCCCAGGGCCTGGCTGCAGAGCTGACCTGAATGCCATTCCCCTGCCCACCCCTCCTTTTTTAGGGCTTCTCCAAATCCTGCTGGTTCAGCCTCAGAAAATTTCCCAGGAGTCTCTTTTCTCTGTTCCCACAGAGAGGAGCCACCTTTAGGCCAATTTCATCTCTTACCTCTCCCCACCGCTGGTCTATTCCCCACAGAGCAACCAGACCTATCCTTTTTTTTTTAATTCTCTCCCAAGGATATTTTCCCATTGCTTTTGGAGAGTATTGAAGGGAAGAAGAGAAGAGGAGAGAGAGAGAGAGAGAAAGAGAGAGAGAGAGAGAGAGAGAGAGAGAGAGAGAGAGAAGGGAGCAGAGGAGAGGAGAGGAGAGGAGAAGAGAGGAGAGAGGAGAGAAATGTCTATGTGAGAGACACATCCATTGGTTGCCACACACACACACACACACACACACACGCCCCTATCACTTTTTAAAAAATCTAATGTTGCCCTACGGTTTGGCTCAGTGGATAAAGCAGTGTTGGCCTGTGGACTGAAGGCTCCTTGGTTTCAGGCTCCTCCTCGGCCCAGGCCCTGGTTGCGGGTCCTTCAGGAGGCAACCAATCGATGTGCATCTCTCACACTGATGTTTCTCTTTCTTCCACTCTCTCCAAAAACAATGGAAAAAATATCCTTGGGTGAGGTTTAAAAAAAAAAATGTCTTCCTGCCTAACGTCCTTGTGTGGTTTCTCATTGCTCTTAGGGTACACCACATTCCTTTACTTGGCTCTCAACTCCTGGGCAGTCTTTCCCCACTGACCTCTCTAGTCTCAGGAAATAGCAAAACCCACTCATCCTCTAAATTCTGGCCACAGGGCCTTGGCACGTGCTGTCCTCTCCCAGTCTCCAGCTGGTGGGTCTGTTGAGGCAGGACTAGGACAGAAAATCTTGCCACCAGAAAGGAGTATGTGAGTGAGCAGCTGGTTTTCCACAAACAGGGCTCCTTGATGCTGGAGACTCAGGCTGTCCCTGCTTCTTTCTGGGCATTGCTCTGGTTCTGCTCCCATGATGACTGACATAGTTACATTTTCAGGAAACAACAGTCTCTTCATCCAGAAAGAGCCTAGAAGCCACAGACTCACATCCTCTGATCGCCAAGCTGAGGCTACCCTCTCTGAACAGTTTGCACATTTTCCTTCCTCAAAAGGCTGTGATCGTTGCTCTTGCTTGAAGGGCATAACCATGGAGGCATTTCACTTCCACTCAGCCTTCTCCCTAATCCCCCTCTTTCTCTTTAGAAGCCTTGCCAGCATCCCCTCCAGTACCTGTGTTGTGGCAGAATGCATGGGAGGGTGCTCAGCCAGCATTCTGAGGGAAGCAAGTTTAACCTTTATTTCGCAGCTCTGCTAGTCCAGGGGTATCCGGATCCAAAGCCTGAACTGGACTCGTAGGGAGGCTCTGAGCTATACATCTCCTCCTGTGGCGGGCCCCTAAGGGTCCCTGCAGCTCCGCACAAGTCAGCTGTGGGCTGGAGGTGGGGTGGAGGAGGGGTGTTGGAGGGGTTGTTGGGGGTCCTGGGGTTAGGCTCTGCAGCTTCGCCCAAGTCAGTCAGAGTGGGGAAGTAAGACTACAGTGTTTTTTAAAAATATTTTTATATATGTATATATTTTATTGATTTTTTTACAGAGAGGAAGGGAGAGGGATAGAGAGCTAGAAACATCGATGAGAGAGACATCGATCAGCTGCCTCCTGCACGCCCCCCACTGGAGATGTGCCCGCAACCAAGGTACATGCCCTTGACCGGAATCGAACCTGGAACCCTTCAGTCCGCAGACCGATGCTCTATCCACTGAGCCAAACCGGTTTTGGCAAGAGTACAGTTTTAACCAAATACTGAACTAGGTTGTAAGTCCCCCCAACCCCCATACACCCAACCCCCATACACACATTTTCTTTTTCTTTTTCACCTGTATGGGTGTTTTTTTTTTTTAATTTATAATATATTTTATTGATTTTTTTACAGAGAGGAAGGGAGAGGGATAGAGGGTGAGAAACATTGATGAGAGAGAAACATAAATCATCTCCATCCTGGACACCTCCTACTGGGGATGTGCATGCAATCAAGGTACATGCCCTTGACCGGAATAAAACCTGGGATCTTTCAGTCCGCAGGTCGACGCCCTATCCACTGAGCCACACCAGTTAGGCTGTACAGCTGCATTTTGATGAGGATGAGCGATGATTTGGGTTCTCTGGCAGCCAGGGTCTGCCTGATTTCAGGCAGTACAGAGGACCAGCACACAAGGTCCCCAGAGCAAAGTTGCAAGTGGTAGTCTGACTGGGCTGCTTCTGGGGACCAGAGGTTCTTTTGCTAAGAGACTGGCCAGAAAAGAAGGGTCTGATTGGAAGTATCTTGTAGGCCAGAGGGGAAGGTTACATTGGTAAAGATGACTTGAGCACTGACCTGCGTGTGTGTGTGTGTGGCAACCAATGGATGTTTCTCTTTCTGAACACTCGCTGAGGAATGACATTGCACTTGTCCTCAGCAGAGAGCGGGAACTCTGTGGGTCTCTGAGGGGGGCCCTGGCCGCTGGTGTTACGTATAGCTAGGGCAGTTCTCAGGTGTGATGGACAAGCACCAAAGGATCATGTGGCAGGTGGGTGAGGTTGTGTGTACACACCAACTCTCCTGTCCAGATGCCCAGCCTAGGCCTACCTGCTGTGCTGCACTCCCTGAGGACAGGATAAGTTACATTGAAAGTATAAGCTGGTAAATCATCTTTCTTAGGCAACCGGACAGACTGGTATTGGTAGAGAACAGAGGAAAGGTTTCCCTGGAACACCACATTTCTGGAGTTACCCCGCCATGAAAACCGTGAGACATCACTACCCTGCTTGTGCCCTCACACGTGGCCCTCCCCATCCATGCCTTGGTCAATTAGCCACTCCGTGTGGAGAATATCCCTGGACTGGCACAGCCCTAGGGACCACAGAAAGGCAAGAGAAACTCCATTCTGAGATTAGCAGGAGAAGCAAGATTAACGTAAGAGCCCCGGTTTAAGGCATTGACTTTATTAGTAAGTATCCAACCATTGGAAAGGTTGTGTGCCCGGGGAAATCAAGGAAGGCTCCCTGGTGGTGGGCCTGAAGGACAAATGAGATGTGGACCTGGGGAGAGGAGAGAGGAGACATTTCAGTTGGGAAGAGTAAAAGCAAAGACAAGTTCTTGGTGACCTTGTCCTGCCTCAAACGTCAGTTCATCATGTTGTTAGAACTGAGGACTCAAAAACCAACAGGTTAAGGGCCTACCCAAGGTTACACAGTAGTGGTGTTCCACTCAATGGCAGGGCGCCAGGTTGAGGCTCTAGATTTATAGCTGATAGAGGAGTAGAAGAACCAGCTCATGGCATTTCAAAGTGACACTGGGAGAGATGTTAAAGGTATTCCAAGGCAAAGTGAGGGTCCCGAATGACTTCAGAGTGGGAATGACGGGCCCATTTTATTTATTTATCATTTTACTTTTAAAACAGTATGTTTTTATTGGTTTTAGAGAGAGAGGAAGGGTGTGAGAGAAACATTGATGTGAGAGAGAAACATTGATAGGCTGCCCCCTGCATGCACTGCAGCTGGGGATCATAACAACCTGGCCCTGGACAGTTTGCTCAGTGGTTAGGGTGTCGGCTTATGGACTGAAGGGTCTCAGGTTCAATTTCCTTCAAGGGCATGTACCTCAATTGCAGGTTCCTTAGCTCTTGATGTTTTTTTTTTTTCTCTCTCCCTCTCCCTTTCTTTCCTAAAATCAACTTAAAAATCTTAAAAATAATAATAATAATTTGATGTTCCTCAGAAAAGGAAATAGACAACCTTGCCCTTAGCATAATCAGGCCCGCAGAAAGAAATTATATTTGGGGCACCTTTTGATAGAGTAGTCAAGAACTTCCTAGCAATGAGAGATAATCTTCTTTAGGAGGGGCATCTCTATTGCTGACTGTTACGCAAGGATGGGACATTTGTTTGCTTGGGCTGTTGCAGACAGATGTGCCCAGAAGGTAGACTGCCTAGCTACCATTTCAAAAGTTGCTCACTCTTAAGTAGTTTGAGTTAGCATGGTGCGTGTTAGGACAAAGTCAGGACTAATTAAAGATGATTATCTTTGGGGAGTGGAAGGAGGTAAAATGTGAAGGGGATGGTTCTGGAGGTTTGTCTTGGCACGTGGGGCAGGATGAGATCACTCAGATTCTCCAAGGCTTGAGATTACTTATCTGGGAGCATCCCCCTGATCTGGTAGAGTACCAGTATCTTCTCAGGACCTGGCTGGGACTCTGGGGAAGGCACTATAGCATGGATGAATGATTTATCAACTTAAGAGGGCTTGAGACTCACCTATAGATTCCACAAAACAATTTGAAAATACCTGTAAGTGAATTATTGGGACAACCCTTAGAAAGCATCCAGATCTAGAATAGGACTCAGACATCTGCACTTTGAACAAGCTTCTGGCAGTTGTTTCTTTTCTTTTTTTTTAAAGATTTTTATTGACTTCAGAGAGGGATAGCAACATCAATAATGAGAATCATTGGTTGGCTGCCCCTGCATGTATCCCACTGGGGACTGAGCCTGCAACCCAGGCATGTGCCTTGACTGGGAATTGAACTGTGACCTCCTCCTGGTTCATAGGTCGATGCTCAACCACTGAACCACACCAGCTGAGCTGGGCAATTGTTGTTTTTAAATCCTTACCTGAGGATATTTTTTCCATTCATATTTTTTTTCAAAGACTGAAAGGGAGGGAAGAGGGTAGAGAATCATTGATATGGTTGCCTCAATGAGGCTGCCTCCCACACATGCTCTGATCAGGTGTAGGGGGAGCATACCTGCAACTGAGGTACCTGCCCTTGACTGGGAACCAAATCCAAGGCCCTTCAGGCTGATGCTCTAACCACGGAGCAAAATCAGCCAGGATGCTTCCTGGGCAGTACAGTGGTCCATGGATAGTGACCAAGGTTCTGTCTAAACTGGGTGGCTTTTGAAAAGTCAAAGTGATACCAAATACTGTGCCTACCCGGCCACTGTGGCTCAGTGGTTGAGCACTGACCTATGAAACAGGAAGTCACCATTGGATTCCAGATCAGGGCCATGCCTGAGTTATGAGCTTGATGCATATACGGACATGCAGGAGGTGGCAGATCAATGATTCTCTCTCATCATTGATCTTTCTGTCTCTCCTGGTCCCTTTCTTTCTGAAATCAGTATTTTTTTAAAAACTGTGCCTGGCAGAAATGTAAAGGACTATTCAAGAAAAACAGTGGTATACAGTTATCCTGTGCTTGGGTCACATTCGACAAAGGCTAGTGTGGTGGGGCAGAACACAACCCTGGGTAGGACAGGCCAGATTCTGACCTATTTACAGTGTGATTCTGAGCAAATTTTTTTATCCTTCTGAGCCTGATTCTTCACATTAAAAAAAAAAAAAAGAGAACTTCACTGTATATTTAGTACAACGTTCTTTTTTGACAAAGGATGCTCTGAGCACATTTCTGTTCTCTACAACCTGATCCTTTCCAGTGTGTAAGAATTTTTAAGTTGTTTTGTGGAGCATTATTATTTGCCTAACTATTCATTACTTCAGGCAAAGCTTATATAATGTTGTAGTGCCTGGAACCAAGGAGATAAGTGAGACGATGCTATAGATTTGCTCATTTTGGCAGTTTGGTGAAGTAGTTTAGTCCTATCTCATCTTCCATGACCAGGAGATAGGAAAGAAGGCGGAGCATGGCTGAGCCATACTGGACAGGCCAAAACATCATTTTTTGTTAGAAATGACACAATGCAAAGCCAAACTCTACTTTATTTGTCAAGACTCATGTGAAAAACTACAGTGAGCCATGCTCAGTAGCTCACCTTCCAATACTAGCCAGTAACTCCTGGGATCTTCAGGGAGATGACTGGGCGGCTGGGCGTGTGCTACTGAGAAGTTTGCTTCCTCACCCACACAGAGGGAAAGATCCCTGTTATGACACTGCATTCATGTCATCTGGGACAAGGTTATCTAGGGACCCTAGTCCTGGAAGGCTTCTCTTCCGGCGAGCTGCCAGCTCAATCTTCTGAACTAGGCTCACATCCCAGGGATGGGTAACAAAGCTGATGACGGTGCCTGGCACCTCACTCCCTACTCGGCCCACCCTTCCCGCTCTGTGGATGTAGTCTTGCAGGGTGAGGGGGAAATCATAATTGACAACTAGCTCCACCTGGGTACTGTCCAGGCCCCGAGAGGCTATGTCCGTGCAGAGAAGTATGTCTCGGGAGCCCTTCTGGAAGCTCTTGAAGATACCCGCCCTCATTGCGGCTGGCATTTGTCCCTGCAGCCTGAGGTGTTGGATTTTGTGGTCATCCAGAATATATCCTAGCCAGTTCACAGTGCTAGAGCTATTACAGAACACCAAAATAGTCCCCGAGGAGCCAGTCTTATCTGCTCTGTCATGCTTCTTGAGGATCTGCACCAACTCAGGTACCTTCTCTGCTCCCTTCAGTCTCATAAATGTCTGTTTGACATGAGGCATGATGCAATGGAGCTTGGAGCTGGTGATGGTGGTTAGAGAGTCTGAGTTAGAGATCTTACTCAGCAGCTGACCTGCACTCTTGGGAAATGTAGCCCCTACCAGCACCAACTGAGCTTTCGGATTGAAGGGGTCTTTTAAGTCATCTGTGCCTTCTGCTATATTGCTCCTCCCCAAGATGTACTCCACGAGTTCCAGGAAACTTTCATCCAATAGTGTATCTGCCTCATCCAATACCAGGAAGGACAGCCGCTCTAGGTTGATGAGACGGCGTTTCAGAGTCTTCCACAAAGCCCCCGGAGTGGCGATGAGTATATCGGCCGGAGGCTGTCCGGACAGTTGCTTCTCGATCCTACTCATGCCACGGCCTCCCTCTAACTCCTGCACCTGGAACCCCAAGGACCTGCCTAGAGGCTGGGCCACCACCTGCACCTGTTGGGCTAATTCTCGCGAAGGCACAAGGACCAGACCTCGGGGCGCAGGGAGACCGCTGGCGCCCAGGCTTGGCCGGCCCAGGAGCTGCTGCAAGAGCGGCAGCAGGTAGCTGAGAGTCTTGCCACTGCCCGTTTCCGCGGCGCAAAGGACGTGGCGGCCTCTCAGGAGCGGGGGGATGGCACTCGACTGCACCGCGGTGGGCCGAACGACGTCGGGGGCGGCGTCCCGCAGCGCCTGCACAACGCGCGGCACCAGACCCAGATCCGCGAAGCTCTCCTCGTACGAGAGGTCCCGCAGCGCTGGCGACTCGCGCTGTGAGCGCTCGATGGAGAAGTAATCCGAGCGGGAGCGCCGGTTCTTCCAGCCCCGCGACGCGAGCGGCGCGGTCTCCCAACGGGCGAGCGTGAGGCGCGCCGGCTGGTTAAACTCGGGCCGCCGCGCCGAGATCAGCAGCCGGCCGGGGCGCGCCAGCACCGGCCGCGGGGGGCCCCGCCGCGAGCTCTCCCGCTGCGCCTGCAGCCGCTGCAGGGCCCGGGGGACGCGCACCACCGGCAGGGGCTCGTCGGGACCGCTCACCGCCAGTTCCCGCCCGGAAACCCGCGGGCCCGCGAAAACCCAGCCCCGGGGCACCCGCACTAGACCCATTTTTTTTTTTTTTTTGGCGGCGCGGGAGAGGCGCACGGCGCTGACGTCACGGGCGCGCCGAGCCCCGCAGACGGTGGCCGGCGCGGCTCAGCTAGGCACGCGGAATTGGCGAACCCGGAGGAAGCAGGGAGCACCCGGAGAGTTCAGCAGCAGCGAGGTCTGTAGTTCCGAACAGGGGTTGGCGACGTCCAGAACCGGGCCATCCTTGGGGAAGGGGTGCGCCATGGAGGCAGCAGGACGGGGCGGGGGGGTCCGACGGAACGCGGCGCCGGGGCCGGGGCCGGGGCCTTAGGGACCGGGAGGGCGGAGGGCTTCTCGCGCCTGGCTGTCCGGCCCCTGCGATTCTCCTCGGTGGCTCTCACCGCCCCGTGCTGGCCTGTCCAGTGCTGGTTCCCCCGGCGAACGCGAAGGCGGGGCGATGTTTTCCCAGCGGCAGTCCCCGCGCACGGTCTGGAATAAGTGTTTAGTGAGAGTCTGAATGAATGGCCGGGCCCGGGAGACCAAGGGCCAGTTACAGATTTAGGCTGACCCTCCCTGGGACTGCACCCCGAACGGAGATGCCGGAGGACAGGCTGATAGGATAGCCTTCAGCTTGTTGCCGCAGTGAAGGTCTGCAGGCTTTATTTCAGCGGACTCACTGCTTCGCACGTTTTCTCTTTTCAGCTGGGGTTTACACGCCACCCCGCTGTCATCCATCCCCACCCAACTTTTGCCGCCAGCGGAGCTCCACCGGCTTCCCAGTCAGAAACGTAAATTACTTGAAACAGGAGTGAGGAGGGTCCTGCCCCCTCTACGGGGTGGTCGAGTATGTGGCTTGTTCTCCCATGGCCTTGGTCAGGCAGAGTGTTTTTACTTAAGTTCAAAAGTTCAGGTTGCAAAAATACCTTACACATCGCCATACTTCCTGAATAGAGCTGGGAAAGGGGTGTTATCTGTTCTGTAGTCCCCCAGTGCCTGGGGTGGCAGATAAGGTAAATGTGGATTAATCACCTGAGAGGTCCTTTTTTTAAAAAATATATTTTATTGATTTTTTTACAGAGAGGAAGGGAGAGGGATAGAGAGTTAGAAACATCGATGGGAGAGAGACATCTATCAGCCGCCTCCTGCATGCCCCCCACTGGGGATGTGCCTGCCACTAAGATAGATGGTCCTGACCAGAATAGAACCTGGAAACTTTCAGTCCACAGGTTGAAGCTCTATCCACTGAGCCAAACCGGTTTTGGCGAGAGGTTTTTTAAAAAGAAAAAGAAAAAAAAAATATATATATATATTTATTGAATTCAGCGAGGAAGGGAGGAGAGAGAGAGAAATATCAATGATGAGAGAGAATTATGGATTGGCTGCCTCCTGCACACCCCCTCACTGGGGATCGAGCCCTGCAACATGGGTATGTGCCCTGATGGGAAATTGAACCTTGACCTCCTGGTTCATAGGCCCATGATCAACCACTGAGCCACACCCACCAGGCCACCTGGAAGGTTCTTTTTTTTTTTTTTAAATATATTTTATTGACTTTTTACAGAGAGGAAAGGAGAGGGATAGAAAGTCAGAAATATCGAAGAGAGAGATCGATAAGCCTCCTCCTGCACACCCTCTACTGGGGTTGTGCCCACAACCAAGGTACATGCCCTCGACCGGAACCGAACCTGGGACCTTTCAGTCTGCAGGACGATGCTCTATCCACTGAGCCAAACCGGTTTCGGATGGAAGGTTCTTAACATCTAGAGAAAGTGTTTTTGTTTCATAAAATTCCTTTAAAAAGACCATTTTGGTACATGAGTAGAGTTTCTAGAGAGTTACCTGTTAAATCAGTGGAGGAGAGAGCTTTGAGTAGTGACAGTGAACAGTCATTCATTTTACTTCCATTAGTTTTACTTCTCTCACCCCCCTACTCTTTTGACACTGTCTAGAGACATTCTTAGTTATCACATTGTGGAAGGTGCTACTGACATCTATCCGGTGGGTAGAGGACAGGGGTGCTGCTAAACATTGTGTAATGCATAGGACAGCCCCCACAAAAAAGGGTTATCTGGCCTAAAATGTCAAGTTTGTTGTTGAGAAACCCTGCCTAGAGGATGAGGATTGAAGAGCGGCTCAGGTTACCACATGTATTCTCACTTTAGGTAGGCTCATTTGCCATTGCAAACTCTTGTTCTGGCTCTGGACCATCCTCAAAATCTGTAGCAGGCACATCGATGTGAGAGAGACACATTGATTGGTTGCCTTCCACACACACCTCAACCCTGGGCTGGGGATGGAGCCTGCAATCCACGTACATGCTCTTGACTGGAAATCAAACCCCAGACCCTTTGGTCCATGGGCTGATGCTCTAACCACTGAGCAAGATCGGCCAGACAGAATTTACTCTTTACAGCATCCCCCCCACAACTTAGATTCTGTCAGAGCCTCATATTTCAGAGGGAAAAGCTAGCCTTGATGTCTGGGGGCAGATTCCCGTGCAGGTCTCTCTGATTCCAGAGTTCAGAATCTTAACAATATGCTATACCGCCTCTTTCTCTTACAAATATGATGGAGCCTTAATTTTTTTCTCATTGACATATGCTTTGAGTGGGAAATAGGATGTTCTCTAAATATTTAATTCTAACTCTAAATTTGTATATAATTTTAAAAAAAATATATTTTTTTATTTCAGATAGGAAGGGAGAGGGGAAAGATAGAAACATCAATGATGAGAGAGAATCATTGATTGGTTGCCTCCTGCATGCCCCCTATCGAGGATCAAGCCTGCAACCTGGGCATGTGCTCTGACCCTGAATTGAACCTGTAACCTTTTGGTGATCAGGGCTATGCTCAACCAACTGAACTGCACTGGCTAGGGTTTTTCTGTTTATTTTCTATCTGTGGTTGGATGAATCCACGGATGTGAAACCCATGGCACAGAGGGCCCACTATACCAAATTTCCAACATACTATATCATTTATTTATTTGTTATGCTTATTGTTTTTTTTTTTTTGCCTGTGTTCCCTAACTAGATTGAGCACTCTACCAGAGCAGGAATTTTTTGTCTGTCTAGTTAATGCATCTTCAAAGAGTAGGATAGTGACTGGCACAGAGTAGGCACTTGATCAATATTTATTGGATGAATGAATGAGCATGTGTTATTTTTATGATCAGAGGAAAGGAAAACAAGGTAGTATGTGGGTTGATTGGAAGTAAGAAGGAAAGGCAGCCCGGGATAATAGAAGAGATTTACTTTATTTGAATTTCTGACTCTTGTTTTTCTTTCCTTCAGGCTGGAGCAGAAGAGGAATGATTGTGAACAGCCTCTCACTGTGCTACCACAACAAACTCATCTTGGCGCCTATGGTTCGAGTAGGGACTCTCCCAATGCGGCTGCTGGCCCTGGACTACGGAGCAGACATTGTGTACTGTGAGGTGAGGGGCTACTGATTGTCCCAGAGAGCTTTTCTTCCCCATCTGTGGGTGGGAGTGGTTAGAATTGGGGTGGGGAGTTGGCAGAGTGGGCATTGACTTCACAGGTGCTCAGTGAAGGCAACAGAGGACAAAGACACACGATATTTATAAGTTCTATGAAACCTGCTTAGGGTTAGACGGCTGGGTAGCATGGAAGGCCAGGTGGATAGATGAGCATTGTGTCAGGTCACTGCCTGGGCCCCTATAGGATTTAATATACATTCAGTACATGAATGAATGAACTCAACATTAGGAAGAGGAAGAAGAGGCCCAGATTCAGGCCAGGGAAGCTGGGTGAGATTGGTTTGAGGAGCCATAGGATTTTCTGGTGGTGGTAGCTAGTGGACCAGCTAATTGCTGACTGCTCCAGAGAATACTACGACTTCACACCCAGGTTTAGAAGCATCTGCTAGGAAAAGTAGAAAGACAGGATACTGGATTATGAGCAAGTATAAGCAGTGGTTTTCAATTGGGTATGTATCGGAATGATCTAGGCCAGCGTCACCAACCTTTCGGAACTCACGGACCACCGGTTGGTGACCCCTGATCTAGACAGCTTCTCCCTAACCCCCAATCCTGATATGTCCCTCAAGTGCTTTTGATATTTCCATCTTTAAAAGCCACTGAGGGTAGGATGGAGTGGGGTGGGAACTGTGGCTGTAAAGGAATCCTTGTGATGGAACTGTTCTTTGTCTGGGCTAGATCAATGTCAGTATTCTGGTAGTGATATTGTACTATATTTTTAAGGTGTTATCCTTGGGCTTTCACTTTTTCTGTGCAGACAGCATTTTCCTGGGACTCTAGAAAGTGGGGTTGTATTCACTCGGAGATATGTGGAATGAAACACCAGGAAGGGAGTGAGTGAGTGAGTGAGTGCACTGTGTCCCAGGACCTGTTCTAGACAAGCGGCTCTGTGTTTATGGCCCCGGTGAAACTGATCTGTGTCATGAGTCATGGAAGCTGGGTCGTGGGGAGCAGAGCTGCCGCAGGAAATAGGTGACCTGCCAAGTTTCAGATCCATCAGCTACTTCTTTGGAATTTTTTTTTAAAATATATTTTATTGATTTTTCACAGAGAGGAAGGGAGAGGGATAGAGAGCTAGAAACATCGATGAGAGAGAGACATCGATCAGCTGCCTCCTGCACACTCCCAGCTGGAGATGTGCCCACAACCAAGGTACATGCCCCCGACCGGAATCGAACCCGGGACCCTTCAGTCCGTAGGCTGACACTCTATCCACTGGGCCAAACCGGTTTCGGCTCTTTGGAATTTCTTAGGGTTGCTGTCAAGCACTTCGGAAGTCATGGACACAGGGTTTATGTGATAGCTTCAGAATGCTGCCTTCCTTTCCCCCAGGGCCCTCCTGGTTGGTCAAAGCTGAGTTTTCCTCAGGAGGGTGACCAATCCTTTCCACCAGTCCTCTGCTCGCGTTAGAAGAGGAAATACTGATTAAAACTCTTTGGCGTGTTTGATGTGCTCATACTCTGGAAGAGTCAATCTGGCTTATGAACAAAGGATCTTCTGCTGGAGGAGCCCTAGGCCCTCACCCAGCCCTAGCCCCTGTGCAGAGCAGAGGCAGGAGACATGACCCCTGTTTTGTGTGAGTTGTGGGCTGGGCCCTAAGTACTGGGCGTGACACAATGTGATGCCTGGTGCCCTCTTGTGGATTCAGAGTTGCTCTGCAGGCTAGGGTTATTGCACTGTATTAGCTGCCTGGATGTTCTTACCTGGGTTCACATGAGGTGGCCCATCTGTGTGATTAGATAGTCAAACCACCCTACCCACCTCCCAGGAATGGATATAGGACTTATGGTGTACCAGGCATGCAGGAACCTCCTCAGCAGATAGAGGCGAAGAAAGGATGAAACAGCTCAGCAAAAGTCAAGGGACCAGTAATCTGATCCGCCAGCAAGGTCTCCTCTATTGATAGTTTTCCAGGAGTTCCTTTTCCAGGAGTTCCTCAGATATCACATTTCTATTCCTTTTTATAAGAACAAGGAGACTTCAGTGGCTCAGACTGAGGGGACACTTGTTGGACCTACACCTTTTAATAAGTAAGATCAAGGGAGAAGACAATGTTCTTTTTAAAAATATTTTTATTGATTTCAGAGGAGAAAGGAGAGGGAGAGATAGAAAACGTCAAAGATCAGAAAGAATCATTGGTCAGCTGCCTCCTGCACGCCCTCCACTGGGGATGGAGCCTGAAACCTGGGCGTGTGCCCTGACCTAGAATCAAACCAAGATCTCTGGGTTCATAGATGGACACTTAACCACTGAGCCCCTCTGGCTGGGCTAGAAGGCAATGTTCTTAAGAGGCCCAGGTGTCACAATCCTGGGCTGTTGTATTCTCTCTGGCTCCCTTTCTAGGCCCCAAATATCTCCAAGGTCTTTGGGCAGAACAGCTGATTGAGGGAAGCTCATTCAGGCCCCTGCTTGCCTTGCTTGGGTGGGAGGTCAGCACTGTATGCCCCCAAAGCCATGATTTGTTGGTAGTGGAGTGACAGGCCAAGTCACCCCCATGATGTGTGCAGTGAAGGTCCTCCCCCAGTGCCCAGGGCCTATTGGAGGAGACTGACAAGTGCCCTCTGATTCCTCCGTAGGAGCTAATCGACTTCAAGATGCTCCAGTGCAAGAGAGTTGTCAATGGTGAGTGCAGCTCTGGTCCCAGGATGGTGTGTGTGCCCTGTCAGGCCCAAGCTGCGCTATCACTGCCCTTGTTTGTGGTGACAGGGTCCTTCGAGGCTTCTTCTTGCCTGGCTGGGTAATTTTGTGGATCATGTGTTTCTTTGAGAGCAGTCACTGCTCTCCAGAGACCCTGACAAGAGCCAGATAAGAATGCCTTCCACCCAAAGGCTTGTTGGCATAGAAATTGCCAGTACAGGAAGGACCCTAGAAGTCTTGGAGTTGGGATGGACATGCTGCTTGCTAGCTGTGTGACCTTGGGCAAGTCACATGACCTCTCTGCCTCAGTTTCTTTAGCTGTAAAATGAAAATCATAATTCCCGTTTTACTTAAATCAGGATTGGAGTGAGGATCAAATAAGATGAGGTACATGTAAGTACTTTGCAAATGTAAGTGGTTGTGCTGAATTGTGGTTTTGCTTATATTTTATTGATGAGACTAATTCTGCTTTGATTAGAGTTGTGGTATTGTTTGAGGTTTTTGAAATGGATACACATTCGTCAGACCTTAATATAACTTCACTAGAAGTTGTGACTCAATTTTGTCTTTGTTTTAGATTTATATTTTCCTTGTGCTGTGAAAAATTCAGTGTTACAGATCTAGAAAATGAAAATCTTCCATAATCTCATACTTGTAAAGGTGATCACAAAGAGAAGAAATGTATACTTTTTTATACACATTTAGTAAAACATGTATATGAAAATATAACGTGTTTGTATATCTCCCTTCTCACCCCCTCAGTATCATGCTACTTGTTTTGTTTCTACTAGGGCATTTTCTCATGTCAGTACTTACAGATGATTATGTCAGAATTGATTTTCACCAGTGCTTTAAATAGGGGTGTCAGTATTTTGCTGTTATAAATAAATAGAACTCTAGTATATACTAGTACACATGAAGTTTAAGTTGTTGTTAAAATATTTTTTTAATCTTCACCTGAGGATATGTTTTTTGAAACACTGATTTGAGAAACATCTATGTGAGAAACATTGATTGGTTGCCTTCCATATGCACCCTGATCAGGGATTGAACCTGCAACCTAGGTATGTACCCTGGCGGGGAATCGAGCCTGCGATCCTTTTGATGAGTGGGATGACCCTCCAACCAAATGAGCCACCCTAAGTTTTTCTCTCAGACTTCTTACTGTCAGTGATGAGCTGTCTCTGTTGCTGGAGATTGCATTGATTACCTTTCCCAACATGTCACTGCCTTTACCCCACCTTTTTAATCTTCTAATCTGTTCAGTGCTGGGGGATGATAATAATAGCTTCTATTTATGGAAGTGCACTGTTTGCTTTAAAGATCTCACTTATTTCTCAAAATAAATGCATGAGGTAGGCCTATTCTCCCATCTGCCATGTTGGATCTCTTCCATGTGCTGTTAATCATCTTTGAAAACTAATTATGAGAAAGAAAAAAAGAAAGCTAGTTATGGTAATACCTGTTGTAGAGCTTTGTTAGGAAGATCATATGAGAGTATTATTTGCAGTTGTTATGTTCTATGAAGTTGCTGTAAACAGTAAGTTTGTGAATACCGTACTATTGCTTCTAGGGGAAATATAGGCATATCTCATTTTATTATACTTTACAGAAATTGTGTTTTTTTACAAATGAAGGTTTGTGGCAACCCTGCATCCAGTAAGTCTATTGGTGCCATTTTTCCAACAACTTCAGATGATGGTTAGCGTTTTTTAAGCAACAAAATACATATTTTTAAAATTTTATTTATTGCTTTTATTTTTATTTATTTATAAATATATTTTGATTGATCTCAGAGAGAAAGGGAGAGGGAGAAAGAGAAACATGAATGATTAGAGAGAATCATTGATCGGCCACCTCCTGCACGGCCCCTACTGGGGATCAAGCCCGCAACTTGGGTATGTGCCCTTGACCGGAATTGAATCCAGGACCTTTCAATCCGAAGGCTGACCCTCTATCCACTGAGCCAAACCAGTTATGGCGCAACAAAATATTTTTAAATTAAGGTATCTATATTTTATTTATTTTTTAAATATATTTTTATTGATTTCAGAGAGGAAGGAAGAGGGAGAGAGAAACAGAAACATCAATAATGAGAATCATTGATTTGCCGCTTCCTGCACGCCCCCCCACTGGGGATCAAGCCCACAACCCAGACATGTGCCCTTGACTGGATTCGAACCCGGGACCCTTCAGTCCGCAGGCCGACTATCCACCAAGTCAAATTGGCCAGGGCAGTATCTACATTTTTTTAAAAAAATGTATTTTATTGATTTCTTACTGAGAGGAAGGGAGAGGGATAGAGAGTTAGAAACATCGATGAGAGAGAGACATCAATCAGTTGTCTCTTGCACGCCCCCTACTGGGGATGTGCCTGCAACCAAGGTACATACCTTTAACCGGAATCGAACCTGGGACCTTTCAGTCTGCAGACCGACGCTCTATCCACTGAGCCAAACTGGTTTCGGCAGTATCTACATTTTTTTAGATATAGTGCTATTGTATACTCAATAGACTATAGTATAAACATAACTTTCTTATGCATTGGGAAACCAAAAAATTTGTGACTTGCCATATTGAGATACTTACTTTTTGTGGTGGTCTGGAACTGAACCTCTAGTATCTCCGAGGTATATCTGATGGGTTTAGGTTCCTCAAACCTCTGGGGACACATTTTCTTTTTAAAAATTTATTTAAATTTATTTTTATTTTATATATATATGTGTATATATATGTATATTTTACTGATTTTTTACAGAGAGGAAGGGAGAGGAGAGGAAGGGGAATAGAGAGTTAGAAACATCGATGAGAGAGAAACGTCGATCAGCTGTATCCTGCACACTCCCCACTGGGGATGTGCCTCCAACCAAGGTACATGCCCTTGACTGGAATTGAACCTGGGACCTTTCAGTCCGCAGGTCTATGCTTTATCCACTGGGCCAAACCAGTTATGTATTGATCTGTTAACTTTTCATTAACAGATCAATACATAATCTTGTTTTTCTAGTATGTGTGCTTCTGTTTTAAAACACATAATTTAAGATAGTCTGTTGACCCATTAACAATGAGCTCACAGCCAACAGCACTATAATTCCATGTCTGAACAAAGCTTATCTGACATGTGTTTTCTTTGCAAGGCACATCACAGCCTTTCTTTATGCTTGGGGCCATTAAAAACAATGAGATTGCCAGCAAAAATGTGCCATTAAATATACCACCATAAAGACACTTGTTTACAGTAATATGTGAAACAAGAAAGCATAGTGGCCCAGCTGGTGTGGTTCAGTGGCCCAGCTGGTGTGATTCATGTCAACCCATGAACCAAGAGGTCAACAGCTTGATTTCCAGTCAGGGCACTTGCCCGGGTTGTGGGTTCGATCCCCAGTAGGAAGCCTGCAGGAGGTAGCCAATCGATGTTTCCATCTCTATCCCTTCCCCTACCATTCTCTAAATTCAATAAAAACATATTTAAAACAAACAATAATAGGTAAAAAAAAAAAAAAGGGCAGAGTGGCCTTGTATAGTGATTTGGGGATTACAAATAAATCTTAGCGAACAGGTGTATTTGCAAATACACAACTGCAAAAAATAGGAATTGACTGTAATATACTAAATCTCAACTCACAGTATCTGGCACCTGATAAGGAACTAAGAAACAGCAACTTTGCTGAACTTCAGAGTGACATCTTCTGAGAAAGTTGGGTTAAAATCTGAAGCTCTGACAAGGTGCTCTAGATACACATTATTTTTTCAGTGTTTTAAAATTGCAAAATGTTAACATCCATACAGAGAAAGTTCAGAAAACACAGGCATACAATTTAACAAATAACTGTAAAACAACCATCTCTAACTAGCCATCACCCAAGGCAGAAAATAAAACATCATTAGCCCCTCAGAAGTCCCCCATGTGCATCCTGATTTCTTTTAAGAATGATGTACTTGTTAGCTCCCCTTTCTCCTTTTAAGCTGAGACTCTGTTGTGTTTTTTTTTTTTTGCAGAGATTAGGCCAGGTTGAACTTGCTTCTTCAGTGGGTGGGCCTGTGTGTTTGTGTTTTCTTGCAGAAGTGCTCCGCACAGTGGACTTTGTCGCCCCCGATGACCGAGTAGTCTTCCGCACCTGCCAAAGAGAACAGAGCAGGGTCGTCTTCCAAATGGTACGAGATCCCAGACCCCACCTACCACCCAAATTTGCCATCTCATGCCCTGAGCCGGGCCAGTGTTAGATGCCTGGGCTTCAGTGCACAGTGGTGGCTTCCCGAAGATCCCTCTTCGACATTTTTCAAAGATCTGCTCATGAATGATTACACTGTTGGAGATAGTTTATGGAAATCAAGCTATAGCAATCTGTTACGTGTCTCCAGTCTCAAATTTAATATCCTTAATTATAGGAATTATTTGTTTGGCATGGCTTATATATTTTTAATCCCTACCATTAGTTTTGTTTTTGTGTAGTCTGTATATATTTCCCATAGAGAGAAATTAGATTTACGATTAGTTACTATATATGTTAGGGTTGTGATGACTTTGTAGCTCTCTTCTCTCACTTTGGGCATTTCTTGGTGATTTTTTAGAATAGCTCCTGAGTTATATTTTTTTAAAAATTGACAACAATGAGTAAGCATATGAAAAAGCAAATATACAAAATATTATTTATAGAAGCTACATCAGTGGTTCTCAACCTTTCTAATGCCGTGACCCTTTTTTTAAAAAAAAAAATATTTTATTGATTTTTCACAGAGAGGAAGGGAAAGGAATAGAAAGCCAGAAACATCGATGAGAGACTTCGATCAGCCGCCTCCTGCACACCCCCTACTGGGGATGTGCCCGCAACCAATGTACATGCCCTTGACCGGAATCGAACCTGGGACCTTTCAGTCCCCATGCCGACACTTTATCTACTGAGCCAAACCAGTTTCGGCTGCTGCGGCCCTTTAATACAGTTGTTCCTCCTGTTCTGGTGACTCACAACCATAAAATTATTTTCATTGCTACTTCATAACTATAATTTTGCTACTGTTAATGAATCGTAATGTAAGTATCTGTGTTTTACGATGGTCTTAGGCGACCCTGCTCTCGACCTACAGGCTGAGAACCACTGCTGTAGAGCCTAATATGTGTGTGCATGGATGTGTTCGCCTGTGTTTGTGTGCCTATGTCAGGGTGGTGGTTGATACAGCCATTTGTGTTCCCAGGGAACTTCCGATGCAGAGCGAGCCCTTGCTGTGGCCAGACTTGTGTAAGTTCTTCCCTCTTGGGAACCATCTTTGCTCTCCTGTGAGGCCTCACTATTCCTGGTGATGTGGGAAGTGACTACCCTTCTACCTGCTAGATCACTACCTTCCGTGTCCTGTCCAGTTTCTGTCTCTGTTTGTGGCATTTGAGGGCTGCTCCTGGATTCGTGTGTACCAACTGTGCCCAGATCCCAGATAACCTCTGAGTGGACGCCTGTTCTCCAGTTTTTATTCATGAGGCTCCCTTTCCAAGGACTCTTCTGACTCTGAGCCCTGAAGCTTTAAATCTCGTGGAGTGTAGGTTAGACTTATTGCTTCCTCAATTCACTAAGGCAGGAGACCATTAGTTAATGAGTTAGATGGGCCTGGCTTGGAATTCTGGCTTTGCTGCCTGCTCACTTGCTGGGAACTTAATTTCCTCATCTACAAAATGAAGCCAGTAGTATTACCTACCTCTGGCATTCTAGGGAAAGGCATTCTAGGTGGGAAAATCAGATCATGCACACAAAGCTTTGCAGTGGGTAGCACATTGTGAGTGCTTAGTGTTAGCTAGTGTTATTAATTACAGTGAGGGTGAGAAGGAACTCACACAATAATTGCTGCTGCGTCCCAGCCTGTTAACTGTGTACATACCAGAAGATGAGGCAAGGGTCCTTTCTACGTCTGAGAACGGTTTGGAGTGAGCCAATTGCGTGATCCAGCCAACGAAGGCAGTCCTGTAACTCCCACCAGAATCCGTGCTCTGGGCAAGGGCTCTTGTACTCATGTCGCTTTTGTGCAGGGGCACATGGCTTTCATTACCCCGGTCGGAACGGGAACTCTGTGCGACTGTCACTCAGTATTTGTTATCTGATACAACTCCAAAGGAGCCAAGTCCTCTACAACTAGCTCTTTGTACAAGCGTGACCACAGTATGCCATGCCTCTTGAGCTCTGCTTCAGGGAGGCTGTTGCACATTTTAGAGATAAGGTTTTTCAGCTTCTGACACTGAGGGTTGGTGTGTTCCAGGGCCAGGGACATGATAAGGGATTCAGGAGCACAGACCCTTGCCTTTGACTCCCTTCTTTCCTGAGGTTGAATATTTACTATCTTTTCTACTTCATGTTTTTCCAGAGAAAACGATGTGGCTGGTATTGACGTTAATATGGGCTGTCCAAAAGAATATTCAACCAAGGTAAGCTGAGTTCTTTATGCTCTTCCCAAATATAGGGTGCAGATTAAAGAGGACTAAAGAGACATGACAACTAAGTACAGTACCTGACTCTGGACTGGATCCTGTACTAGGTGGGAAAATGCTCAAGGGGATGTTATTAGGTCAATGGGCAAAAGTAGAATATGTACCACGGTCGACTAGCTAAAAATATTGTATCAATATGAATTTATATAGTTCTAATTGGTTTGGCTCAGTGGATAGAGAATTGGTCTGTGGATCAAAGGGTCCCAGGTTCGATTCTGGCCAAGGGCATGTACCTTGGTTGCAGGTTCCTCGGCCCAGGCCTTGCTGGTCAGGGGGTGAGGGTTGGGGAGGCAACCAATCGATGTGTTTCTATCACATCGATGTTTCTCTCAGACTTGCCCTCTCTCTTCCACTCTCCCTAACAAAATAAATGACTAAATCAATGGAAAAATACCCTTGGGTGAGGATTAGCAACTATGTATATGTGTATGTATATCTATCTATATATCTATATCTATATATGTATGAGTATATATGTACTCATACATATATATGTATAAATATATATAGTTAACAACTCTTCAGTTTTGTAAGAATATCCCTATTATAAAATACACAGCAAAATATTTAGGGGACAAGGGCTATGATATATATAACTTTATCCTCAAATGATTCAGGAAAAATGTTATATACACATACACCTAGATATATACATACACTTATACACATAAACACACAGATCACATATGCCATTTGTTTTAAGTGATATGTGTTAAAAGAAAAAATAATGTGAACTGGGCTTTGTCTTCTCATGAATAACACCAAGATATATATATATATTTTTTTCTTTTTTAAATATGTTTTTATTGATTTCAGAGAGAGGAAGGGAGAGGGAGAGAGGCATAGAAACATTAATGATGAAAGAGAATCATTGATCAGCTGCCTCCTGCATGCCTCCTAGTGGGGATCAAGCCCACAACCCAGGCTTGCGCCCTGACCTGGAATCCAACCGTGACCTGGTTCATGGGTAGATTCTCAAGCTACTGAGCTACACTGCTAGGCAAGACATATATATTTTTTAAAAATAGAGAATACAGTACATGTGCCCCCATTGTTATATCAGAAGATCAAACCAGAGTGCTAGTATGGCTCAGAAAGGAACGGAAGGGCAACGCTTCCACTTGAGATTTTACAGGAAAACCTGGTGAGGAGGTTTGGGACCCTGCAGGCAGAAGGAAGGGGGCATAGCAGGGGCTTAGATGCCAACATGAGGAAGAGGCAGAGAACCTTGATTTGACCAGAGAGTTGGAGAGTAGGAGATGAGGAAAAGGAGCACAGGATTAACATTTTGTTTGGGACAAGAGTAGTTGGCCTCAGATTTTCAGTATCTCTGGCCTTTCGTGAACAGAAAGGGATGTGATCAGAAACTTCGTTGTGTTTTTCCAAATACATTGTGTGAGTAGAAATACTGGGAGCCATGTGTTCTGTGGATTGATGTGGAGGCTAGAGGTGGGGACCTAGATATAGGAGATGAATGACATAGATTCACAGGAGAGACCAGGAATACAGAGAAGCGATGCCCAACTGGAGCAGAAATTTAAAAAAAATATATATTTATTGATTTCAGAGAGGAAAGGAGAAGGATAGAGAGATAGAAACATCAATGATGAGAGATAATCATTGATCAGGTGCCTTCTGCACGCCCCCTACTGGGGATCGAGCCCACAACCTGGGTATGTGCCTGTGGCCAGAATTGAACCTGGGACCCCTCAGTCTGCAGGCCGATTCTCTATCCATTGAGCCAAACCGGCCAGGGCTGGAGCAGTATTTGACAGGACTTGGCTGGTACATGATTGGCT
This sequence comes from Lasiurus cinereus, assembly GCA_011751065.1. Lineage (NCBI taxonomy): Eukaryota > Metazoa > Chordata > Mammalia > Chiroptera > Vespertilionidae > Lasiurus > Lasiurus cinereus. The sequence goes on from JAAGEH010000452.1 coordinate 11,499,257, forward strand.
GGGTATGCGGAAGTGGAGTGTGTGCTGGGGTAGAGGGCGGGAAGACTGATGGCCAAGAGGATGATTGGTCTTCCAAGTCACCAAGGCTGCACCCTTGGAGCAGATAACAAGGACAGGTTGGGGCTGGGTGTGTGTGAGACACCAGGGACTCCTGCAGGGCTGCCTCTGGGAGCCTTATTGCAGGATGTTTGGTCAGAGTCTATCTATAGTGTCAACACAGAGCTATCCCCCTGGGCCCACTGCCAGGCCACTGTTTTTTCTTAGGCCACAAGGCTGGAGACTCCCCGAGGGAAAGGCCCTTGGGAGCCTGGTAGACCACTGCTTCAAGGAATTAGGGAGATTTGAAATTATCTAAGGGGAAGTGAAAACTTTGGACTCTGTTGTGCTGTCTTCAAATTATTTCTTCGTTTTTGCCAGTTTTGTAAGGAGCAGAGTTGAATTATTGTGATAATCTCCTTGAGATTGTGGAGTGAAAAAAAGCATATGGCAGAATTATATAAGGTGTGCCACCGTTTATATATGAGGGATGGGGAATGAATATCCTGTATAATAAAAGGCTAATATGCAAATCGACCAAATGGCATAATGACCAGTCACTATGATGCACACTGACCACCAGGGGGCAGACGCTCAATGCAGGAATTGCCCCCAGGCTCATGGCTGGCTTGTGCAGTGGCGGTGACAGGAGCCTCTCCCGCCTCTGCTGTAGCGCTAAGGATGTCTGACTGACAGTTTAGACCCGCTCCCTGTGAGCCTAAGCTGTCAGTTGGACATCCCCTGAAGGCTCCCAGACTGTGAGAGTGCACAGGCTGGGCTGAGGGATGCTCCTTCTCCCCCAGTGCATGAATTTTATGCACCGGTCCTCTAGATTATATATAGTTACTTTTCTCTTCATAGAACATATTTGGAAAGACACACAAGAAGCTAGTAACATTCGCTTCTCCCAGGGAAGGAAACTAAGTTTTTGTTTGGTTTTGTACAGCGATTAAATTCCCACTGGCCAGGGTGGTGTGGCTCAGTGGTTGAGTATTGACCCATGAACCAAAGTTACAGTTTGATTCCTGGTCAGGGCATATGCCTGGGTTGCAAGATTTCTCTCATCATTGATATTTCTATCTCTCTCTCTCCCTCCTGTCTGTGAAATCAGTAAAAACATATTTTTTAAAAAACCCTTTGCAGGTTGCTAGTCAAAATAATTAACAATTAACACAGCATTGGCATTGACCAGTCAGAACAGATAGTTAGCAATATGCTATACCAGTACATACCGCCTGAATATTTGCTCTCTTCTGATGGTTCAAAAATTGAAGCCATATCAAAAGTATAAATTGAAAAGTTTTCTATTCCTCAAGGGAGGGAGAGTTCTTACATTTTACCCTTTTGAATCTTGACAATTTTTTAATGTTACCTATTCAAAAAAGCAAATCAGTTAAATAGAAAGGAAGGAAGGAAGGAAATGCCAGTTGAGAAAGCCATTGTTGTGGAAGGGGCAGTGAGACTGCATTTTAGGGCCTGTGATTCCACAAGGAAGGGCTGGATTGTGTGTGAGCTGAAGAACAGATGGGGCCCGGGTGTGGCCAGGGCTTCCTTAAAACCTTTTAAGTTTTGTGTCTGTGGCCAAGATAGGCCAGGGCTAGTCCCCGTCTGCCCTTCTCATTTTTCTCTGTCATGCAAGCTCAGGCTGGCCGAGTCTGTGTGGTGGGCCAGAGTTCTCTCTGATTCCCATCTGTCATCCTTTTAAACATGTAATCACTGCATTTAAACCTGAGCACAGACGGTGAGCATTTGTTAGTGTTCTGTCTGTACTGACAGCGCATATTTATTGAATTTGTTTTTCTCCCCTTCACCTCACTTTTAATGGGTTCAGATTTTAATGCCCTCTTCCAGTCCCCATTATTAAAGTAAGTCATGCCATTGTCCACAATTTGGATAATATAAAAGGAAGGTATAAAAAAAAAAAAAGAAAAAGGCAGGAAAATCAGCAGTAATCCCACTTTCAAGAGACACCTGCTGTTTTGTGTGTGTGTGTGTGTTTAATATATTTTATTGATTGTTTACAGAGAGGAAGGGAGAGGGATAGAGAGTTAGAAACATTGATGAGAGACATTGATTAGTTGCCTCCTGCACGCCCCCTACTGGGGATGTGCCCCCAACCAAGGTACATGCCCTTGACCGGAATCGAACCTGGGACCTTTCAGTCTACAGGCCGATGCTTTATCCACTGAGCCAAACCGGTTAGGGCCACCTGCTGTTGTTAATATCAGGATTTTCATGGCTCTTCATGGCTTGTTGGTGTCCATTACCTGGGGCTTTGTTAGAGTTTGACATTGGTCTGGGTGCTTGGCCATTGTTGCTGGCCGAGGAGAAGGGCCTGGACAACGTGTGCTGATTGCATGTCTCTGAATGGCTTTGCTGGCAGTGGTGGTACCAAAGCAAGTGATGGTAGGCTGGGAAGAAGGGGCATTCACTCATTTCAAAGGAAAAATGATTCCTTATTTTTTTAAGGGCTTGACAGATGGTGTGGTTTCGTTTATTAAGACACCGAGACCCCGGGTAGGCACTAGACAGTCCTGAAACATTATTTTTGTGGCACTTGTTTCAGATACATCCGTGGCTTGTGCTAAGGGATCAGAGTGATGCCTATTAGAATTCATCAGACTCTAGTCCCTGGTATTGTGGGCATGGATTCTGCTGCTTTCCTACTTGCTTAGGAAAAGTACTGGCTGCCAGTGGAGCTTGGTCCCTTGGAGGCAAATGCTGGGTGCTGCCCCGTTGCCACTCCGTGTTGCCATGTCACGGGGAGGGGCCACCCTCCTCCGACTGTAAGGAGCCCCTCTGTGTGCTTTTCCTCAGGGAGGAATGGGAGCTGCCCTGCTGTCAGATCCTGACAAGATCGAGAAGGTAAGTCCTGCCCGAGTGAAAGCAGAGGGCCTTGAACATGGCACACTTCCCCCTCGCTTCCCCTTGCTTTAGTGCATCCATCACTCCACCCGGGGTCTGGAAAATGTGTAAAAGGCTTCCCAGTGATGTGGACATTCAGCCAAGTTCAGGAACCCTTGAGCCAGCGTATATCAGCCCTGGAGTTCCTTAAAAGCCCAGGGCTAGGGACAAGTCAGCTGAGAGCCAGGGGTTGTTGGGGGCTGAGGACGCACTTAGAGCCTCCTGCTTCTCTCTGAATATTGATAGAGGCCACCACCAGCCTTTGAAAACAGGCCAGGCCAGGTTCTTATGAGGCAAATTGAAATTTGTCTTCTCTGATTCCCTTCCCTCATTGAGTCTGGTGGCCAGGTTTATAAGGCTCTGGGGACAGCTTGACATTTGCAACCCAGTAATGTCAGCTGCCAAGATATGTGAAGGTGACATTTATGCCATATCATATACGCCTTTTTCGTTCCTCTCTCAGTCTACCAGCTTTCTTGTTGCTCCTTTTAGCTCCTTTGATTTAAAAAAAATTTTTTTTAATTGATTTTTTACAGTGAGGGATGGAGAGGGACAGAGAACTAGAAACATTAATCAGCTGCCTCCTGCACACCCCCCAACTGGGGATGTGCCAGCAACTAAGGTATATGCCCTTGACCAGTATCGAACCTGGGACCTTTCAATCTGAAGGCCAACACTCTATCCATTGAGCCAAACTGGTCTTGGCTTTTTTTTTTTTTTTAAATATATGTTCTTTTGGTTTCAGAGAAGAAAGGAGAGAGAGAGATATATATAAACATCAGTAATGAGAATCATTGATTGGCTGCCTCCTGCATGCCTTCTACTGGGGATTGAGCCTGCACCCTGGGCATGTCCCCTTGACCAGAATCAAACCTGGGACTCTTCAGTCCTCAGGCCAAAGCTCTATCCATTGGGCCAAACTGGCTAGGGCTTTTCATTCTCTATCCTCACTTCCCTCTCTGGGCTTTAAGCCTCCTAGTGCCTCCCATAGGCTATAGTGACTTAGAATAAAGCATCACCAATAAAAACTTAAGCAGCTCACACCTGTGAATTCTTCCCGCCCTACTATCTCTACCTTTTCATTTTTCCCAGGTGCAGACAGGTACACATAATGTACCTATAATGTGCCTATAGTGGATCCTTACTGTTTGTAGACTAATTTCCAAAGTATATTCCAGCATTTATTTCATTTTTTCTCCAAGTCCCTTGAAATAGACAGGGAAGGCACTTGTTACCTCCATTTGACCAAGAATAAGAAAACTAAAGCACAGAGAGAAAACTGATTTGCTCAAAATCACCTATAATAATAAAAATGTAATGTGGTAATTAGACCAGACAGCCAGGCGACCTTCCAGATGAAGCCAGGACAAGCTGCAGCGGTTGCAAGGACCGAGCCCCTTGCATGAATTTCATGTATTGGGCATCTAGTCTATCTATCTAAAAGCCTAAGCGACAGTCTGACCATTTGCCTGATAGCTATAATGTGCAATGACCACCAGGGGGCAGATGCCCCGACCAGTAGAGGTGGGAGTCTGAGTCCTGGTGGAATCAGCTGTAGGTTAGGTTGCTGCTGGGGAACTATCGGCCCCGAATCTGATTCAGGCACACCCTAGACCCCGAGAGGAGGGAGCCCTATTCGGGGTGAGTCACCCGAGAACTGCCCTCCCACAAACCAGGACCCCTCGGGGGATGTTGGAGAGCCAGTTTTGCCCTGATCCCCGCAGGCCAGGCCAAGGGACCCCACCGGTGCACGAATCCGTGCACCAGGCCTCTAGTGTAGCAAAATAAGGAGGCAGAGCTGAGTCTAGAGCCATGGTCTTGTGACCTGTACCCCTGCATCAGTGCCCCCATTCAATGGCATCTTAGGTTAACCTGTAGGGTGTAGCTTATAAGTGTGTAGCCACAAGTCAGTAGACACTTGGACTTAGGAACCTCCAGTCAGACACATCTCTGTAGGATGGAGTAGAAGTGGACAACTGTGGACATCAAACTCATCATTGTTCTTAGGGGAGGGGCCCCAGTAGGCAGTGTTTGCTTCACAACATGTGCGCACAGGCATTTTCATTATCCTCTCACCTCCCGGCTTCTCCCCTCTTGCTGTTGGCTCTGTCCTCTGCGCTGCCCCTCTTTGGGTACCTGCCACAAGTGAGGCAGCAGAGTGACACCCCACCTCCGAAGCTCAGTTCAGTCCGCTCCTTCTGTGTTTGGCTGGTAGTTGGATAGGTCAGGGTGGACTGGTGGCTGGGTTTGCCTCATGGAGGGGAGGTTCCAGGCTTCCACAGTAAAGCCAAATGACCTGGGAATGGTGCAAGGAGTAGATACAGGCTCAGACTTTGCTGGCAAGCTGGGCGACATGGGTGCAAGCTTTGTGGGTCCTCCCAGGCTGGATGTTTTAGGCCCATGATTCCATCTGGGAACATCTCAGGGCCACCGGCAGAAATTTTTTCAAAATAAGGATACTTGGAGTGATGAAAAAAATGTAGAAATAGATAGGATGCTAACGGTTGAGAATTCTATCTACCTCTGGGGTGGACAGGGGCAGTGTGGGGATATCAGTTTTTCGACAAAGCTTCCCAGGTAACTCTGGTGTATCCTCGCTGGATTAAGAATCTCAGTTTTAAAACTTAATTCCATAATATCCTCTCTCTCACCCCTGCTCAGGATTCCCTGGCCCCCTCTCCCCTGCTGCCCAGGGCATCCCCTCTGTGCACACTGCACTTGGGCCATAACTAACAACTGGGCCAGGACTTGAACTTAATTTTCACTGATTCCAAGTCTAAGCTCTCCCGTTCTTCCCACCAACCAAGGGAGTTTTTCCTGAGTCACCCTGTGGCTCTGGGAAGATGAGCCCGCCTGTGAGTAGATGTGTTGCAGTCTGCTTACAAGGTTTGTCGCAGGTTCTTTTCCCCACAGACGTTCACATCACAGAGATGGGCACCCCTGGGATCTGGGAGAGCTTGTCGAGGAGAGTTTCATGCTAGAGCCTGGCCAGAGGCAGACTATAGCTGCCCTTTCCTCTCAGTGTGAACCTTGCAGGTGGCTCGGGCTTTTGGTTACCAGTTTCTTTCCTGGTCCTGAATATGGACATGAAATAAATACTAAAGAAGGTGCTTAGAGCCACTTGATAAAATACATCAAAAGGAAGCTCTGCAAAACAGGACCACAGGCCCGGTCTGCCTCCTGGGGCAGCACATGAGGCCTGTTCTTTCCTGTCATTCCCGGCAGTCTTATCTGGGCCGGCAGGCCTTGTCTTACTCATGATCTGTCCTGCCTGTCAGCCCAGCCTCCTAATCTGATGTCTTCTGAGGGTCCTGCCTCATCCTGTCTCTCAGAAAAAGGCCTCCCCTGGTTCCTGCAGCTTGGCTCTCTGCTGCCCTCATCTGTTGAGAACCAAGACTGGCAGCAGCTCTGCTTGAAGGCAACCCAATTCTTGAAGAGGGCTCTTGGGACCACCTTCCCTCCAGCTTGCCTGGCCTGACATTTCTGGTGAGGGACTAGGATAGCAATGCCACGGACATGCAGTGTCACCTCCATCTCTTTGGATTTCTGACTCTCATGGGGTCTGGTCTTGCTACCTCCCTGACACTTTTCTATATGATTTTCTTGTTCCTTCTTTCAAGTTCTTTACAATTACTGTGCAAAAGAAACACCTTTTAATATGTTGACTATTGCCCTGGCCAGTTTGGCTCAATGGATAGAGCATCAGCCTGTGGACTGAAGGGTTCCGGGTTCAATTCCGGCCAAGGGCATATGCCCAGGTTGCGGGCTCGATCTATAGTGGGGGCCATGTAGGAGGCAGCTGATCAATGATTCTCTCTCATCATTGATATCTCTCTCTTTCCGCCTCTCCCTTTCTCTCTGAAATCAATATATATTATGTTATCTTTTCCTTTGCCAGTTTCATTCCTGTATACCTGATTCCCCTAAAGAGCAGGGTACATGAGGACAAGGCCCAAGACCTATAAAGCCTTCCTGCTCCCTCACTCTTCAGAACAGTAGTAAGGGAGCATTGCCTTCAAGCAGGAAAGAAGCTGTGAGCCACGTGTTCTCAACCAGGGCTAGGCCTCAGAATCATATTGAAGAGGGAGTGTGTTGGGCAGAGCCTTTAAAAACACATATTCCCAGCCCTCTCCCTATAAACTCATTCAGGAAATACCAAGTGGGATCTTAAGCTCTCAGATGTTTGCCCTGACAAAGGATCACTGTAATCTACACAGGCGTGCATGCGGATCCATCATTCATTCATTCATTTTCCAAATAGTATACATACCACTCTGTGCCAGGCGAGGGGCTAGCCTAGAAAGAAGGTGGACTCCTTCCTTCATAGAGCTTACCTGTATGTGTGCAACAGACACCCATGTGGACACAGACATGTCCATGCCATTGGGATACGTGGGTCTGTAGCAGAAGTAATTAATATAGGCCATTGTGGTTATTTGTTCCAGAAGGGGCAGATGCTCTTGTGTTTTCTCTGCAGATCCTCAGCACTCTTGTTAAAGGGACAAGCAGACCTGTGACCTGCAAGATTCGCATCCTACCATCGGTAAGGATGGTGTGTTACATCCGAATGTCCATTTTTGGGGGTGATGTTTATTTGGGGTATCAGTAATTCTTGAGGAGCTGAATTAGGTTTAGAGGAGGGAGCTGGCAGCTGCTTCCTCTGTGGCTTCAGTAACGTCCCTGTGCGGTCCTCTTCCTCAGCTGGAAGATACCCTGAACCTTGTGAAGCGGATAGAGAGGACTGGCATTGCTGCCATCGCAGTTCACGGGAGGTGAGTGGTTGCCTTTCTAGTGACTGACTTGTAGGAAGGTCCTCAGCCATCTTAATGATCCTTTACCAACCCCAGGTGACAGCTAAGGTCTCTTCTACATTTTCAGCCTACCTCTGCCTAGCTCTTTGACATTCTGGTGGTGGTCAAATTCTGTATGGGCTTGCATTTTCCTTTGTTTCATTCATTGAGCATCTACTGGTGGCAGGCACTTCACTGAGCTTTAGAGACAGAGAGAGGAGGAGGAAGGAGAAGTGCCCTTACCCTCACGATGTGTAAATGGTAAAGATGGAATGATTTGCTCAAAATTGCATCATGCAGCCAGGAAGTGGTGGAATTAGAACTCTGACTCTGAATCTCATCTTCTTCCCATTACGTTGAGCAATCGCTGGTCTTTTAAAGGCACTGCCTCTTTTGTCTGCCCCTGTTGATTGCCAGCTGACACAGTGACTGCTTGAAACAGTCCTTGTTTCTGTAGCTGATGCACACTCTGCGGGAGTAGAGGTGTTGCTGAAGGCTACCCTGGGCTTCCCAGTCAGGCTTGTTTCCTATGTCCAGGCTGTGCTTTTGTATAGAATCCCAGTCAGTAGACTTTGGCTAGAATGACCTCTCTTCCCTGAGTGATGTTCCTTTTGGGTTCAGGGGTTTTGAAGGAGGAACAGCCCATTTTTTTGCTGGTTGTGCATCTTCTAGTATTTTCAGAAAATGGAACCCAGAACTCCAACATATAAAATAGAAGAGCAGAGCTGTATTGATGGAAATCAGTAGGGGGAGGTGAAAGGCCATTCCTCTCCCCTCATATACCCTGAGGCAGTAGGCTCTGGGCTCAGACTGCCTGGTTTAATTTTCTTTCTTTCTCTCTCTCTCTCTCTCTCTCTCTCTCTCTCTCTCTCTCTCTCTCTCTTTCTTCCTCCTTCCCTCCCTCCCTTCCTTCCTGCCTTCCTTTCTTTTAATGTTTTTATTGATTTCAGAGAGAGGAAGGAGGAGGAGGGAGAGAGGGATAGAAACATCAGCGATGACAAAGAATCATTGATTGGCTGTCTCCTGCACACTTCCTACTGGGTATTGAACCCCCAACCCAGGCATGTGCCCTGACTGGGAATCTAACCGTAACCTCCTGGTTCATGGGTGACTCTTAACCATTCAGCTACTCCAGCCGGGCCAGACTGCGTGGTTTGCTGCTTGTTGGCTGTGTATCCCAGCTCTGCTGCTTGTTGGTTGTGAAGCCTTAGACAAATCACTTAACCTCTCTGAGTATCATCCTCTGCATTTGAAAATTAAGATATTTCTGCTTTATAAGGCTCCTTTCTACCAGTAGTTGGAAACACTATGAGGAGAGATTTCAGCACCTTTAAAAAAGGACTTTGGCCATCAAAGCTGTTAAGGATGGCTAGCATTGGCTGCTGAGAGTGGGAAAGGGAAGGCAGAGGCTGGGTTGAACTGGGCTTTCTGAGGCCCTGTGGCCCCTGACCTTTGGTTGAGGAATGTAGCAGAGGGGACACACTCAGAAAAGACTTGGGTAAGAGCTGTCTGGTCAGCCACCTTTCTTCCTTGTTCCTGAGCACAGCTTAGGTCAGGGCTCACCTCAACATCTGTCAGCCTCATCTCATCCTCAAGAACTTCTGGCAGTTGACCTTAGAAGGAGGGGACCTCGGTTGTGGTGCTGCCTCCCCTGTGTCTCGTGACAGCCATGGTCTGCCCTGGCTGCTGGGTCTACCCTGGGCCAGGTGCCTCTCCCAGGATCAGCTGTGCAGCTTGGCTTCAGCATGGGCAGCTGTGTGGGAGTGGCCAGTCTGACCAGCAGCAGCTGTTCTAAGTCCTTTAGGGAGGGCAGGACCAGGTCACTGGGGGTAGCATTCTTATGGCACTGTCCCTCATCTCTGGTCAAGGTGAGAGGAAGCCAGGGAAAGGCCGAGTGACCTTGGGAGTCAGGCCACCCACATCAGTCCCCTGCAGCTGTGCCTCACCTGTAGGCCTCCGAGAGCTGGACTTGCCTGCTCAGCAGAGACCTGTGCTGCTCCTGCCCCTCACAGCAGAGGTCATGGAGAGCCATCCACCGCAGCCTGGACCCTGTCCGTGATGGCCACATGACCTTTCTGAGGTTCCGTAGAGAGGGCAGTGGGCTTAATTAATGTAACCCTGTGTGAACTGTGACATGACCTTTGGCACTCAGCCCTCAGCCCGTCATTTTTGTTTATCTCCAAGGAAGCGGGAGGAGCGACCTCAACACCCTGTCAGCTGTGAAACCATCAAAGCCATTGCTGAAACCCTCTCCATTCCTGTCATAGCCAAGTAAGGCTCCCTTCCTTGTCATTGACGTTTTCATGCCGCACCTCACTCCGAGGGGACTTGATCGGGCACATAAAAATGGAAGGAGATGACATTAAAACCTGACCTTTAGGGAAAAGCAAAAAGGGTGGTATGAAAAATGAAGTTGGTAATGAGGCAGGCAAGTGCCTGTCATGTTTCTTGGCTTCTGGTGAGTGGCTGATGTAGGTGTGCAGTTAGGCAGGGGTCCAGGCATTCTGATGGATGTGTTGAGGGCAGGGGTATTCAGGGGACAGGGAGAGCAAGGACCTGGCCACCGAAGCAGGCCCAGGGGAAGATGATGTCACAGGGTTAGGTGTGCAGGATGTAGGGTGAGGAGGCCCAAGTCAGAGCACATAGAGCTATACAGGGTGGGCAAAATAGGTTTTCAATTGTGAGTACATGAAACAAAGAGTTTATTCTTATATTATTTATTAATTATTGTATTATTTCTCATATAAATAACTGTAAACCTACTCTTGCTCACCCTGTGTGGTTCAAGGTTCATAAGGCCAATCACAGTCCAAAGTCCAAACAAGCAATCTGGGCAGCGACAGGACCTGGAACCTAGAGCGGCAGGTGTGAGGTACCAATGACCAGCCCAAAGACTTAGTAGTCAGACGGTGTCCATTTGCTCCTGTGTAGGCCAGTGGGGAGTCCAGAGCAGGATGGCAGGGTGGGGACAGGGAGTTCCAAAGCCCTGAAGCCCTGGCAAAGGCATGCCTGCCTGCTGGGATGGAGGGAGAGAGCGAAGAGTGGGGTTGGTAGCTAGGCCCAGCCTTTCCCAGGCCAAGGAGTTTTAGGGGTGGTCTGGAAAGGGTGGGGCTCCTCAAGGCTCTGGACACTCTTACTGCTTCTCCCCCTGACCCACAAACACACATGCTCTTTCTGGGCTGAGACTGCTTCCTGGATCCTAATGGAACGGACGAAGACAGCAGTTTACAAGGGGGCCCTTGGGGCTGCACGGTGGCAGGAAGGGAAATTGCAACCAAATGGGGCCTCCTTCCTTCCTCTCACGATCATTACTGCATGGCTCCTCTCTAAGGTTTTGACCCAGCCCTTATGGGCACATAGGTGCCCCAGCCTGGGGGGTGAGGGTTCCTGTAATTTCAGTGTCCACTTACAGACCCATGTCTTCAGATGTGGGCTGGCTTTAGCCACTGTTTAGGATGAAGTAGAAGGAAGGTAAAATGTCAGGGATACCTGTTAAGTGCCAGGCATGGTTTGGGCTGCTTTCCTATATTATCTTAGTTAGTGTTCTTGACCCCACAGTGTGTGTGTGTGTGTGTGTGTGTGTGTGTGTGTGTGTGTGAATCTTCAGGCTCCACAGGTGCTCACAGCTGAGCCACACACAGTGAATGGGAGACAGACCTGGGAGTTGCCTTTTTCTGAAAATGCTGGGACAAAGATGGAAACCCCCCCAACCCCCCCCAATCCCTGTTGCCTTTCAGTGGAGGATCTCACGACCACATCCAAGATTATTTGGACATCGAGGACTTTCGACAAGCTACAGCAGCCTCTTCGGTGATGGTGGCCCGAGCCGCCATGTGGAACCCATCCATCTTCCTCAAGGAGGGTCTGCGGCCCCTGGAGGAGGTCATGCAGAAGTATATTCGATACGTACGTCTCTGCATTTTTTTAAAAATATATATATTGGTTTTTTACAGAGGGGAAGGGAGGGGGATAGAGAGTTAGAAACATCGATGAGAGAGAGACATCGATTAGTTGCCTCCTGCACACCCCCTACTGGGGATGTGCCCGCAACCAAGGTACATGCCCTTGACCGGAATCGAACTTGGGACCCTTCAGTCCGCAGGCCAACGCTCTATCCACTGAGCCAAACCGGTTTCAGCTCTGCATTTTTATGAGACAAACATTTCTCCCTGTCTTCCCATTCCTGTAGAAAGCGCATTGGGTCAGCCCTGAGCCACCAGCTGCCAGCTGCCAGCAGCCCTCTTGTTCCTCTCCTTTTCTTTTTCTTTTTTTAAATATATTTTATTGATTTTCTACAGAGAGGAAAGGAGAGGGATAGAGAATCAGAAACATTGATGAGAGAGAAACATTGATCAGCTGCCTCCTGCACACTTCTCACTGGGTATGTGCCCACAACCAAGGTACATGCCCTTGATTGGAATCGAACCTGGGTCCCTTGAGTCCGTAGGCCCATGCTCCATCCACTGAGCCAAACCGGTCAGGACCCTTTCCCTTTCTTTTCAGCTCTGGTCATGCAGCTTTGGCCCCCAGGCTGCAGTATGAACAAGGAGTGCCAGGGAGGCGTGCTCCTAACTACCGCCTTCTAAAGCTTCCAAGGTGTGGGGTCACAGCAGGGACCTCTGGATCCAGGATGCCTTTGGGGCCCCAAACATGACCTTTTTCTCGTTTTCATCCCCACACATACACATGCCTGCACAATGACAGTGGGATCTGTGTCACCGAAGATACCCATGCAAATGGGTTGGCGCCAGAGTAGCCATAACCGGGAAGAGCCGCTGTAGCTGCTGTTGTTGAGAACTGATTATCTCCATAGAGATGTCTCACCTTTCATCAGTCAGAGTCATTCAAAACTCTCCTCTTGCTAATTCTCAGAATGCTTTAACCCCTAACTTAGGGAATAACCTAATGTTAACCCTCTCCTTAGGGAATAGCTTTTCTCACTGGGAGCTTGATGGCAGTGCCAGGGCATTTCCTTGTAAAGGATATTTTTTTTACAAGTTCCCCTACCTGTCCCTTTGGCACAACTTTGGAACGCTGTGGGACTCTGTGGTCAGCCGTGCATGTCTACAGATGGAGGTAGTGAATGATCCTCACATTCTTTTTTTTTTTAAATATATTTCTTTATTGATTTCAGAGAGGAAGGGAGAAGGAGAGAAAGATAGAAACATCAATGATGAGAGAGAATAATTGATTGGCTACCTCCTGCACGCCCCCCACTATGGGGATCGAGCCTGCAACCCAGGCATGTGCCCTTGGCCGGAATCGAACGCGGGACGCTTCAGTCCGCAGGCTGACGCTCTATCTACTGAGCCAAGCCCAAGCAGGCTAGGGCGATCCTCACTCCTTCCGTGAGCTGGGCCTGTGCTGTCACCCAGAGCAGACTTCCACCCTCCTCTTCCATCCTCGGGCTCACACCCTCTGGGAAAGGTCAGGAGCTTCTCAGATCCAAAGACTGCCTATGTCCTCTTCAAGCCCCGGCAGCTGTGGCTGTCATGGCTTGGGGTCTCCCCAGGGCTGGGGATGATAGCAGTCCCTGAGGCCCTTGTCCAGAGCTGTGCAGCTCCTGTCCTCCAGTCTCCCTGGCTCGATGCCGCAGCTGTCATTCGCTTGGTTCTGGGTGTCCTGTTAGGCCAGGTGGTGACCATATTAGGCCTTCCTTCCTCTCACGATTACCACTGCCTTGCTTCCTCTCTAGTGGCTTGGGTCAGCCAGAGCACAGGGGGCTTGCTTCAGCCCAGGTCAGATGTCTAGCTCTTTTGGCAAGTCTGTAAGAGAGAAGAGATGTTCAGTTGTGCTGAGCTTGCTCACTGGGTGAAAGGTGCTTTTATCATTCCTGCTCAGCCTGACCTGTGGCAGATCTTCAAGAGTGTTTATTGTGCTGCCCGGCTGGAGTGGCTCAGTAGGTTGGAGCATTGTCCTTTGCACTGAAACATTGCCGGTTCGATCCCCAATCAGGACACACATGGAAGGCAACTGACTGATGTTTTTCACATCATTTTTTTTTTTTTTAATCCTTCTCTCCCTTCCTTTCTGTAAGCATGTTCTTGGGTGAGGTTAAAAACAAAACAAAGAGCCCTGACCAGTTTGGCTCCGTGGATAGAGCCGAAGCCTGCGGACTGAAGGGTCCCGGGTTCAATTCCAGTCAAGGGCATGTACCTTGGTTGCAGGCACATCCTCAGTAGGGGGAGTGCAGGAGGCGGCTGATCGATGTTTCTCTCTCATGGATCCTTCTAACTCTCTCCCTCTCCTTTCCTTTCTGTAAAAAAATCAGTAAAATAATTAAAAAAACAAAACAAAGAGTGTTTGTTTTCCTTGAGAAAGGGGGTCGCTTTCAAGCATAGGCAGGGCTATTTTTGATCCAGCCAGGTGTTTTTTATCCCAAGTAAGCTGACTCAAGGCCGGCTGGGGCTTACCCACATATCCCTGCTTTGCCCTGAGCAGGTGATGGCACTGAAGACATGGGCCTCAAGCGATTAGAAAAGACAAAAGGCCTCAAGGGGGCAAGGAGTTAGAGGGGGTTCTGGGGAACTGGGGCACCCTTCACGCCTGCTCTCTGGCCTGTGAGGTAGTGCTTCCGCTGCACCTCAGGCTTGTATCGCTCAGTGAAGTGACAAGTAACACATGTGAACATGCTGAGTAGATGGTGCCGTCCTTTACTCTTGTGGAGGAAATCGGAGACAGGCCATTTAAGGTATGGGAAGGGAAGGTACCTGCCATGGTTATAAGGAACAGAAGAATCCCACCCTGTCCTGGGGCTCTTCCTGCCACACCAGAATTTGTCCTGTTCTTCCACCCTGTCCTAGATGATGCCTGGCAGCAGGTCTGTGGTTAATTCCTGCACATCTGGACTTCAGACAGGCTGTCCTGTAGGGAGTGCTCCTGATTGGGGGCTTTGGCTGTGACCCTTGAGCTTTGTACCATTAATTGGAAGATGAGAGGGCCAGGATGGAGGAGGTCCCACTGCCTTGGCTGCAAGCACACTTCCGCCTCAGTGGCAGCAGGTGGGCTCATGTTGGTTCTTCTTCCAGGCCGTGCAGTATGACAATCACTACACCAACACCAAACACTGCTTGTGCCAGATGCTGCGAGAACAGCTGGAGTCACCCCAGGGAAAGTTGCTCCATGCTGCCCAGTCTTCCCGGGAAATTTGGTGAGAGGGGCAGTGGGCTTTCCATCTGTCTTTGCAGGCATTGCCCAGGCTTGACCCTGAGCTGACTCTACCAGGGAACCAGGGACACAGCTTTTGGAGGCAGATGTGCAGGAGTGGGGTTGTGCTACAGCTTTGCCACACAGAAGGGGATACTGTCAAGGCTTTGGAACTTTACGTTTTGGATACTAGGGCACTAGTAGGATGGAGGAATGGAAGGGCTGGACTTGGGAATTCCTGGGGAGGAAGGGGGTTTCCTGGTAACAGATCTATAATCACATGCAATGCCGCCAAGTCCCAGTTATTAAGAGAGTTGGGGGTGCAGAATGGAGCCCTGGCCTGAGTCTACGCCCACATTCTGTCACTCTGCAGTTTGGAGACCACCCTTTGCTCCTCAACTCAGATGGCTGACATTTGGGGCTCTCAAAACCTGACCTAGTATCTGCTCCCACAACTTCCTATTTCCTATTTTCTCCACACCGTTGCTCATACTGGCTTTTCTACCCGAATGTTTTTTCCCCCTCATGTTGGCTGTTTGTATTCTGCCTCCTCCAAAGAAGCCTTTCTGAACCATTCTCACCCCCAGACAACCATCTTTGTGAGTGTCCACCTGTCCTTAAGATGCTTCCTAGAAGAAAAAGCCTTGCCCTCCTCATCCTGGGCTTGTGGTGTTGGTTCTGTCCCTCTGCCACCTAGCTTAACCAGCTTGACCCAGGTGTTTTGTGAGCTCAAATTATACTTTTCAGGAGTATAACTGTTGCTCTGGGTGGAACCTCAGTTTAGATGAGGCCTCACTGCTTGTGGCCGGGGCAGGAAGTGGGGAACCACTCAATGGTCAGGCCTTCGTTTCTTCCTCCTGTGGGCACACATGAAGTCGAGGCTCTGCATGCCTCTGGCCCTTGATCTGGGTAGGTCAGCTTAGTCACTGCTGGCTGGGGAGACCTGCCTGTCTGCTCTTCCTTGGAAGAGAGGCTGGGCTCAGAAGATAGAGGTGACCTTAAGAAACTTTTCCACCCAGCCCTGCCTACAAAGTGGTACAAAGCTCAGTGGCCACCCTCAGGGTCCACATTCACTGTCCATCCCCCAGTCCAGAGTGATCCCAGGGGACGGGGGGTTGCAGGTGCCTTCTGATGGCCAGGTCCTGGAGGTGTTTTGGTGTATATGAGTGGCATTTCTCGGTGGTGGGGCCTTGGTTCCTGCAGTAGTTGCCCGGATGCTGGCTCTACTAAGGGGTTTGCCCCACTTGTCTTGATATAGTGAGGCCTTTGGCCTTGGTGCCTTCTATGAGGAGACCACACGAGAACTGGACTCCCGGCGGGCCGAGTTCCTGGCCAGGACCCTAGAGGAGGCGGAAGAGCCGGCTGAAGAAGCCTCTGGTGTCATTAAGATGGCTGTCAAGTTTGACCGGTGGGTCTCCAGCTGGCCTGAGCTTAGGCCAGGACCAGTGCCTTTGGGCTTCCCCGGGCTGGCAAGCTGGCTGTTGTACATGGTTAGCGACAAGTTTGGGGACCACCGCTCTTTTTGGTTTGGTTACTTGTTCTCAATTTTTAGCCACCCAACAAAGGCACTTTGGAGAAGATAGTCCGTGAGAGCCCAGGCAGAGCTGTCAAGGTTGTGCATGTTGTCCCAAGGGCCACTGGATTCCACCCTTGCCCTGACCCACTCCCCACCTCTCGGGTGAGAGGGCTTCTCTCCTCTGTTCCTGGAAGTCTTTTCCCTTGCCCCGAGGAACTAGCTGCCTACAAGGGGCTCTCCAATAGCAGTGGGACTCTTGTCTTAATCTGGCAAGCCCTGCCCATACCCACTGCCCCTCACCAGCCCTAGGGCGTCCTCTCTAGGCAGATATAGCTTCAGGCCAATTGTTGCCTCAGACTGTGACTCAGCTTTGATTGGGTCCCTCATCCTTGTCCTCTGCAATCTGGTAGCTAAGCCTTTCTCAGGTTTCCAGGCCTAGGCCAGGAGCTAGTTTTGTCTGGCACCGGCTTGGGAGGAGGGGGGTGGGGACAGCTGTTGGGTAGTCACATCCATGGAGAGCTCCTGGTGGGAAGTTGGAACGTAGTGCAGACAGACTCTGAAACCAGAGTCCACTGTGGATAAGCAACAGTGGGTCCTTTTGAAACTCAGCAGACAGAATTAGGGTGTACTAAGCTAGCTTCCTGAGACCTTTGTATGGCTGCCTGCGTTCCCCACTCCCACCCACTCCCCCCAGATCTTGTCTTAAGAGGCAAACCGGACCTTCCTTCTTGGCTGTTAAAGGCTATTTTCCAGGCTGGAGCTCAGAGTGTGGGAGTTCACTTCCCACCTCAATTTCCTAGGCATGCCAAAGCCCATCTTCCCTTTTGGCAGAATGCAGGCTCCAAGTTACTGGTGGAACAGAAATGGGAGGTCTGGGTAATAGGTACAGGAGTCTTATTTTTTAAAAATATATTTGTATTGATTTCAGAGAAGAAGGGAGAGGGAGAGAGAGAAACATCAATGATGAGTCATTGATTGGCTGCCTCCTGCACAGCCCCCACTGGGGATCGAGCCTGCAACCTTGGCATGTACCATGACTGGAAATCCAGCCGTGATCTCCTGGTTCATAGGTTGATGCTCAACCACCGGGCCACAAAGATAGGTGATTCAGGAATCTTAAAGGCAGCAGCTCGATGTTTCTTTCTGTTCCTGTAACTCCTACCAGGAACTAAATAGGGCCCCTGCCGAGAAATGGGTTGGTGATAGTTGGTGGGCCCTGACTACTTCCCCTCTTTTCTTTAGGAGAGCATATTCACCCCAGATCACCCCCAAGATGTGCCTACTGGAATGGTGCCGGAGGGAGAAGTTGGCACAACCCATATATGAAACGGTGAGTTCCTGGCTGTGGCCTGCCCTGCCTTTAGCTCTACAGCATTCCCACAGCTGGGCCTCTCACCCCTAGTACACCTACAGCTTGTACCCTGGACTCCAGGCTGCTTGGCTGGAGCCGGCTTTGCCCTCTGTAGGCACACAGTGGTTACTGGTGGTTGGCTCAGTTGCTAATAGTGCCTTCCCTTTGACAGTGAGCCTCTTGTCTAATTCTTGCTTATCTCATAAAACTGAACTAGACACCTAAGTAAAGGGCTGCCTGGGCTGGTCCCATGGTGTTGCTCAGGGAGGGAAGATGTCTCTGGAAATGGCCAGTTGGCATAGGAAGGATGCTCAGACCTGAAAGTTAGACACGTTTTTGGACCAGGCCTCAGCTAATGCGGCACAGAATTGAGCCCTAGACATGGGACCCTTTGGTGAAAATTTTGAGACAGTGTTGGTTCAATTCCTTTGATCCCTATAACCATCTTGTTTAGGTGGCTCTGTCTCTTCTGGACTGGCCTTCTGACCTCCAAGCTTGTCCCTTCTGGACCGTGTGTCCTCCTCTGCCAAAGTAACATGTCTAAAGCAAATCTGAGCTCTGATTCTCTTGCTCAAGTCCTCAGCAGCTCAGAGCATGAGAACTCCCCCCGCCCCCACCCCCGCCACTCAGCTCTCCTGCCACATCACCTCGTCTCTGCCAGGTGGATCTTCTTTGCCCCAGTCCTTGTCCCCTCTTACCCCTTTGCCATCTGGTGAACTATTTATTTTGGAGGCCTGGCCCATCCAGATGTCAGTAGGAGGAGACTCCATAGTCACGCACAGCTGAGGGCCCTGATGGCCCTTTGCTTAGGTTCATGAGAGAACTGCAGACATGCTGTGGTGGCATTGTCTGGGTATCCATCTCCCCCACCCCCACCCCCCACAGAAGATGTACCACACACTTC
Source organism: Lasiurus cinereus (assembly GCA_011751065.1). Lineage (NCBI taxonomy): Eukaryota > Metazoa > Chordata > Mammalia > Chiroptera > Vespertilionidae > Lasiurus > Lasiurus cinereus. Next base: position 11,517,904 of record JAAGEH010000452.1, read on the forward strand.
TGCTGGGGAGGAGCATGTGGAACATGTAGCTTTTATTTGACTGAGGTGGGAAGGATTTCCTTTTCTCTGCCTTCGATGTGACCTTGCAAGGGGGCCTCCAGGGCTGTTCCTATTGCCCTCATGCAACATCCTTGTTTCCTTTACTCTCTCTCTCTTTTTTTAAAATATATTTTATTAATTAAAAAAAAAATATATATATATATTATTGATTTTTTTTTTTTTTTT
>JAAGEH010000452.1:11518228-11599394 GCA_011751065.1 Lasiurus cinereus
GGCATCCTTTGCTCTCTTTGCACCAGGTTCAACGCCCCCTGGATCGCCTCTTCTGCTCTGTTGTCACTGTGGCTGAGCAAAAGTATCAGTCCACCTTGTGGTGAGTTTCCTCATCAGTGGGCATGAGGCTTGGGGTGGAGGGCCTGCTTGTAGCATTGGCCTGGAAGTTGGGGGAATGGTATACCTGGATAGTGGCATCCTTGGGTTATGACCCCTTCCTCAGTTCAGTCAGAATCTGTGACAAGGGTATTGAGATTAAGGCCTCCCAGCCTCTAGTCCTGCCACCGATGTGCCTGCCTCCCTGCCTTAATGCCCCATCCCTCATCTGCCCAGGGACAAGTCCAAGAAACTGGCAGAGCAGGCTGCAGCCATCGTCTGTCTGCGGAGCCAGGGTGTCCCTGAGGGTCGACTGAGTGAAGAGAGCCTCTCTTTGCACAAGCGTAAGAGGGAGGCACCTGACCAAGACCCTGGGAGCCCCAGAGCTCAGGAGCCAGCAATGCCTGGGGAGCTGTGCAAGAAGCCCTTTGTAACTTTGGGAAGTGATAAAGAGAGCCCCCTGGAAGGCTGGTGATCGCTGTCTTGACCCTGGTCAATGAGCCTGGCCCTAAGATGACCGTGGGTACAGAGCATGAACCAGATGCTATTGGACAACTTGCTGCCCCTGCCTGACAGATGTTAAGAGGTTAGCCTGGGCCATCAGTCTGGAATATGGGCCAAGGAGTGCCCAGTGTACCCATCTCTCCTGGTAGATCCGAGTAGCAGGGCCAAGTTCCCATTACTCTCAGTATTTCCTTTAAAAACAGGGGCTTTTTCAAGTAGCACCTCCCTAACCTGACATTGGTACAGTGCAATAAAGACACCCTCTACCTTCTCCATGGACGGCTGCTTCAGCCTTGGGCATCTTCACACATGGACTAATGGATGAGCCGGCATAATTATTCGACTTCCACCCTCTGTGAAGAGCTGGAGCATCCTAAAAAGTATGAATCTGGGTGGAGGTGGGGGACAGGGTAATCACCTTTAGTGCTCAATGGACTTGAATTGGACCAGGAAGGCAAGACCCAAGAAGCCCATTCTACTGGTGGGAAACCTGAGGCCATGGCCATCGGTTGGCTTTCCCGAAGAAAGAAGATACAGAAGCTGGGGAATGGTTAGGGTTCTCTGGACCTGCTCAGGCAAATTGGGAATGCTGGATCTGAGCTCCAGCTATCTGGAGCTCACACCTATGAGGTACCTGCTCTGGGCAGAGGAGACTGCTGAGGACAACAATTTTGGGCCCTTGTGATTGCCCGCCCACGCCACTGCCCCGCCCTCCGCCCCCAGCATCCCGTTTGGGCTGGAAGGAAGTGGCAGATGCTCTTTAATTTCCTCCTGGCAGTGAGAAGCAAACAAACGGCTACCACAACTCAACTCCTTGTGAGGCCACCCACGCTTACGGGGAGGGGCATTTTGACCAAAGGTCCCTGCCACTCCTGCTTCCTCAGCTGTAAACACGCTGCTTCTCCTCCCCCTTTCCAAGCTCTGTGGGAAGGGGGATTCCCCTCTGGACCAAGGAGATGCTCCTCCCATCTTCCCAGGGTCAGGTCCCTGTGCCAGCCAGCAGCCCCTGACCCAACCTGAGCCAAGGGTTGGGCGGCTGAAGCCTCTGATTCAGTCCTGGGGCTGCCTCTCCCTGCACCCGCATTGCTCTTCTGTGTACAGATAAGGATACCGCTCTATCACACTATGCCTCCCACAGTCCATGGCTTTCTGATGTTGGGCACGTCCCTTCTAGTTCTGGGGTCAAGGGTCCTTCCTCTAAGAGTGGAATCAGCTCCTCTCTGCCTGCTTAAGGCTGGCTGGAGGATAAATAGGCTACCCTGTGATAGGGTACTACGTGGCTAATGGTTCACTCTGATGAGCCTGCCCTAACTAACTGCCCAAATCAGTGCTCCCAGAAAAGAGACCCCACCCAGGAGAGTGACTGAGGCTTAGTCTGGTCTAAGCTTTAGGTACAATTTTTTATTTTTCTTACATAAAACTGTCTTCGTAAAAATGCCCCATTCACTTTTCCTTATACCATGACTGGAACAGGCAGTCAGTGAAGCCCCAATGGACCTCCCCCTAGCCCCCAGGCATCCTGAGCCAGTCAGAGCTTATGGGAGGACCCTTGAAGATTCACTTCCTCAGTAGGGTTGGGTTTTGTCCTCCAGCCTCTGCCCACCATTGTGGTTTCCTGGGGAATTCCCTTCTCTGGTGGGGTTAGATTTATTTTGGGGCTATCGAGAAGGAAAGGCAGAGGTAGAGGTCAGCTACTAAGAGGCTGAAGTGTGGGGACTTTGAGGGCCCAGGAGAAGTACTGGGGAGAGGGTCATTCCCAGGCGAGCAGGTAGGTAGGGGCTAGTACATGTTCCATGCCTAAGGATGTCTGACAAAGATCTCGGTTAAATATGTCTCGTTTTAGCATACCTCAGTGAGGCCCACCTGGTCCCAGGTTGACATGCCTAAGACCTGGGACTTAGTGGAGGGCCCAGTCAGGTCTGAAAGCTCCAACCACTGTTCTCACCATGCCCGCCTTAAACGAGGGCCTCTTAGACACCCAAACCCCTCTCTCGGCTAGTGGCCACAATATTTATCCATCTATTCTAGCCGTCTTGATTGAGGACTTCCTCCTAGCTCATCACATTTTGGGGACAAATGATTTTTCTAAGAACGTGAGAGAGAGGGATGAGTGAGGCTAGAGAGGGTGGCAGGTCTTCCAAAGACCACAGCCAGAAGACTGGCCTTGGTGCAGATGAATGGGGAACTTCTTACCCCCGCAGTCCTGCACTTAGTTCTTTCCAGGTGTCCCTCTTGCTCAGAACTCTTCCATGGCTCTTCACTGCCCTCTGGATCAAGTCCAAACTCCTTAGCCTAGTGTTTGAGGACAAAGTGCTGACCCTGTCCTCTCTGCACCCTATGCTGACTTCAGCAACTCACTTTCTTCAGTTGTAGACTGGAGCCGCTCAAGGGCAGTCCTCGTGTCCCTGATGGCCAGCCTTGTCCTGAGGTGAACAGGCATAGAAAAGTATCAGCCCTCGCTGGTTTGGCTCAGTGGATGGAGCATTGGCCTGTGGACTAAAGAGTCCTGAGTTTGATTCTGGTCAAGGTCACATGTCTGGGTTGCAGGCTCAATACCCAGTAGGGGGTGTACAGGAGATAGCTGATCAGTGATTCTCATCATTGATGTTTTTATCTCTTCCTTTCCCTTCCTCTCTGAAATCAAGAAAAAATATATTTAAAAAGTATCAAACAAGAGATGTGTGGGATGTAGAAAGTTTTCTAAACTCTGACTTTCCTCCAAGTCTTCTGTTCCCTCTAATGTGGAATAAGGGGGTCTAGACTGGACTAAGCTGTCATCTCATGGCTCAGAGGCATCAGAGCCTTCAACAAAGGGGCCTCAGAGCCAGGCCTGCAGCAACTGATGAAAAAGATGGCTTTACCTAAATCTCAGGCCTGGCTGGTGTTCACAGGGGAGGGAGAGAAAGCTTGAAGAGACCTACAACTAGCCCAGACTAGGGTTCTGTCTACTGCACTGGTCCCTTGAGCATCCTGGTTTCACAGGACTCTCAGAAGGCTGGAGGTGAGTCAGATGGCCTCCTGCCATCTTAGAGAGTTTTGGAGCTGGCCTGAGGAAGAGCCCATCCGGGAGGTCCTGGGCTAAACTGAGGAAAAGGGGTGGAGAGAGTTCTTGTATTGTGTGTATGTTGTGGTGGGGCCCTGTCACAGCCTGCAGAGCTTCCAGCCATTGCTGCCTTTCTTACAAAAGACATTCTTCCTGAAGTTTCTGCCTACTCCTGCCCCAGCTCTCCTCACTGCATGGCAGAGTTCTCAGGTTCCTCCAGACCAGAAATCTCCCCCAAGGCCTGATTCCTAAGTTTCTCCAGTGCAGTGGCTGAGAACACAGCTGCATCACCCAGCATTTGATGGATAGGGGAATTTTTCAAGCCATCTACAGCTTTTGTGGTCCCTTCCTGTCCGTGGGGCAGACAGGCTCAGTCTCCCTTTTGCCTTTCTCCTGGCCTGGCTAGCTGAGTCATTGTTTCAGGTAAAATCATGTCCGGAGGACAGAGAGGCTAGAAAAAGGTCTATTTTCACCAACCAGATGATAACCTGGGAGGTATGTATGTGTGCGGGGACAGGGGACACATCCTGAAGTTGCATTGTTTTATGGGGAGAGGGAGGTAAGTTGGGACAACCTTCTGGGGCCTTTCACTATACCAGGGTCATATTACATGTGGTGCTAATGGGCAGGCCAGCCATCCATCTGCCTGGGGCCGAAGGCTTTGAAAAGTTAATGTGGCTTTTGGCCTCTAAGTTTTACACTCAGTTCCTCAAGGTTGGAGATCCTTTGAAATCAGGACATCTTATTGGGAGGAAGTTACACCCACTTAATGCCATTTGCTCCCTCTCTTTGACTACTGTTATTCTCTACTGCTTTTTCAACCTCTCCCACTTTCAGCTTAACCTAGTGATTCATTCAGAATTCTGAACATGGAAGTACCCTGTTCTAAACCCTTCTGTGGCTCCCTTCTGCCCTCAGCATCAAGTCCAGATACCCTGCAGTGACCTGCAACACTATCTTCTCACTGCAGTTACTTTTTTCCCGTTATATATGCTTTTGGTTAATTCTCACCCAAGGATATTTCCCCCGTTGATTTCTAAAAAGAGTGGGAGGGAATTGGTGGTGGGAGGGCGGGGTTGGAGAGACAGAGACATCAATTGGTTGCTTCCTGCATGCTCCAACCTGGGCCAAGATTGAACCTGCAACCCAAGTACGTGCCATTGACTGGGAATTGAACACAAGACCCTTCAGGCTGATGCTTTAACCACTGAGTCACTCTGGTCAGGACTCACTGCAGTTACTTTTGGTCTCCAAGACTGGAAATTATTCTCTGCTGGAACCATCTTTCTCACCTCCTGTGCCACTCTCCAATCCATACTTAGACCTGTGGAGAATTTGTAGCCAGCGGGATTATGAACCTCTGAGCTCTTGGCACAGCCCTAATCTCGACAGTGATTAAAGATTTGCTGGCCTCTCCCCCACCCCTGAAAGGACATTGATTCCTCTCTGAGTCCGCACTGGGTTCCTCTGCAACGCGCGTTCGTACGGATGCTAACGCCCTGTGGTTCTGGAGCTAGCGGAGTTGGCCACCTCCGCTCGCCCAGCTCCGCGTCCATCCTGGGCCTTGGAGCAGCTGTAAGTAAACAAGCCAGCTTCAGCGTCCCTGGGCACTGCCTCCGTCCCAGGCCCCAGGAGGAGGCGTCTTGGATTGTCTCAGGGGAAGACTAGCTTGCTGGGGAGGAGCCCCAAGAGAAAACGGTTCTTTACTACAGTGTCAATTCCCCACTAACAGCACGATCCCTCCCGCTTTCCGGTGCCCTGGGACGCAGAGGTCACTAGTCCATGAGTGCGGCCCGTTCACGAAGGGCTTCCCAGCTTCCAGCAGAGGACAGACTGCCCATCAGGCTCTGCCGAGGCCTCGAATGCGCCGCCGAGTGTGCTCGAGGGAGCAGCTGCCAGGCGGGCTCACGGGGGCAGACAAAGGCGCAGCCTAGGAAGTGCGGGACCCGCCCAGGAGGGGTGGGCCTTACAGCGACGCGAAGCTCCGACTCAGGACGGGTCGGGCTGCCCAGGTCTCCGGCTTCGCCCCGTCCAGGCTCCGTCGGGCTATGGACTTTACACCCGGGTTGCGCGGGCCTGCCTTAGAAGTTGGGACGGGAAGAGAGGCCAACTACAACTCCCAAGAAGCAGCAGGGCTCGTCCGCGCTCCGCGGTCACGTGACTTCCTTCTCCGGGAGACGAGGTCAGGCAGTAGGCGGGTGAAGGGGCGGGGCCGTCGTGTTAGCTCGAGGCGCCAGTGGCCTATGGGCGGCGCGGTCAGACGAGCGCGCGGGAGGGGGCGGGGCCGGGCGCGCGGCTGGGCGCGGGAGCGCGCCGGCGGCGGCGGCGGCGGCGGCGGCGGCGGCGGCTGTTGCAGGGCGGGGGATGTCGACTTGGGCGACGGTGGCGGCTTAGGCTGGCAGCGGCGGCCGCTCCTGGTGCAGTTCGGCGCGCGGCCAGCTCTAAAGTCGGAACGGAACGCTCGGCGTCGCGGTCCCCGCCCGGAAAGTTTGTCGCGGAGCCGCTACCTTCTGGCTGGCGCGACCCGGCATGAAGCGGCGCTGAGGAGCTGTCGCCGCTGTAGCTGGCCCCCGTTGCCGCCGCCGCCGCCGCCGCCGCCGCCGCCGCCTGAGGAGCCACAGCACCCTGGGCCACGCCGATGACTACTGCAAACTGTGGCGCCCACGACGAGCTCGACTTCAAACTCGTCTTCGGCGAGGAAGGGGCGCCGGCGCCGCCGCCTCCGGGCTCGCGGCCTGCAGGTGGGTGCCGGGCCGGGCGGGACGGAGGAGCGTCCGTGCCTCCTGTGGCTCGCACGAGCTCAGCCTCCCCCTGGTCCTTGGGTCGTCCGGGGTCCGGTAGCACGGTCCTGCGTGCGTGTGGTGAGTGAAGAGCGGATTTAAACCGCTGAGGAGGCGTGTGGGTCGCCAGAGACGTGGAAGTGGCGCGGGCTGGGCTTGTAGCGGACGCACCAGGGGGGGAACTCGACGCCGGGACGCCCGTGGCCGGTGGGGACTCCTGGGTGGTGGTGGGGGGTGGGGTGGGGGGTTTGGAGGCCGAGGGTCGGGGGGCCCCTTGCCCAAAGTGGCTTCTGGCGTCGCTGTTTGGCCAGCGTGGTGCGGAGAAAAATGCGGTCCCTGGGAAGTTGTAAGCTCACTTTTTTTTTGTTTTTTTTTTTTTTTTATTGATTTTTAGTCTTTAAAATAAAAATCTTTATTTGGGAGATGCGCATTCTTCAAGCGTTAGGAGCTCTCTGACGTTGGTGCGCACGCCTGGGAGGGAAGTCCGCTCCCCTGGGGCGAGTCGGTGGTCCCTGTTACCTCCAAGTGTAACTGGTAACGGGGCTTTCTGGAAACGAGGCTTCTTCCCTAAGCAGCGTGTCTCTCGGGAGGTGAGAAGAAAGTGGGGGGTGCTCTGTTCCTAAATGGTGGAAAGTCCTGGAGGTCGACTTTAAGGAAAAGTTCACCCGAGAAGATGTTTTGAAGGAGGTCGCGAATGGGGGGAAAGGCTGGGGCACCGTCACCCAGGGAGGGCAGACCCGTCGGGAGATAGAAACAGGGTGGCGGGGGACGCAGAGCTTCTCCCGTGACCTGGTTTTCAGCACGGCGGTTCGTGAACTTCACGTTCCCTGTTACATACGAACTTTAAAGGGGAGGTGGATTAAGACGCATGCCTGTTTTATTCTTTAACGGGTATTGGGTGAATTGCTGCATATTCATATTGATGCTCGACAGGGTTCTGTAGCGTCTGCCTTGGAAAACATTGGAATGTGAGTCATAAGGATGCTCGGGGTTGTGTTTTTATTTTTTTTTATCAGTCCTCTTAGTCTTCACATGTTAGATGTCTTTCCAACCTAATGAATAATTTACGATAGTTCATTTCAGTTCCACTGACATCATTCGCGCACCTATTCTGTCGAAAGGACTGTTAGGTCACTTTGTAGTGTTGTGATAGATGGAGAAAGGACCGATGCCCCTCAAGGAGCTTGGGAAATGGGGGTTGTGGGGGGCCACATACCCAAATAACTTTGCTACTGGACCACAGGCAGACTGAAGGGTGGTTCGGTTATAATGGAGGTAGACAGGGAGAAAGTTGCGTTTCTGGGAGATGGTGGCATGGAATTGTGCTTAGATTATTGAGATTTAACAAAATACAAACTGCTTTGAATGTGTATTTTCATTGAAAAGAAGGTAAACAGTTGGTGATGTCAGCAAACTTTAACGGGCACAAACTTCATTAGAGCACATTACATGCCAAATATACCAAATATATGATCAGTAAAGATGTTAACCAGGCTGGGGTCTAGATTAAACAGCAAACAAAGGAAGGCAGCCCAGAGTCAGCTGGGATATCGGGATATAGACAAGTCACAAAACTGAGTTTATCTGCAGTTATCAGGATTGATCAGCTCAGGGTCTATTTCTAAGGTCTTCTCAACTCAGCACTACCCCAGTAAACAAACAAACAAACATAAATAAATAAATGTATGTTAATGAAACATAATGAATAATAAAGGAGTATCATCATGTAAATAGGAATTTATATACATCTAAAATATTGAATAACATTTAAAACCCATCAAAACAGCTTTTTTAGAAAATATTTTTTTATTGATTTCAGAGAGGAAGAGAGAGTGAGAGAGAGAGAAACATCAGTGATGAGAGAGAATCATTGATTGGCTGCCTCCTGCACACCCCTGCAAACTAGGGATCAAGTCAACAACCCGGGCATGTTACACCCACTTAAAACCATGACTTCCTCGTTCTTAGGTGATGCTCAACTACTGAGCCATGCCAGCCAGGCAAAACAGCTTTTTAAGAAATGATTGAAAAAATATTTTTAAAAATTGAATTGTAGAGAGAGAGGAAGGGGGGGAGAGAGAGAAACATCAATGTGAGATTGAAACATTGATGGGGTACCTCCTGCAGGTCCTCTATTGGAGATGAAGCCTGAAACCTGGGCATGTGCTCTAACCGGGAATTGAACTGATAGCCTTTTGGTGCATGGAATGATGCCCAAAAAACTGAGCCACACTGGCCAGGACCAAAAAATGATTTATATTTATTTATTTTTGCCAAAAAATCCCAAATGATTATATTGATATCAATATGGGTCTTAGAAGGAGTTAAGGTTTGACATTTAATTTATAACTAAAATTCCTAAAGTTAAACTTGAGCAATATTATTTGTGACAAAAAAAGGTTCACTTTAAAATCTAGTAGCGCCGAGACCCGTTTTGCTCAGTGGATAGAGCGTCGGCTTGTGTACTGAAAGGTCCCAGGTTCGATTCCGGTTGGGGGCACATCTCCACTGTGGGGCGCACAGGAGGCGGCTGATCGATGTCTCTCTCTCATCAATGTTTCTGACTTTCTGTCTCTCTCCCTTCCTCTCTGTAAAAAATCAATAAAATATATTAAAAAAATAATCTAGTAGCTACATTTTAAAAGTTTTTTTTTTAATTAAGGTGAAATGCATTTCATCATTCACAATGTTGTACAATTACTACCTCTAGTTCATATATATATTTATTTATTTCAGAGAGAGGAAGGGAGAGGGAGACAGAGATAGAAACATCAATGATGAGAGAAAATCATTGGTGGCTATCTCCTGCACACTCTTACTGGGGATCCAGCGGGTATCCAAGGCATGTGCCTTGACTGGGGATTGAACCATGATCTCCTGGTTCATAGATTGATGCTCAACCACTGAGTCACACCTGCCAGGCTAGCTCCAAAATATTTTCATCACCCCAAAAAGGAAACCCTGAACCCATTAAATAGTTGTTCCTCATTCTCCCTGACCCTCTCCCAGTTCCTGGTAGTCCAGTCCTAATCTGGGATCTGTGTGGATTTACCTCTTCTGGACATTTCACATAAATGGAATCATACATATGTGACCTTTTGTATCTGGCTTCTTTCACTTAAATTGTTTTTGTGGTTCAACCATATTATATTGCATTCCTTTCTATGGCTGAATAACATTCTATTGTATATATTCCCCAATTTGTTTATACATTCATCCATTGATGGTGAATAGTGCTGCTGGGAATACCTGGCAGCTAGTTTTTAAATTCTCTTGAGAAGGACATATTATATATTCAGAGAATTTTAAAATTCTCTTTAATTTAAATTCTTTTGAGAAGGATATATTATATATTCAGAGCTAAGTTTTAAAAATTAATGACTCACAAAATTAGTTTTCATTTTAATAAGCATAATTACGAGGGTAGTTTGAAAAAACTAAGCTGATTGACTGCCATGGTTTTAAGATCATAATATGCAGTAAAATGGGTCATGAGAATAAAATTGCTTGGTAGAATTCAGATCAGTATTGGGTTATATCAGTATTTTTACTAATTTTTGGATTCTCTTCCTCATTAGAATGGAAGTTCCATGAGGGCTCTGGTATTGTCTATATATTGTTGGTACTTGGTATTATCAGTACATACAGTGCCTTTAACACAGTAGACACACGATATTTGGAGAATAAAACTTGTGTTTTGAGTCAGTGCTCACTTTTTTGTGTGGTAGAGGATGTTGATGAGACTTGTTTCAGTTCTTTGGCTTTTATTGGTCAGATCCATAAGGCAGTGGATCTTGGTCATTTTGGGCTGCAGGTTTTCCATTTCTGAAGATTTGAGAGTACTTGTATCACATCTAATTTCCATTTAGGAGATTTTTGAAAAACATTTGGGGAGGGGGTTAGAGGTTGGAGACTGAAGACAAGTCATAAGGGCTGAATTTAATGAATGTCCTAAGAATGTACTTGTTAAAGTATAAAGTAGATGATTTGATACTTGATAATGTCAGATACTTTTGTGACTGACTTAAGATTTTTGCTTACTGAGATGTTTTGAGATTTTTCCATTAAAGAAAATTTACAACCCTAGAGTCTTTAGCTTTTTCTTTGTTTTATACTATGAGGACAGTGCTAGCTTTGATTTTTTTGTAAAATATTTTTTGACCACCTGGTTCATGGGTTGATGCTCATCCACTGAGCCATGCCTGCCAGGCGTAGCTTTGATTTTTACAGTTAAAAATGAACCAGGCTGCCCTAGTGGGTATGGCTCAATGGATAGAGCATCCGCCTGCAGACTGAAGGGTCCCGGGTTTGATTTCAGTTAAGGGCACATGCCCAGGTTGCAGGTTCAATCCCAATTAGGGGACGTGCAAGAGGCAGCCGATCATTGATTCTCTCTCATTGATGTTCTATCTTTCTCCCTCTCCCTCTCCCTTCTTCTCTGAATAAAAAATATCTCAAAAAATGTTTACAAAAAAATCAAAGCTAGCACTGTCCTTGTAGTATAAAACACATAAAAAGCTAAAGACTCTAGGGTTGTAAATTTTCTTTAATGGAAAAATTTCAAAACATCTCAGTAAGCAAAAATCTTAAATTGGTTCTCATCATTGATGTTTCTAGCTCTCTCTCTCCCTCTCCCTTCCTGTCTGAAATTAATAAATATATAAAAAAATGAAGCAAGCTATTTTGTTTCATCTTTCTTTTACTAGATACCTAGCTTCACAATGAAGATAGACCTCAATAATAGAGAATTTAAAATTGGCAAGTGTTTGATGTAGTTTATCAACATTATTTGCCATTATAAAGGCTATCTTTTGATGCTCTTTATTAGTGTATACTGATTGTATATCTCTAAGTTAATTTAATGTTATATAAATCTTTACAAATTCAAAGTTTTATTTTCAGGGTTTGTTCATTATTAAATATTGACTTTCTAGTATATTGTATATAGTATCTTATCTACTGCCACTTTTTAAAAGGGGAGAAATATCTTAGATACAATACGTATTTTTAATATGTGTACTTTTGTCAATATCACTTTAACATCCATCTTTTTCATATGCAAAGTTGAGTTATTCCTAGATCATTGTCTGATCTTTAGTCTGTAGTGTTTTACTTCGTTTAGTGCTTGGAAATCTAATTCATGTGTTCTTTATAATCTACTGTCTTAGATAAATTTATTTTCTCATTTTTCAGTTTTTATTGATATTTTTTACTCAACAGTTTTGCTTTATCTTGTGTTAAATGAGGTAATGTACTACTTAAAGCTTTTGACACAGTTCTTGGTCTAGTGGTGCTCATTTAGTGGTGGTAGTTAACATTTCTTTAAAAAACATACATATGCCCTAACCCCGTGGTCGGCAAACTGCAGTTCACAAGCCACATGCGACTCTTTGACCTCTTGAGTGTGGCTCTTCCACAGAATACCACGGGCTGGGCGAGTGAAGAAGTGGCGTTAGAAGAAGTTTAAGTTAAAAAAATTTGGCTTTCAAAAGAAATTTCAGTCGTTGTATTGAAATTTGGCTCTGTTGACTAATGAGTTTGCCGACCCTGCCCTAACCGGTTTGACTCAGTGAATAAAGCTTCAGCCTTCAGACAGAAGAGTTCTAGGTTCGATTCCATTCAAGGGTACATACATACCTTGGTTGAGGGCACAACCCCAGTAGGGTGTGTGCAAGAGGCAGCTGATCGATGTTTCTAACTCTCTATTACTCTCCCTTCCTCTCTGTAAAAAAATCAATAAAATATATTAATAAAATAAAAATAAAAAACATACATATAAAAAACTGGTGATAGGTTATTTTTAACCTTCTCTTTCCTAGACCTTTTTCCCTATATTAAATGAAAACATATTGTAGAGCCAGTCATTTAAATCTTACTTAGATAAGTTGGAATATGCATCATAGACATTTTCATTTTAATCTCTTAATTCTGTTATTTTTTTCAATTTTGCCTTCTTTCTCATATCTTAGTGTAAATATAAGAACTGATGGTCATTCACTTTTAGTTATGTTTTTCTACTTTCTTGAATGAAGTTATTATTGACTCAATATGATGTAAAGGTGGTTGATTTGCAAACCATACTAAGTATAATTGGATATTTAAATCAGTATGAAAAAAGGGAAGTTGCTTGTAATGGTTTCTTATAGAAATTTAATGGTGTAGTTGTACAGTGCATTAGGTATTGTGCAGGAGGATTTAGTTATTGCTGAGCCTTACTTTCATACTATAGGTCAGCTTTTTCTTTAGACTTGAATGCAGAGAGAATATGTACTAGGTGATTGAGTCAATGATAAACTTTCACTATTGAATTTGGAAGAATTTTTATTAAAATTTTTTTTTATTGATTTCAGAGAGGAAGGGAGAGAGAAAGATAGAAACATCAATGATGATAGAGAATCTTTGATCAGTTGCCTCCTGCATACTGCCTGCTGGGGATCAAGCCTGCAACCCAGGCATGTACCCTTAATAGGAATCAAACCTGGACTTTTTGGTCCGCAAGCTGATGCTCTATCCACTGAGCCAAACCAGCTAGGGCCGAATAATTATTTTCTATTATGTTTTTTTTGGTATTTTTTTTTTTTTATGGAGGTAGAACATGCTCCTGGGGGTTTTAGTAGCATTTTGTGATGGAGAAAGTGAAGTGTTGCCAAAACTGGTTTGGTTCAGTGGATAGAGCGTTGGCCTGCGGACTGAAGGGTTGGGGTTCGATTCCGGTCGGGGCATGTATCTTGGTTGCACGCCCCATGGGGGGCGTGCAGGAGGCGGCTGATCGATGTCTCTCTCATTGATGTTTCTGACTCTATTCCTCTTCCTTCCTCTCTGTAAAAAATCAGTAAAATATATTTGAAAAAAAGTGAAGTATATTTTAGTGAGTATGAGAAAAATTGAAAAAAATTCCATGTCATAATGTTTTGTTGAGAGTATTGCTATGTAAGAGCATTTCCATGCCTGTGTTTTCTTAGATTTCCCCATTTGCCTATAGAGAAGAAATATTTGGGCATATATTCTAAACTATTTGCAGAGGTAGTTCTGTAATAATTTTATTTGATGATAATAATTAAAACTTGGGTATTAATGTACATGACCAAGAAATTGTGTGTGTGTGTGTGTGTGTGTGTGTGTGTGTGTTTATCTGTTTGTCTGGTAAGCCCTGTGTCTAAGGGCATTTAAATATTAATTTAGAGTTAAGTTGTAAAATCAACTTATTATTATGACTTGTCTTTTTCTGGCAACCAGTAATATTTGTCGAAAATTACATGTATTTCAAGCTTTGCTTTTGAATGTTGCTCTTATGTTTATTTTTTTTTACAATATAGTTTTATTGATTTCAGAGAGGAAGGGAGAGGGAGAGAAAGATAGAAACATAAATGATGAGAGAGAATCATTGATTGGCTGCCTCCTGCATGCTCCCTACTAGGGATCAAGCCTGCAACCCTGGCATGTGCCCTTGACCGGAATTGAACCCTAGACCCTTCAGTCGGCAGGCTGACGCTTTATCCACTGAGCCAAACCAGTTAGGGCTTATGTTTATTTTTTCAATGAGGTCTGATCAGAAAGACATTTTTGTTAAGAAAATGTGGAATTTGTTTTTCTTGAGGGAAAGCAATGAAATACTGCTATATAAAATGGAAATCTTTTAATAGCATATAATGAGTTGAAAGTGTCCTTTATTTTCCTTCTTAGTATTGAGGAGTTGATCATTCAATATGGTGGTGTTTTATTTTATTTTTAAAAATTATTTTATTATCTGTTTGTATTTCAACATCATTTTTTTTTTTAAATTCTCACCCAAGGGTATTTTTCCATTGATTTTTAGAGAGAGAGAAAGACAGAATGAAATATTGATGTGAGAGAAACATCGATTGGTTGTCTCCTGTGCTTGTCCTGGAGCCTGCAACTGAGGTACATGCCCTTGACCGTAATCAAACCCCGGACCCTTCAGTCCGTAGGCCATGCTCTATAGTTTTATTTTTAATAAAAGGTGGGATTGAGGAAGCCATAATACAATGAAGTCATTTGCATTACTCTTAAGAGAAAGAGATAGGAAACCTGAGTAAGTGGAGCCTCATTTGATAGTAAGCGGTAGTTTGCTCACAGCAGTAACATAAATAAGGGAGGTGTTGTCTAAAGTTGTCCTGGTGCTATCAGCTGATTTCTCAACAAAAATGATGCAGGCCATACGGGAGTGGCAAAAAATATTCAACGTGATGAATAGCAAGAACCTACAACCAAGAATACTCTAGCCAGCAAAGCTATCATTTAGAATTGAAGGGCAGATAAAGAGCTTCACAGATAAGAAAAAGCTAAGGGAGTTCATCAACTCCAAACCAGTATTATATGAAATGCTGAAAGGTACTCTTTTAGAAGAGGAAAAAGGTAAAAGATAAAAATTATGAACAACAAATACATAGCTATCAACAAGTGAATCTAAAAATTAAGTGAATTAAAAATTTGATCAACAGAATAAACTGGTGAATATAATAGAATCAGGAGCACAGAAAGATAGTGGACTGATAATTCTCAGGGGGAAAACGGGGAGGGGTGTACAGGGAGTGACTGGACAAAAATCATCAATGGGGGGGAGGGAATGGTAGAGGGAGAGGTGGGAGCCGGGTGGAGGGGAGCTATGGAGGGGAAAAAAAGAGAGACAAATGTAATAATCTGAATAATAAAGATTTAATTAAAAATAAAAAAAAACTAAAAAATAAAATAAAATAAAGTTGTCCTGGTGGGTCAGGGGAGCAGACACAGCAGACTTGGCAGTAAGCCTGGCTTCTAAAACAAAATCCAAGTCATCAAATTTGCCCAGGCATGCCATAGGAGGTTCAAGTAGCAGTGGAATTTAAGAGTGAGTTTCTTCAGGGAGGCTTAGGAAAATCACAATCAGGAGCAAACTTTATTAATAGCCATAAATTTAATTCAAACATAGCATGTGTATGCATATATTTATGCATATTTGGTAGTCCTATATAATAAAAGTCTAATATGTAAATTGACCAAACGGCAGAATGATTGGTTCCTATGATGTGCACAGACCACTAGGAGGCAGACACTCAAAGCAGGAGCTTCCCCATGCCCGCAGGCCCTGACCGGCAGTGGCTGGGGTCGGGGCTGGTGAGCAGGCAGCAACAGGACAGCCAGGGTGGTTGCCAGTGGGGTTGGGGGGAGATCACCCTGCTGGTTGCCCCACAGATGGGTCCTGATTGCCAGCCAGGGCAAGGGGCCTTACCTGTGCATGAATTTTGTGCACTGGGCCTCCAGTGTTTATATAAATACATTGCATGACTCTCACCTGTTTGCCTCACTTTGGTAAATTTTGGAAGAAAAGAACAATTGGACCTGTAAGATTTGTAGAATGGCCTACGAATTGTCTTTGAATTGACAGCTGAAATTTAATTGTTGGGACATTTTTAATTAAGATACTGGTATTCTTACGTGTAAGGTTAGGTATGTTAGATTCAAAGGCCAACATGGGCCAAATAAGCAAGGTTTAATTTATGTGGGCCACAAAACAAAAGCTAAATTTTGGTAGGAACATAGGTTTATTTCAGTAGAGACATGCTGAATACAAAGGGCTGAAGTAAATGAGTAATTGTTAACATAAAATAATAGAATATTTTAATAAAAAGTAATATTTTTTCTTGAACATTAACTTACTGGGCACTGAATAACTACACAAATTAATAATGTAACACAAGTAAACCTATTTTTCATGTTCTCTGAAAGTGAGATATTTCCTGTTGCGCACATCAAACAAATCATTCCAAGGCTAATGACATGGCAATAGGCTGCTAAAATATTCACTGATAGTATTAGTGGAGAGAAATGTTGCGTCTATGCATAAGGCGCATAAGGGAAATGAATGCAACATAATTATAGTAATCAGTCATTAGCGAACTTTGTAGTTCATTATTAATAATTATGTATAACAGAATATTATACAAATTAAATTATGAAAAAAATTTAAAAAATATATATTTTAATATACTTTATTGATTTTTTTACAGAGAGGAAGGGAGAGGAATAGAATTAGAAACATCGATGAGAGAGAGACATCGATCAGCTGCCTCCTGCACGCCCCCTACTGGGGATGTGCCCACAACTAGGATACATGCCCTTGACCGGAATCGAACCCGGGACCTTTCAGTCTGAATGCCAACGCTCTATCCACTGAGCCAAACTGGTTTCAGCTAAAAATATATTTTATTGATTTTTTTTTACAGAGAGAAGGGGACAGGGATAAAGAGTTTAGAAACATTGATGAGAGAGAAACAAAGATCAGCTGCCTCTTGCACACTCCCTACTGGGGATGTGCCACAACCAAGGTACATTCCCTTGACTGGAGTCCAACCTGGAACCCTTCAGTCTGTAGGCCAATGCTCTATCCACTGAGCCAAACCAGTCAGGGCAAGTTATGAAGTTTTTATTAAAACATTTCTTACATACCATTATATTGGCTGGATTGCATGCAGTCTGTGGGCCTTGAGTTTGACATGCTTGGTATAAGGGAACTACTTGTCTATGACAGCCTGAAAACCCCAGGTACACTAAAGAAGTAACTTGAAGCCTTCATTTTCTGACATAATACACGGTTTCATTGTTTTATGTTACAGAAGCAGATAAGAGTTTTAATGTTTTTAATATATTTTCATAAAAAAATAAAGTATGTTTTTGTTGCCTTAAAATAAATTTCTAACGGTGGCCGGTAAAGCTCAGTGGTTAGTGTTGGCTCCCAGACTGAAGGGTCTCAAGTTTGATTCTTGGTCAAGGGCACATATCTGAATTGCAGGTTTTATCTGATCTGAGCACCGGTCTGGGCATGTGCCTGAGGCAACCAATTGATGTGTCTCTCTCACATCAATGTTTCTCTTTCTTTTCTCCCTCTTTCTTGCTCTCTCTCCCTCCCTTCTTTCTCTAAAAATCAATGGAGCTGAAACCTGTTTTGCTCAGTGGATAGATAGAGCATTGGCCTGCAGACTGAAAAGTCCCAGGTTTGATTCCAGTCAAGCGCACGTTCTTTGGTTGCAGGCACATCCCCAGTAGGAGGTATGCAGGAGGCAGCTGATCAATGTTTCTCTCTCATCGATGTTTCTAACTCTCTATCCCTCTCCCTTCCTCTCTGTAAAAAATCAATAAAATATATTTTGAAAAATAAAATAAAAAAATAAAAATCAATGGAAAAAGTATCCTTGGGTGAGGATTAACAACAAAAAGAATTTCTATATTTCTTAATTTTGTGTTATATTTACTTCAGCTTTTGTTATTTAATTAGAAAATAGGATTATGTGAGCTTTGAAATTATAAATTTTTTCAGTAATGTTGATTTGTTCTCTATATAAAAATATTTCTAAAAGCATTTTTTCCCCCATCAAGTTAATCATTTGCCAGAACACTGTAATGGACAGTTTGTGAGTTATACTTAAATATTTTTTAGTATTGCTATAAAATAAAAAAGGTTAAAAATGACATTCAGGGAAAAAAAATGACATTAAAAAATTGCTGAAGCTAGATCATGGGTATATGGAAGCTCATTATAATCTCTGTACTTTTGTGTATGTTTTAAATTTTCCATAATAATTTTAAAAATTTAAAAAAACTTCAAGTTCTTCAAGGTGCAGAACAGGGTAGGAAAAATTTTCACTTTAAAACAGCATTGTGAACTTAATAAGATTTGCTATTATATGTTATTTTTAAAAATTTGTTTTAACAAGTATAAAAATTAGTTGTGGTATGTCTGATTTACAAAACCCATTTCTCTTTGATTGGGTAATATTAGCAGTGGGATGGTGAGTTAGTGGTATATATAAATATGAAGTAGACTGAATTTTATATACTTTTGAGTAGGTATTTTTTAATTTTTAAAATATTTTCTAAGAAGTGCCTATATGGGGTCAGAAAAATTTACTTATTTCACAATTGAACAGTTTAAAATTATTATTTGATCATGTTGCTTGTATCCATCAGTCTAATATTTGAGTATTGTCAATTCACTTGAACTTTTAAATTTATGAAATGAAACTACAGAACTTAGTCTTAATTATAAGAACAGATTTTTAATCTTACTATATAATTTATAGAGATTAACCCACAAAAATGGAAATTTATATCTTTCATTTTGCCATTTGTGAGATCATATTGAATATTATGATTAAATATTAAAGGAATACAAGGTTTAACCTTGTCCTTTATTTAAGGAAAGTCTTTGAGGAAAATATAAAAAATTTTATCTAAATGTTACTTTTAATTTTTTTTATTCCAACATAAGAAATTGAGGAAACTTGATATTTCCTCTGTTATCAACATTTATCGTTTTCACTTCCGTTCAGTAAAGGTTCTTCAATTAAAAATAACCTTCAGGCCGAGACCGGTTTGGCTCAGTGTATAGAGCATCGGCCTGTGGACTGATAGGTCCCGGGTTCGATTCGGGTCAGGGGCATGTAACTTGCTTGTGGGCACAACTCCGGTGGGGGGCCGTGCAGGAGGCGGCTGATCGATGTCTCTCTCTCATCGATGTTTCTGACTTTCTATCCCTCTCCCTGCCGCTCTGTGAAAGATCAATAAAATATATTTTAAAAAAACAAACAAAAAAAATACCCACAAAAACCTTCAGGCCAAAACCGGTTTGGCTCAGTAGGTAGAGCTTCGGCCTGCGGACTGAAGGGTCCCAGGTTGGATTCCAGTCAGGGGCATGTATCTTGGTTGTGAGCGCATTCCCAGTGGGGGGCGTGCAGGAGGCGGCTGATTGATGTTTCTCTCTCATCGATCTTTCTAATTCTCTATCCCTCTCCTTTCCTCCCTGTAAAAAATCAATAAAATTTATTTAAAAAAGAAATAACATTCAGGAAAAAAATGACATTCAGAAGTTGTTGAAGCTAGATGATATGTATATAGGGACTCATAGTCTCTGTGTTTGAAAACTTTCTTAGTATAAAGTTTTGAAACTTTTATTTTTATTTATTGATTTTTATAGAGAGAATAAACATCAGTTTGTTCCACTTATTTGTGCATTCATTGGTTGATTCTTGTATGTGTCCTGACTGGGATGGGACCTGAACCTTGGCCTGTTGGGATGACACTTAATCAACTGAGCTATGGGTCCAGGGCTTGAAACCTTTCTGACCAAGATATAGAGTAAGAAATACATTTAACATTTCAACCTAGCACAACCATACATATTTATACACAGAAAATAGATGTTTCACATAAAAGTGTTTATCTTTATGCTATAGCATTACTCTGACATTTTCTTTTTCATTATTTTAAAAAACGAGAAGCCTGGTGCACTAATTCATGCACAGGGGTTGGGGGGGCCCAACCCAGACTGAGCCATCTCGAAGTCCTGGAGCCCTCAGGGGATGTTTGACTGATGGCTTAGGCCCGCTCTCTGGAGCGGACCTAAGCTGTCAGACCTCCTTAGCACTGCCATGGAGGTGGGAGAGACTCCCACCACCATTACTGCACTCGCCAGCTGTGAGCCTGGCTTTTGGCTGACTGGTGCTCCCCCTGTGGGAGCGCACTGACCACCAGGGGGCAGCTCCTGCATTGAACGTCTGCCTGCTGGTAGTCAGTGTGCTTCATAGTGACCAGTCATTCCACTCTTTGGTTGATTTGCATATTAGCCTTTTATTATGTAGAATTGTTTATGACTCACTATCAGATTACTACTTTCTGTTTGTTTTTTTAAAAATATATTTTATTGATTTTTTTACAGAGAGGAAGGGAGAGGGATAGAGAATTAGAATCATCGATGAGAAAGAAACATTGATCAGCCACCTCCTGCACACCCCCTACCAGGGATGTGCCCGCAACTAAGGCACGTGCCCCTGACCGGAATCAAACCTGGGACCCTTCAGTCCACAGGCCGATGCTCCATCCAGTGAGCCAGTGGTCAGCAAACTCATTAGTCAACAGAGCCAAATATCAACAGTACAATGATTGAAATTTCTTTTGAGAGCCTTAAACCGAATTCTGCGCATGGGCCACGAAGTTCAATCGCACTGTATATGCGTGCCCTCACGTGGTATTTTGTGGATGAGCCACACTCAAGGGGCGAAAGAGCTGCTGCATGTGGCTCACAAGCTGCAGTTTGCCAACCACTGCACTGAGCCAAACCAGTCACATCCCAAATTCAGTTTTGAAAGTCACAGCTAAGATTATCTTCTATTTCTGCTTTTTTGCATCTGTAACCTGTTTCCTCATTGGTCTTCCTCATTGTGCTCTGCTTGTTTTATATTCCTCATTCTCTACGTTAATATCAGGTTCATCTTCTTTAATTTTATTCATCTCTTTTTAGTCTCTTTTTCTTCACCCATTTGTCTGAACTGCTTCTGCCATCCACATGCTATTTCATAGTCTCCTTTTTTGTGAGGCAGTTTAGAAACATTTTGAGGTAGTATTGAGCTTTAGATTTGTGTTCTAGATTCATGACTATTGTTGGTTGTGTAACATTGCTAAAAAAGTTTCGGGCTAAGTCAATCTTTTCATTTTATGAGAGGAAATTAAGGTTCAAGTTGACTTTCCCAAGGTCATTTAATCTAGTTAGTTACAAAACAGAGACCCAAGACCTCTGGCTCCTAGTTTTTTGTCCCCCCCCCCACCCTCTCCCCCCGCAGTAAATTGCTTAATTTATGCTTGAAAATCTTAGAGGGTTTCTCCCCCCCAACCTATAATTTTGATTATTTTTATAACTGTTTCTCTTTTGTTTGCGGTCTGTTAGGTAAATATTTAATTCAGTGTTATTGAGTACCTATTATGTGCAGGGTATATTTATATACATTATCTCCAAGTCTCAAGATAACTGGAATAAGGAGTTATTTCTGTTTTATACCTGAGGTAGACGACCATCTGGAAAGTAAAATTGGTATTTGAACCCTGGTGTTTTTACTTGGGTTCTTCCAACTATGCAGCTTGCTTCACCACTACTCCCAGAAAGAGTTTAGTACAGAAGTATTCAATATTTCCTTTGGTGAAGCCAATACTCATGGCAAACACATGGAATCAAACATATTTGAGCAAGGATTTACAATTCACACATGTATTACTGTTACTAGATTTTTCTGCTTTTGACTCAAAATGGCTGCTTGAGGGAAGCCTCTTACTCCTTGCCTGCTCAAGAAATTTTAAAATGGTAGTGGTGCCCTAGCTGGTTTGGCTCAGTGGATAGAGCATTGGCCTGCGGACTGAAGGATCCCAGGTTCAATTCCAGTCAAGGGCATGTACCTTGGTTGCGGGCACATCCCCAGAAGGGGGTGTGCAGGAGGCAGTTGATTGATGTTTCTCTTTCATCAGTGTTTCTTTCCCTCTCCCTTCCTCTCTGTAAAAAATTAATAAAATATATTTAAAAAAATAAAATAAAATGGTAGTAGTGAGGAGCTCTGGCCAGGTACTGCAATTGGTTAGAGCATTGCCCAATAAGCCAACGTTCCCTGTTCCATCCCTGGTCAGGGATTATACACTTGAGTGGCCAGATTATTATGATCTCTGAATGCATAATAATCTGGCCTCTCTCTCTCTCTCTCTCTCTCTCTCTCTCTCTCTCTCTCTCTCTCTCTCTCTGTGTGTGTGTGTGTGTGTATGTATATACATATACATATACATTTATTTATTTATTTATTAGAGGCCCAGTGCATGAATTCGTGCATGGGTGAAGTTGGGCCAGCCTGGCCAGCAGAAGGGGACGTGGGTGGTTGGCTGGCCTGCCTGCTGGTCAAACTCCTGGTCAAGGGGACAATTTGCATATTAGCCTTTTATTATATAGGATATACACTGAGTGGCAAGATTATTATGCGTTCAGAGATCAAAATAATCTGGCCACTCAGTGTATGTTTCTCTGTCTCTCCCAACCTTCTCTCTCTAAAATAAGTAAATTAATTATTATTATTTTTTTTAATGGTAGCAGTGATATAGCCAAGCCAATAGAGTGTCTGCACAGCTAACTGTGCTAGGCCCAAATTTGGCTCTTTTGGGCCTTTTCTCTTTGATTCCTTGTGGACCTAGAGGTCAAGAGACCTTGTAGTTTAAGTGCTGAGGATTTGGCCTTTCTCTTTGGCAACTCCCCCCTCCTCCACCACATGTTGTGCTGACTACAGTTTGATTTGTGCCCTTCACAGTCTATTTTGCACTTCATATTTAAAATTTAAAACATTTTTAGATTTGTCATTAAAACTGCCCTGAACCTAAATGAGGGGAAAGTTCAGAATTTAAAAAATGCTAAATTACTGGTTAGGGCAGATTTTTGTTGTTGTTGTTTTTTAACATTTGCTTTCACATATTCCAAAAGGTATATGAGTACTACTTATCTCTTTGAATTTAGAACCCAAGTAAAACTGTTCTACCCTCTGTAGCTGTGAACACTGACACACATTTTTCCCCTTGATATTTTGATCAATTGGCCATCTGCCAATTATTTATATCTCCTAAGGTCAGTACTACTTCTTGGGCTTCTTTTTGCCTAATACCTATTTCTTTTTACACATACCCGGTTGTTTCTGAGCTTTTCCAGAATTCTTTTTCAGAGCAAAGACAAAAAGGCTCTTTTGTTATATTACCTAGTAAATATTGACTGATCCCTATTTTGAAACTCTTATTGACTTTTATCATCTGATCACTTGAAAGAATAATAATTCTTTAAATTTTCTAGTTTAAATATTTGCAATTAGTTACATTTGGTTGGGGAAAGGAAAGAGAGAGAAACACTGGCTTCACATGGCTCTATTCTTTAAAAGTGAGGAAGGACTTTTCCAGAAACCTACAGCAAACTTAACCTCTCATTTATTGACCAAAATTGGATTACTTTCCTTTTCCTAAATTAGTCTCTGGTAAGGACTGATGGAATTATTCTTAGCCAGCCAGGCCCATCCCTTGGCCGGAGGATGTGGTTGGCTTCTCCTGAAGCACATGGCTAATGGAAGAGGAGTAGATATATGGAAGAAAATCTGTTGGGAGGGAGGAGAAAATAGATGCCGAGGTGGGGGTTGGAATCAACCAAAATAATCCTCTGCACTTACTATTCATAGTATGCTAGCAATTGAGGAACTTTAAAATATAAACACGATTTTTACTATGCAATTACTTTTTCTGGCCTTGGCTTTTACCATGTAATTACTTTTTCTGGTATTGGCTTTTTCTCTTATGTTGTAAAACTTCTTGGGGTTGGACATGGGAGCTTATATAAGTGCATGAAGTATGGCTAGTAGATTTCTGTGTTCTTTTTGGTTCAAGTGGAATCAGATAGTTAAGCAAATATACAGAAGCATAAAGACAGTCATCTAAGCCAATCCTGATTTTTCAAAATAGAGATAATAAAGTCCTTAAAAAAATTTTTTTAAAGTGTGTTATTTTACTCTCTGTCTTTAAGGCTACTCTGAAAGATAAAATAGAAGGATATGATCTGGGAAGAGAAAGTAGAAACCAGATAAGAACATTGTATAACATCTTAAAAGGGAAGGGACCATTAGCTGAGTGAATATACTAAACTATTCAATCTTTTAATAAAACTTATTGTGTCACTTTATTGGAGTGGACATTTAAATAATACAGGTATGGAGAAGGCCCTCTGAGAGCATAAGTGACAGCTTAACTTCGAGAGGTCAGAGAAGAAGTTACAGTTGAGCTAAATCCAGTATGTATATTGTGTTTCCTAGATAAGGTAGGAAGTACATTTCAGGCCCATTGATGACCACACCCAAAGACACAAGTTAGAGAGCATAGTCCTTTAATTTGGAAAGGCTGAAGATCAAGGTATAGTAATCAGATGTGGCTAGAGATGGAGAGCCTATTATGCTGTAGGGAGGAATTTGGCTTCTAGATTGAAGATAGCAAGGAGCCACTAAAGGATTCCGAGCTGGACAGGAATGTCAGATTTATCTTAGATCTCTCTGCTACACTGTGGATAATGGGTTGAGTAAGGCAGGAATGGAGGTGGGGGCAAATGTTGTACCTGAGAACTGAGAAGGGCAGAGTAGTAGAGATGACAAGTGGGAATAAAGCTGAGACAGATTTAGGAAAAAGAAATCAATAGGACCTGGTATCAGTTGAGTAAGGAAAGGAAGAAAGCTAGGATTATTTTTATTTTTCTAGTTTGGGTCAGTTGTGGTAGATGGAGAAACAAGTTTGAAGGTAGAGGGGGAAGATGATTCAATTTAATAAAATGTGCCATGTACTATGAGAGGCTTATATATCATTTTACCAGAAGGATCAAGTGTGGAGAAGAAACTAGACAAAATAAAAGAGGAGTTTTAGCTTCTGGAGAGTGTAAATTGTGGCTAGATACTTGCAAAATGTATGATAAATAAGGGTTGTAAGATTTGTTATGCAGATAAGAGTAGTTCTCCTTTTCCTGGTACTAGAGAGGGAACATCTTTATAAATGGAAATTTATGTCCCCTTTACAAAGAGAAATTTATGCCCTGCTTTTTTAGGCAGAAAGGGAGAGGCAAAGAGTTCTCCGTATGTCTACTGTTTTCATTTACCTTCAGCTCAGTCTTTATGCCAAAGTGGCATGTTTGATATGGTATATTTGATCACCTTCAATAATAAGCTGTACTTTTTTAAAGTGTTCAGGTTGATGACTTTTGACACATGTATATCTATGAAATTTTCACTGCATTCAGGATAGTGAACATACTTATCACCCCAAAGTTTCCTTATAATCATACCCTCCCACTCACCTTTCCTAGACAACCATTGAAATCACTTTTTAAAAAAACATATAAATGAGTCACGAAGTATACTCTTTTTTGGTTTGGCTTCTTCCACTTGGCATTGTTATTTTGAGATTTGTCCACATTACTGAGCATATCAGTAAGTTACTCATTTTTATTGGAGAGTAGTTTCCATTGTATGTGTATAGCACAACTATTTTACCCGTTCATCCCTTGATGGACTTTTAGCTTGTTTCCAGGTTTGACCTATTACAAATAAAGCTGCTATGAATATTCATGCATTCATCTGTGTGCGGACATATTTCCTTTACCTTTGGATGATAGGTGTAAGTTTAACTTTTTGAGGAACTGCCAAACTTTGCTCAGGTGGATGTATCATTTCACATTGCTACTAGCAGTGGAAATGAACATTTTCACATCCTCACCAGTTGGTATGGTTAGTCCTTTTAATTTTAGGCATTCTAATTGGTGTGTAGTGATATTTCCTTATGGTTTTATTATATACTAAAAGCCTGCCCGGTGCATGAAAATTCATGCACTGGAGGGAGGGTCCCTCAGCCCCTCTCACAGTCCAGAGCCCTTAGGGGCAGGAGGCGACCCAGCAATCAGGGGAAGGTGATGCCCTATCATACCTTTGCTGCTGCCACTGCCAGCAGCATAAGCTTCAGCTGGCCCTGGTTACCTGAGCCTTGGCTGGCCCTGGGCAGCTGGGCAGCTAATATCCGAGGCTTGCCTGCACGGGAACTGGGGGACTCTGGAGGCAGGCGTGTGAAGTGCTGGGCCTCCCGGCGGGCCCAGCCTTGCCATGTGCTCTGGCAGGACTGAGGGGACTGGGTGCTCCCATATTGTGGCTGTGGGCGCCGCCATCTTTCAAGGCTGGGCAGTCAATATATTCCCTCCTTATTGGCTGTGGGTGCTGCCCTTTTGCAATGGCATGAGGGTCAATTAGCATATTCCCTCTTTATTAGATAGGATTCCCTTAATGACTAATGCCACTGAGCATCTTTTTATGTGCTTTTTTTTTTGCTATTTGTATATCTCTTTTGGTGAAGTGTCTGTTCAGGTCTTGCCTATTTAAAACTTTTTATTTTGAAATAATTATAATTTCACAGAAAGTTACAAAATACATATATATATAAAGAGAGGTTCTGGGTATCCTTCACTTGGTTTTCTCCAGTTTCATCTTGCATAACTGTAGTATATAAGCACCAAGAAAATAACACTGATACAATCCACCAAACTTATTCAGATGTCATCCATTTTACATGCACTCATTTGTGTGTGCGTGTGTGTTTGTAGTTCTATGCAGTTTATCACACATGTTGATTCATGTAACTATCACCACAATCAAGATACCGAACTGTTGTTCCATTACTACAAAACTCCATCTCACTAACCGCTTTATGGTCACACCCACTTCCCTCCTTCTGCCCTTACCCAGTCTCTAATTCCTGGAAACCACTAACTGTTCTTCATCTCCATAATTATATTTTAAGAAAATGTTATATAAATTGAGTCATATAGTATTTAATCTTTTAAGGTTGGATTTTTATCACTTAGTCTAATTCCTTAGCAAACCTAACAAGTTGTTGCATATATTAAGTTTGTTCCTTTTAATTACCAGTTAATTATTAATTAGTATTCCATAATATTTAACCTTTACCAATTGAAGGACATTTGCTTATTGCCAATTATTGGCTACTATGAATAAAGTTACTATGAACATTTGTGTACAGGTTTTTGTGTGAATATGTTTTTATTTCTTTGGTTGTTAGTTCCCCAAAAGTAGTTGCCTCCCAACCTCCAATATGGGAGTTTAGTATTGTAAGAAACTGCCAAACTTTTACATTGCCACAGCAGAGCATATGTTGCCCAGTTTCTCTGCATCGTAGGTAGCATTTAGTGGTATCACTATTTCTTAATTTCAGCCATTCTGAAGAGTAGTGGTATCTCATTAAGGCTTTAAATTATACTTCCCTAATGACTCATACCATAAAGCATTGTTTTTATCATCTATCATTTTTAGTCAAGTATCCATTGAAATATTTGCCTCTTTTAAAACTGGATTTTCTTAAGTGTTGAGAATTCTTTACTATTTTTAGGCACATATCAGATATACACCTTACAAAAGAGTTTTTCCTAATTTATGGCTTGTCTTTTCATTAATAGTGTGTTTTACAGAAGTTTTTAGTTTTAATGAAATTTGATTTATCAATTTGTTCTTTTATGGATTATACTTTTGATGTTGTATCTAAGAAATCTTTGCTTAAACTAAGTTTGCAAATATTTTAGGTTTTTCTTTTGGAGATTTTAGAGTTTCCAGTTTTACATTTAGGTCTGTGATCTATTTTGAGTTTGTTTTTTTGTGTATGTATGATGTAAGGTATGGACCCAAGTTCATTGTTTTTGTGTATTTTTAAATCCTCATCTGAGGATATGTTTCTAATGATTTTTCAGAGAGAGAGGAAGGGAGAGAGTGAGACATTGATGTGAGAGAAACATTGATCAATTGCCTCCAGTACGTTCCCTGAACCTGCAATGTTTTTGGTATATGGAAGGATGTTCCAACCAACTGTGCTACTTGCCAGGCCCCAAGTTCATTGTTTTCAACATGGATATCCAGTTCTTCTAGCTCCATTTATTGAAAAGGCTATCTCCTTTGAAAAGGCTGTCCTTTCTCCACAGCATTGTCTTTGCACCTTTGTCAAAAATTAGTCGACTATACATTGGGCAAGTTTACTTTTGGACTCTGTTCTATTTTGGGCTCTGTGTCCTTTACTGATATTGCAATATCATGATTACTGTACCTTTATAGTAACTCTTGAAATCAAATAGTGTCACTTTTTCAACTATGTTCTTTATCAAATTGTTTTGGCTATTTTAAAACCTTTGGTTTTATATATATATATATATATATATATATATATATATGTTTTAGAATCAGCTTGCTAGTTTCTACAAAATTACCTATCAGAATTTTGATTAGGATAGTATTAAATCTATAGAACAGTTTTGAGAGAACTGCTATCAGTATTGAGTCTTACAATCTATGAATAAAATGTCTCTCTCCATTTCCTTTATTATTTTATTATATATTTATTATTATTTTATTACATATCACTATTTTTAAAAATATATATTTTATTGATTTTTTACAGAGAGAAAGGGAGTAGGATAGAGAGTTAGAAACATTGCTGAGAGAGAGACATTGGTCAGCCGCCTCCTGCACGCCCCCTACTGGGGATGTGCCCGCAACCAGGATACATGCCCTTGACTGGAATCGAACCCAGGACCTTCAGTCCGCAGGCCGACGCTCTATCCACTGAGCCAAACCGGTTTCAGCACATAACACTATTTTCTAAAAATATATTTTATTGATCTTCCACAGTGAGGAAGGGAGAGGGATAGAGAATCAGAAATACGGATGAGAGAGAAACATCGATCAGCTGCCTCCTGTACACCCGACACTGGGAATGTGCCCGCAACCAAGGTACATGCCCCTGACCAGAATCGAACCTGGGATCCCCTGGTCCGCAGGCAGACACTCTATCCACTGAGCCAAACCAGGTTAGGTCTACATATCACTATTCAATTTCTCAGCAATGTTTTGTAGTTTTCAGTATACAGATCTTACTATTGTAAGTGTTGCTATAAACATTCATGTACAAATTTCTGTGTTTGGAGATGTTTTTATTTCTCTTGAGTATATACCTAAGAGTAGAATTGTTGGATTATATGTTAATTCCATGTTTAATTCTTTGAGGAGCTGCCAAACTTCCACACTACCAATACCATTTTACATTCCCATTATAAAGTATAGAAGTTCCAATTTCTCCACACCCTCAGTAATAATTGTTATTTTTCATTTTTGGTCTCTCACTATGGTTTTGATTTACTTTTCCTTAATGTCTAATGAAGTTGGATATCTTTTCATGTGTTTACTAGCTATTTGTATATTGTCTTTAGAGAAATGTATATTCAAGTTCTAAAAATAGTACCATTTTAAAATTGGGTTGTTTGTCTTTTTGAGTTGTAAGAGTTTTTTATATATTCTGCATACTTTTTTGAAGATATGTTATGTGCTTGTAATATAGTACATTATTTTTACATTGTATGCATTTCTTTTTGGAATCCCCCAAACTTCTGGTTGATTTTTTAAAATTTGCATATGTTAAAGTTCATTCTTTATGATGTTTAATTGTGTGGATTTTGACAAATGTATAGAGTTATTTATTCCTTATCCCAATACCATACAGCACAGTTCCATCATCTTAAAAAATCTCCCATGGACCACCTTTGTAGTTACCCACTCCCTCTTCTCTTTTTGTCTAGTTATTTTTCAATTTGCATAATACATTTAAGATGAGACATTCATTCATGGTATTATATGTATCACTAGCTAGTTTCTTTTTATCACTATAAAGTATTATACTGTATGATGTACTGAAATTAGTTTATCTAGTCACCTGTTGAAAGATATCTCTTAGTTTCTGATATTTGGTAGTTAATAAATCTTCTGTAAAGAGTCATAGGTTTTTATTTATTTCCTGCTTCCATCTTTATTATTGCCTTTCAAGTAGAGTAGTTTAAGAAGGAGTGGTTATTGTCTACTTCTTCAGGGATATATTTTTTTAAATATATATTTTATTGATTTTTTACAGAGAGGAAGGGAGAGAGATAGAAAGTCAGAAACATCGATGAGAGAGAGACATCGATCAGCCGCCTCCTGCACGCCCCAGAGTGGAGATGTGCCTGCAAGCAAGGTACATGCCCCCGACCGGAATCGAACCTGGGACCTTTCAGTCCGCAAGCCGATGCTCTATTCACTGAGCCAAACTGGTCTCGGCTCTTCAGGGATATTGATACAGGTGTGTATTAAAAGCTGGATGAGACCTGAAGCTAGATAACTTCGAAAGTGATAAAAAAAAAAAAGTGAGAAAGTGGAGATAGTGACAATAAACTACTCTTTCTAAAAATTTAGTTTTTAGATCAATGTCTCTTAACTTTGGCAGTATTGACAATTCACATTAATAATTCTTTGTTTTGGGGGGGTCTTAGTTGTATATTGTAGGATGTTTAGCAGCATCCCAGGCACCTACTTGATATATTCCAGCAATTACCCTTGTAGAGGTAACAACCAATAACACTTTCAAACATTGTCAAATGATCCCTGAGAAGCAAAATTGTCCCCATTGAGAACCAGTGTTTTAGAGGAAGGAGGAGAGAGAAGACCCTAAAGAGGAATTTAGATCTCAGGGCAGCTTTTTAAAGGAAGTGACAGATTGGGGAATGTTGAAGCTGTGGAGAAGATAACTGATGGAACTAGGAATAGAATTTAGATGGAAAGTTTAGTTTTAAATTAAAGGTCATTTTTTTTTCATAAGAAAGAAAGAAAGGAACAGGATAAATTAGATATTTGTAGAGATACATATATTTTTGAGGGTGGTATAGGAATTAGTGGCTCTTTGCTATCTTTATCAAGTAGGATCAAAGATCCCTTGCTAAATGGTGAGTCACTTACACTAACTGCCAGAGAAGCAGCATCCTCAAGGGAACCAGCCTTATGTTAGAGAGATAGGGATGGAGGGAACCTCCTGTTAAGAGATTGAGAATCAGGTGGGAGGTATCATCCTTGTCAGTAACCTGAAGCCCAGGGGAAAAGTGCAGAGTAGTAAGGGATTAAGAAAAGAAATTCTATCTAAAAGAGCGCTGACCCTAGCTTAGTTGCTTACAACATCCTCCTGATATGCCAGGGTTTGATTCCCAGTCTGGGTCTGGGCACATACCACAATCAACCAGTGAATGCATAAATAAATGGAACAACAAGTCAATGTCTGTCTCTGTCTCTGTCTCCATCTCTCTCTTCCCCCCTCTCTCACAAATCAATAAATAAAAGATGGTTATATTTGGGAAGAAAGGAAGGACTATATTACATGAATTTCTTTCTAGAAAATATGGATCTTATATGTATACTCATTGAAATTGTAAAGAGTAGTGTTCATATCACTTGGTAAAGGACTTATTGATGTGATTATTACAGGACTACTTAAAAAATTTTTATATTATGCTTTTATTATCTGACTAGAGACCCGATGCATGAAATTCATTCAAGAGTAGGCCTTCCTCCCCACAACTGCTGGCACCAGCTTCCCTCAGGCACCCGGACCCGGGCTTCCCTCGCAGCCCCGGCTTCCAGAAGGTTGTCCAGAGGACGTCTGGTCTAATTAGCATATTATGAACTTATTATAGATAATATGCTGTTTTTTAAGTAATAGAACCCCATTGACTTAAAAATTATAGTCAATAGTAATATGGACGTTGTTGAGATCCAGGTTACTATTTTATTAATGTTATATATAATAAATCTAATATTTATATGATATCTGTTCTGGATATGATGATAGGTGTTGATACAGATTATCTAGAATCCTCACAACAATCCTGCAATGTAGATATTATCCTCAATTTACAGATAAGGTAATTGAAACTCAGACTAACTTGAAACTAAGTGATGTATTTGTCTCCAAAGTTAGTGTTCTCTATTCTATTTTTCTCCTTTGATTACGTACTACCTCCTAAATACTGTCATGCACAATCTAATTTTTACTTAGTGTGGTTTTATTCTGTATTTGTGTTGGAATCATAATTAGACTACTTCTTTTTTTCTCTCTGCTTTTAAGAGATTCTCCTACCCCCCCAGCTTCTCATGGTCATTCTAAGTTTTGTCTTCCATAGTAGCAGCCATTGTCTAGCATATATGTGTATGTGTGTGTATTTTTAAACAAAAGCATACTAATACTTATTTTGTGTTCTCTGAGTTGTAAATTGACTGTATTTATTTTTTCCTACATGTGGATGTTAAGCTGTGATTGCAGCACTATTTCTATACTGTTTTATTAATGTTGGCTTTGTTCCTACAATCAAGCATTGTAGTACAATGTACTGTAAATAATTGTCAAATGATTCTCCCATTTTTTTCTTTTTTGTTGTGAGAATTCCTTTGATTAAATGCTTGTTGTTGTTGTTGTTGTTATTACTATTATTCAGCAATGATAGAACCCCAAAATAATGGAATCATTTATTTTTTTTAAACTTCTCAGGAAGTATTTGCTTTCTGCTTTGGTAGGATATAGTAGAATTGAGTACCTCTGTGAAATTCCACATTTATTCTAGCACACTGGGCTTCTTGTTTGTTTGTTTGTTTTTTAATATATTTTTATTGATTTTAGAGAGAAAGGAAGGGAGAAGGAGAGAGAGGAAAAGAAAGAGAGAAACATCAGTGGGTTGCCTTCCGCACGCACCCCTATTAGGGACCTAACCTATAACCTGGGCATGTGCCCTGACTGGGAACTGAACTAGGGACCTTTCTTCCAGGTATGGGACAATGCTCAACCACTGAGCCATGCCAGCCAGGGCCACACTGTGCTTAATATGTTCTGGAATAAAGTGGATTTCCTTTGCTTAATAAACTTGGGGATAAATTAGTTCACTTTCTTTTGCTTCTTGTTGAATTTTCCCCCTGACTCTAGCTGTGTTACTATGTTATTTTCAATGTTAATTTTCCTTCTCTTAAAATCACTAATCATTTTTGTTCTAATTTCCTTTCTAATGTGCTAATAATTTTCTTTTCCAAGTTTGGTGAATTGTCTTTAATTTAGCCAATTGATGGGTTGTTAAATCTCATTTTTCTTGCAAAATTCTATTTCTTTTTTAAGTTATTACAAGTATCATCAAAGTTATTATACATGCTTTGCTTAAAAAATCAAAGTGTTCAGTAAAGCTTATTGTGGAAAAGTTCTTTGACTCTGCCTCTACCTCACTTTCCTTTTCCCTCTGCCTCATGGCAATTGCTTTCATTTCTTTTATCAGTTTCTTTTGGTATTTGCCTTCAGATTTCTAGATAAAATGCTCTTACTGCTACCTAATGTTTTTCAGCTTTAACCATTTTTTTTTTTACTTTCATTATAGAAAGTGAAGTTTAGTACATTGTCATTCCCAATTACACATGGGCACATTTCTCATCCCTTAATATAGTTAAATCTTTATTATGGTTAAATGAATATTGTTTTCATTATTATGACTACATATTGTGCTATTCATAGCTAAGTCATATAGTAGTATTATTTTGCTTCCTTGTACAGTTATTTTTTTCTAGAGTTAGCGATTGTTGTTATTTTTCTGTGTACTTACACTAATTAATTCCTAAAGTGCCTGAATCTCATCTCAACACTTAAGTTAGTATATCAATTTTATTTTCTTGGAGACTTCTCCCTCAGAGCCTTCACAACTTTTGTAATCTGAACTGGGCTGTGTACGTCTGCCATTCTGAGATCTCCCCTCTATGATTTTGAGGAGTCCCTTCGCCTTTCTGTTGTATTGGATCACCTGTTTCTTAGACACATGTCCTCTTTTGCTTGATTATTTTACACTCATTTTGGTGGAGTACTTCCTCCAGTAGCTGAAGGGTATGGGAGGTAAATTTTTTTCCCCAATGTCTCTTCATTCACAATACAGACCAGGCAAAGAGCCCGAGCTGAGGTGTATTTGAGGTAGGTTTACTCTGCCTCCTATTTCTGTACAGTCAGTGTAAGCACACAGCCTGTGGTAAGCACCAGGAGGTAAATTTTTGATACCTTATATATTTTAGAATGTCTTTATTATCCCGTCACACTTAATTATTGCTGATGTAGAATTCTAGATAAAAATTTCTCAAAAATTTGAAGGTATTGCTCTCCATTTTCTTCTAGCTTTCAGTTTTGCTCTTGAGAAGTCTGATAACATTCTAATATGTTAGAATGATGGATCATTGTGTTGATCCTCAGTGATGCTTTTTTCTTTCTCTTCATTTTCTGTTTTCTTCTAGAAGTTTCAACTGTGGGACTCCTAGACAAATTTAATATTCTCTTCCATTTCCTATTTGTCTCTGCTTAATCCTTTGGAAAAATTCTTTGACTTTTGTAGTTGCCATGGTTTCACCTCTTTTTTCCTCCTATGTGCCTTGACCAGGAATGGAACCTGAAACCTTTTGGTGTATGAGATGACACTTCAACCAATTGAGCCACCACACGGCCAGGGCTTTTTTTTTTTTTTTTTTTTTAAGTATATTTTATTGATTTTTTTACAGAGAGGAAGGGAGCGGGAGAGAGAGTTGGAAACATCAATCGACTGCCTCCTGCACACCCCCTATTGGGGATGTGCCGCAACCAAGGTACATGCCCTTGACCAGAATCGAACCTGGGACCCTGAGCCAAACCAATTGGGGCTATTTTTTATTTTTATTTTTGAGAGTACATTTATTAAAGCTGGGAATCGTCAAACAAAGAAGGGTTAGGACAGAAGCAGCAGCAGGAGAGAGAGTCTAGATGGTCCTGCTTCAGCTCTCTAGAAATGTTATAGGAAAGAAATGAGCCTAGGTGGGTCTGCTTTGGCTAAATGGGGGCCCTGGACAGGTTCAGGGGACAAGCTGTCACTGCTCTGCTTTCTAGGTTGCAAATCTTGTGGGGGTTGCCCTTGGAGTTTAGGAGATGCGCACCTGTGGAGGAAGAAGATGGGGACGGGGCGGGAGGTGGGGGGAGGCGGGCCAGAAGGGAAAGCATGCCTATTTTATCTTTTTTAATAAGCACATGTTCTTGTTTTAAGGTTACAGTATCTTTTTTCTCAGGTTATTGAAGATTGGTTTAGGTTTTCCTCTTACTGCATAGACTTTTTCCTCCACTTTTCACTTGTCTTTAATATTGAAGCTTTTCTCAGATATTTGATGATGTATGGCTCTCTGCTTTTTAAAAAGATGTATTTTATTTATTTATTTTTAAATATATTTTATTGATTTTTTTACATAGAGGAAGGGAGAGGGATAGAGAGTTAGAAACATCAATGAGAGAGAAACATCGATCAGCTTCCTCCTACATACCTCCTTTGAGGGATGTACTTGCAATCAAGGTACATGCCATTGACTAGAATCGAACTTGGGACCCTTCAGTCCGCAGGCCAACACTCTATCCACTGAGCCAAACTGGTTAGGGCTATCTGCTTATTTTTTAAAATGGGGCACCAAAATATTAATGACAGTTCTTTAATTATAAACTGCACTTGCTAACTGCAGCCCTCAACCAAGCTTTGTGCCAATCTTATTTTCAGGTTTGTCTTCACCTCCACTTTCAGAGAAGTACTAGATGCTAGCACATTTCCTGAACATTGTTGAGTGGTTGTTGTTTTTTTGTTGGAAATCAGTTTTCTTTTCACTGCTGGCTTAAGTTTTAGCTTTTTCAGGTGCTAATCAGTTATCATGAGTACTGCACTCCAGCTTCTAAAATTGTTGTTGTCATGGTTTCACCTCCTGTCCTTTTACTCTTTGTGAGTTTACACTCTTAAAAAAAGTGTTTTACTACCACTTAGTGGAATTTCAGTTGGAAATGGCAAGTATGTGTCTTCAGTTCACTATTGGAAGGTCTTTCAATTTGTTTTTGTTATTTATTGAGGTGAAAATTACATAACATACAATTAACCACTTAAAAGTATATAATTAAGCCCAGTCAGTGCTGGTCAGTGGTTGAGTGTTGACCTAGGAACCAAGAGGTTACTAGTTCGATTCTGAGTCAGGGTACATGCCTGTTACGGGCTCAATCCCCAGTTGGGGGTGTGGAGGAGGAGGCAGCCAATCAGTGATTATCACTCATAATTAATGTTTCTCACTCTCTCCCTTCCTGTCTAAAATCAATAAAAAAATACTTAAAAAACACACCCAAAAGACCCCACCCATTATCAACTATCACTAACCCCTCCCACTCCACCCCCTGTCCTCTGATGACTTCTAATCTGCTTTCTGTCTCTATGATTTTGACTATTTATATACATCATATAAAAGGCAAAAAGTATCATACAGTATGTGATCTTGTATGTCTGGCTTTTCCCCCTTAGAATGGTGTTTTCCAGGTTCCCAGGTTGCAGCATCTGTCCCTATTGTATATATGCACCATAATTTGCTTCCCATCCATCTGTTAATGGACATTTGGGTTGTTTCTATCTTTTGGCTATTATGGATAATGTTGCTATAAGCATTTTAGTAGTTTTCTGTGATGTCTGCATTCTCTTGGGTATATATGTACGGTAGAGGTGGAATAGCTGGGTCCTATGCTAATTATACGTTTAATATATTGAGGCACTCTCAAACTATTTCGCTGCATCATTTTACTTTGTCACCACTAATGTGTAAGGGATACTATTTCTCCACATCTTCACCAGCTCTTATTTGTGTGTGTGTGTGTGTGTGTGTGTGTGTGTGTTTGTATGTGTGTTTTAAATTAAAGTCATCCTAGTGGGTGTAAAATGATATCTCTTTGTGGTTTGATTTGCATTTCCTTAATGACAAACCAGTGACTTTGAACATCACTTCATGTGCTGTTCGCAATTCATATATCTTTTTTTGAGAAATGTCTATTAAGTCCTTTTTTGAATTTTTAAATTGGATTATTCTTTTGTTGTTGAACTGTAAGAGTTCTTTATATATTCTGATAATTATATATTAGATATGTGATTTGCAAATATTTTCTCCCATTTTTTGAGTTGTCTTCACTTTCCTTTTTTTACATTGAATTTATTGGGGTGGCACTGGTTAACAAAAATATACGGGTTTCAGATGCACAATTCTTTAATACATCATCTGTAGCATAGTATTGTGTGTTTATCATCCCAAGTCAGGTCTCCTCCATCACCATTTATACTACCTACTAGTGGCAGGGATTTGTGTACATTGAAAGGAAATTAATTAGAAAAAATATTTTAATATTGCTATTCGCCCTTTATAATAGAAATGTCAACCAAATTCATGATCGACAATGACAGATTGAAACACATGCGCGCAATTGGTGCCAGCAAGAGCTTTCTATTTATTGTGCATGTATGAGTCAACTTAGCCTTTTGTAGATATAGAATAAACTTGCTTAATTAGACCTGCTTTCTGATGTAGCTAAACTTTTTCCAGTACAGTGAAGCACCCCAACTTCTCTTTCAGGTAATTGTCAGCAACACAGCAATAAATATCAACACCAAGCAGATTATCATTGTAGATCACGCAGGGAGAACAAAGGGTAAAATATTTAACTGCAGCAGTGTTTGACTATATTCTGCAGAGTGAGAAAACCTGACATTTTCAAGGCCCACCATTTCTTACTTCTGTTCAGTTGGGTCAAGTTTCTAAGCTTTCTAAATCTCCATTTTCCGGCTAATGAAAAGAAAATAGGATCCCATCAAGTCTCCTTTCTACATACTTCAGGACTTCTGTGAGGATCAAATGAGATGAGGCATGGGAAAACGCTTCACAGACATTTGGTTAAAGTATAAAATGTCTCCACCTGGCTATTAAGCAAGTTGTGTTCCTGAGCTGAAGAAACTCCAAGAAAGTCATCGCTAGAGAGAGAAAGCTGGGCATTGCTACATGACATCATTACCTGGTGCCCACAGTGACCGTTTCTGGGCTAGGCTGGGCTGTGGACTGCAATTTGTGCTATAGGGTCTTGGCAGCATCGGCTGCAATTTGGTGGGCTGTTGCGCTGGGGGGGTGGTGGAGCCTTTGTCATGCTTGGGGGAAGCTGAGTGTTGCTTTGTGGGCACCAGGTCCTTGGTGCTGTTTCTCTGTAAATGGGCAGTGCGCATCATGGCAGCTCCTTGTGTTGAGCGCCTGCCCCCTGGTGGTCAGTGTGTGTCCTAGTGAGAGGTTGGAGAGTTGGACACTTAGCTTATTAGTCTTTAAATACATACTAGAGGCCAATTGCACAAAATTTGTGCACTTGAGGGGGGTGTCCCTCAGCCTGGCCTGCGCCCTCTCACAGTCTGGGCGCCATTGGGGAATGTCTGACTGATGACTTAGGCCTGCTCCCCACAGGGAGGGGCCTAAGCCGGCAGTTGGACACCCTTAGCGCTATCATGGAGGAGGAGAGGCTCCCACCACTGCTGCTGTGCTCACCAGCCATGAGCCTGGCTTCTGGTGCACTGACCACCAGGGGGCAGCTCCCACATTGAGTGTCTGCACCCTGGTGGTCAGTGCACATCATAGTGACTGGTTCTTTCACTGTTCTGTTGATTTGCATATTAGCCTTTTATTATATAAGACTAGAGGCCCAATGCACGAAATTTGTGCAGAGTTTGGCCCTCACAGCCCTGGCTGCCTCAGCCGCCCCTTGCAGTCCCTTGCAGCCCCTCACAGCCTCGGCTGGACCTCCCAGCCCTGGCTTCGTCCAGAAGGTTGTCTGGACAGTTGTTCTGCTGTTTGCTGTAATTAGCATATTAGCTCTTTATATATATATATATAAAATATAGATAGATAGATAGATACCCTCCTCCATCCACTCCATTCCCCACAATCACCACACTGTTGTCTGTCTTCACTTTCTTGATAGTACCATTTGATGCACAAACGTTTTTAATTTTTATGAAGTCCATTTTATCTAGTTTTTATTTTGTTACTCATGCTTCCAGTATCAAATCTACGAATCCCATAGCGAAATCTGAGATCATGAAGGTACATATCCAGTAGGAGATGTGCAGGAGGCAGCTGATCGATGTTTCTCTCTCATCCATGTTTCTAACTCTATCCCTCCCTCTTTCCTCTCTAAAAAATCAATAAAATATATTAAAAAACACAAAAAAAAACACTTCATTTCTTATTGCTTTTTTATTTTTACAAACCATCACCACCCAGGTCCTATGCTCTATTATTTTGTATGTGGATTATTGTAGTAGTCTTAAATGTATATCAGATCATGACATTCCTTTGCTTAGAACCCTACAGTGGGTTCTAATATAAACCATTCATTCTACTGGTTTATGAGGCTTTACTTGACTAGCTAGTACCCCCCTTCCACCCTCATCCCCATATCTTTTTAAAAAATATATATATACTTTATTGATTTTTTTATAGAGAGGAAGGGAGAGGGATAGAATTAGAAATATCAATGAGAGAGAAACAAGGATCAGCTGCCTCCTGTACACGCCCCCCCCCACCCCCACCCCCTGGGATGTCCCCACAACCAAAGTACATGCCTTGACCAGAATTGAACCCGGGACCCTTCATTCCTCAGGCCAACGCTCTATCCACTGAACTAAACCAGTCAGAGCCATCCTCATTTCTTATCATTCTAACCTCTCCATTGTATTCCCACACGTTTTTTTTTTTAATATATTTTTTACTGATTTTTAGAGAGAGGAATGGAGAAGGATAGAGAAATAGAAACATCAATGAGAGAGAAACATCAATCGACTGCCTCCTATATGCCCTTTACTGGGGATCGAACCTGCAACCCAGGCATATTCCTCACGGATAATCAAACTGGTGACCTCTTTGTTCATGGGTTAATGCTGAGCCCTTCTGACTTTCTTGCTTTTTCTCACATACTTCAAAACTGTTCCAGCCTTTGCACACACTATTTCCTCTACCTGCAGGTATTATTCCCCTAGATTTTGTATAGCTTAGTTCCAAATATTCTTTTGATAGCTCCTCAAATATTAGAGAAAGAGCCTTTCCAGACTTCCATATCTAAAATAACTTTCTCTCATTCTCTTACTTTATTCATGTTACTCTATTTTATTTTTCCTTAAAACAGATGTCATATGTTAGTTACTAGGATGTAAGTTCTGTGAGGATGGGGATTTTGTTTTGTATACTATTGTACATAATCCTGTTTTCAGTGTCAAGAACAAAACAGCTATTAGGGGCTGCTAAAAAAATAACAAGTAAATGATCACATTGCTTCTTGTTTAGGACAAATACACATATATGGTTGAAGTGAATAGCACAAAGTTAGCACCCCAAAAAGTGGAATAATGTGGATGTAGAAAGAAACTGATTTCTTGGTGATTTTGTTCAACTGATGAAATAACCATTTCTGGAGCTGTCCTACCTTTGGACCTCTTGTTATATTGGATAATAAGTAACCTCTCCCATCCTCCCTTTTCAGCTACTTTGAATTGGGTTTTCTGGTTCTTTGAAGCCTAGAAACACCACAGTTCATATAGAGCTATTTTACTACTAAATTTAAAAATAACAGAAACTGCTGAAACCGGTTTGGCTCAGTGGATAGAGCGTCGGCCTGTGGACTGAAAGGTCCCGGGTTCGATTCTGGTCAAGGGCATGTATCCTGTTTGCGGGCACTCCCCAGTAGGGGGCATGCAGGAGGCGGCTGATCGATGTCTCTCTCTCATTGATGTTTCTAGCTCTCTATCCCTCTCCCTTTCTCTCTGTAGAAAATCAATAAAATTTATTTAAAAATAACAAACTGACGTAAGACTGATCACCTCTCTCTCTAGTGCTCCTGTTTTCTTTCCCTCTCCCTCTCTTTATCCTCCCCCTCTCCCTGTCTTCCCCTCTCCCCCTCTCCCCCTCTGCCTCTCTCCTCCTCTCTCTCTTTCTCTCCACTAATGCTCCTGTTTCTTGCTGGCTCTGTGATCTGCACTTGGCATGTGCCTCTATACTCATTGGCCCTTGAAGCTGTATGGCCCGCACAGACAATGGACACAAGCTAACCTAGTGAGATGCTGGATTGAACTGTGCAAATATGGAGTGGCAACTCTGGGCACTTGCTTTGATCTTAGCCCTATTGTAGACAAAATGGGACCTTTTTCATGTCAGGACAGAGGAAGATGGGATCTTAGAAACTTGGGGGTTTAATTCCACAGAAATAAAGCTTTCCACAATGCCTCATTCTCCCATAGTGGCCTCAAGAAATTCTTATTCCCACGGCACTCCAAGAGCTCCACTTCCACCAGCAACAGGTGGGGACATGGAGAGCACCCCATCGATAACACCTTCCCCTTTTTCATTCAGTCTCCCAACTTCCCTCCCCTCTGGTAACTATCAGTGTCTTCTCTGTGTATGAATCTATTTCAATTTTGTTTACTTATTTTGTCCTTTAGATTCCACATATAAGTGAAATCATATGGTATTTGTCTTTCTCTTGTTTTGCTTAGCATAATACCCTCTAGGTCCATCCATTTTGTTGCAAATGGTAAGACTTCATTCTTTTTTATGGTTAAGTAATATTCCATTGTATATTATGTACTACAACTTTTTTTTTAAAGAATAGTTTGTTGTTGCCGAGACCCGTTTGGTTCAGTCCGGTTTGGCTCAGTGGATAGAGCGTCGGCTTACGGACTGAAAGGTCCCAGGTTCGACTCCGGTTGGGGGCATGTACCTTGCTTGCAGGCACATCTCCACAGTGGGGCATGCAGGAGGTGGCTGATCGATGTCTCTCTCTCATCGATGTTTCTAACTTTCTATCTCTCTCCCTTCCTCTCTGTAAAAAAAAATCAATAAAATATATATTTTTTAAAAAGAATCGTTTGTTGATTTTTTTATTTTTTTAAATTTTTTATTTTTAAAAAAATATTTTATTGATTTTTTACAGAGAGGAAGGGAGAGAGATAGTCAGAAACATCAATGAGAGAGAAACATTGATCAGATGTCTCCTGTACACCTCCTCCTGGGGATGTGCCCGCAACCAGGGTACGTGCCCTTGACTGGAATCGAACCTGGGACCCTTGAGTCCGCAGGCCAACACTTTATCCACTGAGCCAAACTGGTTTCGGCTGATTTTGTTTTTAGAGAGAAAGGAAGGGAGAGGAAGAGAGTGAGAGAAACATCAATGTGAGAATGTAAGGATCTGCTGACTCCTGCACACACCATACCTAGGATCAAGCCTGCAACCCAGTCTTGTGTCCTTGATTGAAAATTGAACCAGCAGCCTTTTGGTGCATGGGATGATGCCCAAGCAACTGAGCCACACCAACTAGGGCTCTACTTGTCTTTTGATGGGCACTTGGGTTGCTTCCTTATATGATACTTGACTCTTGACATTTTACATGGCCTTGAAAATTGTTTAGAAAATTTTTATAAAGCTCAATAAAATATAAAAAAAATCGAAAGATAGTGGTGAACACACAATACAATATACAGATAACATATTATAGAATTGTATACCTGAAACCTGTATCATTTCATTAACCAATGTCAGTTGGCTCATTAAATTCAACAAGAAAGTAAGAAAAACA
The DNA here is from genome assembly GCA_011751065.1 of Lasiurus cinereus. Lineage (NCBI taxonomy): Eukaryota > Metazoa > Chordata > Mammalia > Chiroptera > Vespertilionidae > Lasiurus > Lasiurus cinereus. The sequence goes on from JAAGEH010000452.1 coordinate 11,560,353, forward strand.
TTGAAAGACAAAGTTGTAGGTTTTACAGGCAAAACTCTTTCCTCTAGCTTTTTATCCCAGTCAAATAGGGTTTTACTACTTTGGAGCTCTGACTTTCTGTTTCTCTTTATTCAGTAAGTATTGTGAGCAGTATACTTTTAAAAATTCAATTTAATATTTTAGAGTTAAAAAAATAAAATATAGCATACCCATCTTAAAATTTAAAAAAGGAAAGACAAGGTAATTGTCATATATTGAGTTCTTAGTGTTAGTCTTTGTATTAGGTTCCTCGTCTTAAAAACAGTCCTGTGTGTTTCTAATGATACGCTACTTACCTCATATCAGTTTAATAGAAAAAACAGCCTCAGAAATATAGGATTTATGGAAATAGTTAAATAGTAGGATGCTGGCTAATCATAGTAACACCAGAAGTCTAAAGATGGGAGTACTAATGTAATAAAACAATGTGATCTTAGGTACTTTTGAGAAGAGGTGGTGCTTCACTCTGTTGTATCTATGAACAGTTTTATCTTTGGTTTCCCAATAATGATCTCTTTGGAAAATGTGAAGGTATACAACCCGTATCTTATTCTAGGTCTTAGTACTTCTGCCTCTATGAAAATGGATAATAATTTTTCCTAAAAGTGACGTTGCAAAATATCCTTATTGCTACAAACACTCTCAGTAGGTAATTTTCTAGGAGCTGTTTAGTGTTAAATATCCAGCAAGGGGTGCATTTAAAAAGTTCTGTCCTTATTAGGATTGCTTTAACAATCAATCGTAAGTTAAAGCTCCAGTGAATTATTTTCTAGTTGAGATAAATGACTCAGTGGCATCACAGGACTTTAATAACCTGGTCTGCTATGACCAAAGGTATGAATCTTGATGGTGTGACTGTAGAAGAAAAAGCTGTTACTATTAATCATAAAAATTTCCTTAACACAAAGAAAAATTATGAATTTTACTGCAAGGAAACTAGGTCTTGGAGAGATTAAGTGATTTAAGAGCTCACAGTTAATGGCGCAGGTAGACTAGAGTCTTGATCTCCTGAGTTGCGTCCAAAATCCTTTTCCTGAATAAATTTAATGTGTATATCTTACAACTAAAAACCTTTCAAAGACTCAGTTTTATTCTTTACTCTGTTTTAGCCTACAGACTCCATATGAGGCTGAATTTGTATGATTATATCATTCTATAATTCTATGAATATTTTTTAGAATTACGAATATGATTTTTTTGTAAAGCATTTATTGTTTTCAGGTTCTCTTTTTAGAAAGTATGGAAATAGAAAAACATTATATATATATCTATGGAAATAACCAGTACAATTGGTTAAACATACCACTCTTGATTTTTAGAGAGTAAGGAAGGGAGAAAGAAAAACATCTATGTGAAAGTGAAACATCTATTGGCTGCCTCCTGCATATCCCTACAGAGGATTGAGGCCAAAACCCAGGCATATGCCCTGACCAGGGATCCAACCAGTGAACTTTTGGTCCATGAGATGACACTCAACCAATTGAGCTACATCAGCTAGGCCCACACACCATTCTTAATAGAGCTAATGTACTCCTATGTCCCCCTTTTCCCCCTCAAGATTATTATTATTTACTTTCTCATCTAGTAGTTTATACATCTAAATTTTCTAATTTCTTGTTTTGTTGATTTTTTTTTTGCTTCCCCTTCATAGATCTTGAACCAGATGATTGTGCATCCATTTACATCTTTAATGTAGATCCACCTCCATCTACCTTAAACTCACCACTTTGCTTACCACATCATGGATTACCGTCTCACCCTTCTGTTTTGTCATCATCGTTTCAGCTCCAAGGTCACAAAAACTATGAAGGAACTTGTGAGATTCCAGAATCTAAATACAGCCCATTAGGTGGTCCCAAACCCTTTGAGTGCCCAAGTATTCAAATCACATCCATCTCTCCTAACTGTCATCAAGAAGTAGATGCTCATGAAGATGACCTACACATAAATGACCCAGAAAAGGAATATTTGGAAAGACCTTCTAGAGATCATCTCTATCTTCCTCTTGAGCCATCTTACCGGGAGTCTTCCCTTAGTCCTAGTCCTGCCAGCAGCATCTCTTCTAGAAGCTGGTTCTCAGATGCATCTTCTTGTGAATCTCTTTCACATATTTATGATGATGTGGATTCAGAATTGAATGAAGCTGCTGCCCGATTTACTCTTGGATCCCCTCTGACTTCTCCTGGTGGCTCTCCAGGGGGCTGCCCTGGAGAAGAATCCTGGCATCAACAATATGGACTTGGACACTCACTGTCACCCAGGCAATCTCCTTGCCACTCTCCTAGATCTAGTATCACTGATGAGAATTGGCTGAGCCCCAGGCCAGCCTCAGGACCCTCATCAAGGCCTACTTCCCCCTGTGGGAAACGGCGACACTCTAGTGCTGAGGTTTGTTATGCTGGGTCCCTTTCACCCCATCACTCACCTGTTCCTTCTCCTGGTCACTCCCCCAGGGGAAGTGTAACAGAAGATACCTGGCTCAATGCTTCTGTCCAGGGTGGATCAGGCCTTGGTCCAGCACTTCTTCCACCATTTCAGTACTATGTAGAGACTGATATCCCTCTAAAAACAAGGAAGACTTCTGAAGATCAAGCTACTGTACTACCAGGAAACTTAGAGCTCTGTTCAGATGACCAAGGGAATTTATCACCATCCCGGGAGACTTCAATAGATGATGGCCTTGGATCTCAGTATCCTTTAAAAAAAGATTCATCTGGTGACCACTTTCTTTCAGTTCCTTCACCCTTTACCTGGAGCAAACCCAAGCCTGGCCACACCCCTATATTTCGGTGAGTTGATGAAATGGTTGCCTGTCATTCATACTTATGGATTATTAGTGGCATTTAAACTACATTATCTATATGGAATAATTTGACCATTTCTTCTTCTTCTCTCTTATATTTTTTATTTCTGCCAGACAAATAATTTAAAATCTGCATTTATTTTCTTCTGAGGCTTAAAAGTATCTTTAGATAGACTAAAGTTATAATTTAAAGTATATAGATAATGAATTGTAGATAACAAATTACATTTAAGAATCCGTAGGAGGAATTTTATTTTTTAATTTATTGATAGTTAGAGAGAGAAAAGAAAGGGGTCAAGAGGGAGAGACAGAAACAGAGAGAGAGACATTGTTTGTTGTTTCACTTATTTATGCATTTATTGGTTGTTTCTTGTATGTGCCCTGAACAGGGATCGAATCTGCAACCTTGGCCATATTGGGACAATGCTCTAACCAACTGAGCTACCAGGCCAGGGCTATAAGGAATTTTCTTATCTAAAAAAGATTTTTGTAAAAGATGGATTATAGTATGAATTAAGTTACTAATAAAGTTAAGTTACTAATAAAGTTAATTGAATTCTGAGAGTTCAATATACAAGTAAAATTTGCCTTTTCATATTTGTGGTAAGTGGGTTTTTTAAGCCTAATTTTGGTCTTTTAACTTCATAAATTTATGATTTGTTTTCACTTTGTAGAGGAATTTTAAAATTTTATGTATTCAGATTTATGGATTTTGAGTTTTGTGTTATATTTGAAAGTCTTACCCCATTCTAAAATAATTTAAAGATAGATGAAAATCTAATTTTCACGCATTTCTAATAGTTTTTATGTGTATAATTATGCATGTAACATAATATATATTTATATTGTAAATATTTATAGTGTTTGTACTATTTATTATATTTGTAAATTTTATTTTATTTTATTTTTTAAAATATATTTTATTGATTTTCCACAAAGAATAAGGAAGAGGGATAGAGAGCTAGAAACATTGATGGGAGAGAAACATCAATCAGCTGCCTCCTGCACGCCGCCTACTAGGGATGTGCCGGCAACCAAGGCACATGCCCTTAACTGAATCGAACTTGCGACCTTTCAGTCTGCAGGCCGACGTTCTATCCACTGAGCCAAACTGGTTTCAGCTGTATTTGTAAATTTTATATATTTATATAGACTCTTGAGTCCAGCTAAGGACTAAAGAATAGTGTAATGACTTTTTTTTCCAAATGGCTAATCAGCCATGACAATACCACTTATAGAATCTTTCTAATACATAATTGATTAGAAAAGACAACTTTATCATGTATTAAATCACCATGTAGAGTTGGGTTTGTTTACTTTGTTCAAAAAGCTTTTTTATTGGTATAAATGTTGGTTTATGAATTCAGATCTTTAGAAAAATATAATGTAAAATTATAGTTCTGAAGATACCTTTGAGATTATCACTCTGCTTCTGAAAATAATCTTAATCTTATTAGGCGTTTGTTTAAGTCTAGAACAACTGCAAAAACTAGCTGAGAGTAATAAAAATTAATACTGTTGAGTTACATAGTAACCCGTAAAGCTAGAATGAGGACAGTCAAGAATCAATGAAATAATTTAGAAATTTACAGTAGGAATAATACATTTTAGAAGGTAAAAGAGACCTTAAAAGTCCCATACCAATCATTGAGAAGATATTACTTTTAAAATATATATAGTATATACACTGAATGGCCAGATTATTATGATCTCTGAATGCATAATAATCTGGCCACTCAGTGTATATCCTGTATAATAAAAGGCTAATATGTAAATCGTCCCCTCGACCAGGAGTTCGACCAGCAGGCAGGCTGCCCAACTGCCCATGTCCCCTCTCCCTAGCCAGGCTGGCCGGACCCCACCCATGCACGAATTCATGTACCAGGCCTCTAATACACACACACACACACACACCACATACACACACATAAACACACAGTGGCCAGATTATTATGCATTCAGAGATCATAATAATCTGGCCACTCAGTTTATTTAAGAGAGCATGGGAGAAAGAGAGAGAGAGAGAAAGAAACATAATGATGAGAGAAAGTCTTTGATTGGATGCCTTTTGCAACCCCAAACTGGGGATTGAGCCTGTAGTCCAGACATGTGCCCTGATTGGGAATCGAACCATGACCTCTTGGTTTATAGGTCACGCCAGCCGGGCGAGAAGATATTACTTTAATACGAATCATTCTGGCTTTGGGTTCTCATGAACATTTGACCTATAGCTATATAAGTTGTTTCTTTTCCGATTCTTTATTTTCAGTGTTTGTATATCTAAATGAATCTGTAGTCCTTTAAGCTGTTGAAATGATCTTACTGATCATTTGAGATGCTGCAGTGATAGGCTTTATATTTTTAAAGCCAGGAATGTCCTAAAATTAAAATTTTACCTCAAACTGCAGTACATTGCTAATTATAATCAATATTGCAGAGAGACAGGGTAAAGAGCAATAGGAAGGAAATGGGGGGAGCCACATGTATAGTAGCCTGACTTTTGTAGCCTGACACCAGGAAGGGGGACTCAGGGGCTCTGGATCCTTGGAGAGTTACTGATACATATACAGAGATGTGCATCTTTCATTAAGAAATCAAATTAGTATATTTTAATTGTTTTTCTACTTATGCACACACAGTTGAGAAATAGTTTATTGTTTTACAAATGTAAGACTTTGTCCTTTTTTTAAAAATACAGGAAACTAAAGATGATAAAAATCAATTTTATTCTTCAGGTTAAGAAGTGATCATTAAATCCATTATTTCTTAAACACCCACCATATAGGATGGTGTAACTTATTAAGTGAAGCTTTACTTGGGAATACTTTGTCTCCAAGACCACAGGAAGAAGTGTTGGTGCTGACAATAAGTGATTTGAATCACTGCTTGGCAATAATAGCATGGTGAAATGCGTCTTTTGTGTTTTGTTTATAGCACATCTTCATTACCTCCACTAGACTGGCCTTTACCTACTCATTTTGGACAATGTGAACTGAAAATAGAAGTGCAACCTAAAACTCATCATCGAGCCCATTATGAAACTGAAGGTAGCCGAGGAGCAGTAAAAGCATCTACTGGTGGACACCCTGTTGTGAAGGTATGCAAATATACATCTGCTAATGATGGAGTCTATTCAGTTAGGTACTACTGAGCCTGGAGGAGAAAATTCAAAACTAGAAAGCCTCTGTTAAGGTTTTATGTCCTTGTTGATATGGCAGCACTTCCACATTGAGGGTTTTTGCATTTTATTTTTGCTAGGCTAAAAGATATTCCTCTTGGATCGACTCTGCACCTGGGCAAACTCTAGGGCAAAATTATTTTTAAAGAAATATTATTTATTACAGCAATTTAGAAAATCAAATGAAAAAAAATCACCAGAGTCTACTACTAGTTATTTTTGTGAATTTCCCCAATCTTCCTCCATATCTATTTATGTAGTTTCATTAACTATTTTTATTTATTGTCTTTGTTGTTGAGAGTATTATAGATGTCTTCTATTTTCCTCCCCTTTACCTTTCTCCACCTGGTTCCTATCCCACTCCAGGCTGTCACTGCACTATTGTTTGTGTCCATGAGTTACGCAAGTGATGATATTTTATATGATATTATTATGTGTCCTTTTTCACTTTGAAGCAATTTATAGTATGGAAATTTAATTTTGTATTTTTAGTATCCCTACAATGTGTTATCATGATTCTAATATATTAGAATCCCTTCCCTCTAAGTAATTTAGTAGAACTAATAGAACTACTCTTATCGAAGTGGTCTAGTCTGTCCTATAGTGTTCTTCGGGCTTTAAACTCCCAGCTTTAGTTAAATTAAGCAGGCACAGACCTTTGCTATGGAAACGATATAGAAACCTAACAAACAACTTGACTTACTTTCTTTTATGAAGCAGAGGGTGGCCTAAAGAGAAGTATACTGATACTAGAAGAATGTTTTTAGAAAGTAGTGTTAATATTAACAAGAATTTGTTTACTGCCTGTAACATAATGCTTCTCTGAAAATGGGACAGGATGATAGTCTAATTTATTTCATGTTCTTTTAAAATCCCCAAAATGCAAAAAAGAACCCTATTTTTCTTATGCAATAGTATATACACTTGGAGCAGATGTTGACCAAAATATATGTTATGAAAAGTATTCCCTTTGAAATTTTATATGCATAATTACCTTCCCCTATTACTGGTTCATTTTACTATCGAAGTATAAAGGACAAGTGGCTTATGTCTTTACCAAGCAGGCATTAATGTGAGTCATCTAATATGACTAGGATACTTTGGTATATAGTACTTACTGGTACATTATGTGATATTTGGGTAACTTAATAGATAGCAATAAAATTTTTTATTTGTGTTCTTTATTTTAGATGTAACTACTTTATTTTGAACACCTACTTTAGTGGCTATAATTCTTATTTAAGTAGTTCTATTGGCTAACCTCATGAGTTACTTTGCTCCAACTAGTTGTACTCCTACTCCAAAATTCGTTCATTCAACAATGATTGAATGCCTGTAATGTGGTAGGTACTACATACTAGGCTCTGGAGATGACAGGATGGATACTGTCCCCTTCACAGTATTTAGAGGCAAGTGGTAAAATTATTGGTATTTTTTTTCCCCTACTAGATAAACAGTTGGTTCCATAGAATAATTTTCCAATTTAGGATTAAATAAGAAAGATTAAGAAAAAGCAGATAGGGCAGAAAGGAGTGGATAATCATGTATTAGCCATCAGTTTGGGGTAGTTCCCTGACCTTTCTTAACTTTAGATACTTCATCTATAAACTGGAAAAAATGATATATATTCCGCAGCGAGTTTTAGAGTTAAATGAATAATTTAGTTAAAATAGTATATCACTTCTTTCTGCCTTCACCTTTTCACCTCTTTAGAATTGTGGATAAATCTCATTCTGCTTGGTCACTTATACATCTGCCTCCATACAAACCAAAAGAGAAAAATGACAGAAGTTAACTTGTGTGCATATGCACACATATTTCCACACTCTTGCCATTTCTTTAGTTATTGATTTATTTATACTTTATTTTGTTTCTTTATTGATTTATTTATACTTTATATTGTTTCTTTATGGAATACTAGAAGCCCAGTGCATGAAAATTCATGCACTGGAGGGGGGGCCCTCAGCTCAGCCTGCCCCCTCTCAATGAGTGGGAGGTGACCCGATGATCAGAGGAAGGCAACACCCCATCAAACCTCTGCTGCTGCCACTGCCGGCAGTGCAAGTCTTGGGCAGCCCTGAGTGACTGGGGGCTAGAGGGAAGGGATTCTAATATATTACCTTGCTGCGCACCTGCTGCCTTGGCAGGGCTGAGGGGACTGGGCGCTGCCATCTTGTGGCTCTGAGCACTGCCATCTTTGAGGGCTTGGCAGCAATTAGCATATCTCTCCTTATTGACTGTAGGCACCACCATCTTTGAGATGGAATAAGGATCAGTTAGCATATTCTTTATTTGATAGGATTTTCCATTTAATTAAAACTTTAATATTTATTAATCTACATCAAAATATATATATAAAGAAATTACAACAGAAAATATTGATAGATTTCTTGACCATATAAACATTTATAGAAAACTAACTTCCAGTTAAATATAGTAGGTTGAACACATGTTTATCTTTATTAGATACTAGAAGCCTGGTGCATGAATATGGTCCCTAGGCCTGGCTGGTAATCAAGGCCAGTTGGGGCCATCCAGCTGCCAGCCAGGGCCTTCCTTTGTTCTGTGTCACCCCCTGGTGGTGAGTGCATGTCTTAGTGACTGATTGAACTCCCTGTCTCCCAGTTGAATTCCTATGGGGACACTTTGCATATTAGCCTTTTATATAGATAGGTTATATAACTGCATCTTTTTAAAAAATATATTGTTATTGATTTCAGAGAGGAAGGGAAAGGGTGAGATAGAAACATCAAGGATGAGAGAGAATCATTGATCGCTGCCTCCTATATGCCTCCTACTAGGGATTGAGTTCGAAACCCTTGACATATGCTCTGACCTGGAATTTAACTGGTCAATACCAGCTGAGCAATACCAGCTCAATAAACTGTTCTTAAAAAAAAAAAAAAAGTCTGTCGAGACCGATTTGGCTCAGTAGATAGAGTGTCAGCCTGCGGACTGAGGGGTCTGAGGTTCAATTCCGGTCAAGGGCATATGCCTTGGTTGCAGGTGCATCCCCAGTGTGGGGTGTGCAGGAGGTGGCTAATCGATGTTTCTCTCTCATGGTGTTTCTAGCTCTCTGTCTCTCTCTCTCTCTGTCTCTCTCTCTCTCTCTCCTTCTCTCTCTCTGTAAAAAATCAATAAAATATATTTAAAAAAAAAAAGTCTGCCTTTCAGGGTCTTCACTAACATTTTGTTGTTGTTAATCCTCACCAAGGATATTTTTTTCCATTGATTTTTAGAGGCAGGGAGAGAGAGAGACATCAAAGTGAGAGAGACATATTCATTGGTTGCCTCACACATGCAACCCAGGAATGTGTCCTTGACTGGAATGGAACCCTTGTCACAGGTGCGAGGGCTGATGTTCTAACCATTGAATTACATCAGCCAAGGTTCACTAACTTCTTAAATTTTAATACATGCTACTTTGTTCTTTATTAAGTGTCACCTATATAATACTGGCTGAAGCAGTAACATTCACTGTGGATAGTTCCATAATTGATCCTCAGTGAAAAGAGGGAAGAGGTAGAGTGATGACCAAGAAAAGTTTTCGCCTTTTTGGAACTTACATGGTACTGAGGAAGACAGATAATAAACAAATGTATAATATACTTTTTAAGTGATTGGTTACTATAGAAAATAGTGAATAGGATAAGGAGATGTGATATTTTAGACAGGATGGTCTTCTCTGAGGAGTTGACCTTTGAGTACAGAGCTGAAGGAGTAAGATAATATGAAGCTGAGAGGGAAGAATATTCAGAGGAATAAAATATTACGTGTAAAGGCCCTGAGGTTAGGAATGAGCCTGGGGAGTTCATGTAATAAGACCCAATGGCCAGAGTAGTGTGGAAGCAATAGAGTAGTAGAAGGTAAGGGAACAAGTTAGCCAAGGCTTAAATCACATAGGCCTTGTAAATCATTATAGGGCATTTGAATTTAGTTCTATGTGGAAAGAAGCCACCTGATAGTTATGAAGGGGTGATTGGGGTCGGCAACCGCCACCTGCACCTGCTGCCAGTGACAGGCCCACTTGTACCCACTGCTGGCACCAGCCCCAATTGCTTCACGCTGTCAGCAGGTGCAAGTGGGGCCAGGGCCATATAAGAATATATGCATCCCTATGTTCATTGCAGTGTTATTTACAAGTAGGGGCCCAGTGCACAAATTCGTGCACCAAGGAACTGTGGGCTACGAGGCTGCAGTGGGCTTGAAATTTTTTGGTTAATGTAAGTTTGCTCTGGCTCCTGGACAGAGAATAGGCTGTAGAGGAGCAAAAGTAAAAACGGAGAACACTTATAAGGCTATTGCAATGGTCCACGCTTTACTTGCTTCTCTGTAAATGTTACAGGACTGAAAACCATCCCGGAAAAATTATATTATCTGATAATAGGCAAAAGTCTTCATGTCCTTTCCTGTAGCAGAGGATACATCAATAAATTATGATGTTGCTTAGTTACAAACTCCACTATAAAGCCAGTGATAGGCCAGCAGTGAAGGAGTAAAGCATTCATCTGAAGGACCACATAATAGAAAAAAAATCTCCTTATTCACACTTGAAACTCTGATTGATTCCGTTCTTAGAATCATAAATGCAGATCAAGAGATAATTGTTTATCACTAACTACATGCTAGACACTGTACTAGGCACTGTATATTTTTATCACATATTGGGATATTTTCTAAACCATAATACAAAAATAGAAGATAATTTTCTTTTTCTTTGGAGAAGAGAACTTTTTTTAAAGGTTATTAGGGAGCTCATAAAATAAAATCTCAGGCTTGGAAGCTGCATAGCCTGGAACACTGTCCACCCACCTACGCAGTATTGCTATAGTGAAAACATCACTGACACTGTGATTTGACCACAACTTGTACTGACAGTGCTTGGGGTTGGACACCAAATACTCCACCTAAGTGCTGCCTCAAAAAGCTGGATAGCTCCTCCACTATGCTTACTGAAAAATAAACTTTATGCAAGCCATATTTTATGTTGTTCCCTATCTGGTTTAATGGATTAAACAGCTACTGAGAAAAATCTTTCTCCTAGAAGCACTTGGGGCCAAAAATAGAAGTGGTGAGAGATCTCTCTGAAGCTTCTAAGACCTCCACCAAGTGCAAGGAAGCTGCCATCTCAAAGCAGAGGAATCAGACTAAAGCTGCAGTAAAGCCCAGGAAAAGCTTAAGATGGTAATCTGACAAAATAAATACCATGCTGCCCTGTCCAGTGGGCTCAGTGGTTAGAGCATTGCCCCATGCACTGAAGGGTCACAGGTTCAATTCCTGGTCAAAGGCATGTACCTGGGTTGCAGGTTTGATCCTGGTCCAGGTCAGGACAAATACAGGAGGCAACCAATTGCTGTATGTCTCTTCTATCGATGTTTCTCCTCTCTCTCTCCCTTCCACTCTCTGAAAATCAGTGGAAAAAATATCCTCAGGTGAGGATTAACAACAGCAAAAATTTGAAAATGGACTGCCTTATGATCCACTGATTCCACTTCTGGGAATATATCCAAAGTCTATAAAACGAATTCCTAAGAATATATGCATCCCTATGTTCATTGCAGTGTTATTTACAAGTAGGGGCCCAGTGCACAAATTTGTGCACCAAGGAACTGTGGGCTACGAGGCTGCAGTGGGCACAGGGGCGGGTCTCAGCCCATCTTCTGTGCCCCCGCCCAGCCCCTCCCACTGCATCCCCCAAACCCCTCTCTGCCGGCAGCCCCGCTCCTGCTGCTGCTGCTCGCACATGCTGATGGCACTGGCCCCACTTGCACCTGCTGGCAACGTGGAACAATTGGGGCTGGCGCCAGCAGTGGGTACAAGTGGGCCTGGCGCCAATAGTGGGTGCAAGTGGGGCTGTCACTGGCAGCAGATGCAGGTGGCGGTTGCCGACCCCAATCACCCCACAGGGCTTCTCCACCTCCCCTTGCTCCTGAGGGGCAATTGGGGCTGGCAGCCACTGCTCGCACCCACTGATGGCACTGAGCAATTGGGGCCAGCACCAGGCACTGGCAGAGGGTTTAAGTAACAGCTCTGGCGCCAGCAGCAAGTGTGAGCAGGACTGGAGCCAGCAGCAGTTGCGAGTGATGGGCGAGACTGTAGCCCATAGGAGCAAGAATTTTCAGTAACCAGCAGAGGCTTGCCCCGATGACGACTGGTGCCCTGCCTTGGTCTGGCACCCTCGCTCACCTGCTCCACCATCCTGCCACAGCCAATGCCCACCATGTTTTGCGCACGCCCCTTGGTGGTCAGCAAACATCATAGCGACTGGTTGTTTGATTATTCTGCCATGCATATTACACACACACACACACACACACACACACACACACACATACGAGGCCTGGTGCATGAAATTCATGCACTCGGGTGAGGAGTCCCTCAGCCTGGCCTGTGCCCTCTTGCAGTCCAGGAGCCCTTAGGAGATGTCCAACGGATGGCTTAGGCCCATTTCCATTAGTCACACATCCTTAGTGCTGCCGCAGAGGTGGGAGAGACTCCTGCTGTGGCAGCAGTGCTCACCAGCCATGACCCCGGCTTCTGATTCAGCAGCGCTCCCCCTGTGGGAGCACACTGACCACCAGGGGGCAGCTCCTACATTGAGCATCTGCCCCCTGGTGGCCAGTGCACGTCATGGCAACCAGTCGTTCTGCTTTTTGGTGCATATTAGCCTTTTAAGATTTGAAAGTAGCCCAATTGTCCATTAGCATATGAGTGGATAAAAAAGCTGTGGTACATTTACATAATGGAGTATTACTCGGCTATAAACAAAGAAGGAAATCTTACCTTTTGCCATAGCATGTATGGACCTGGAAGAACATTATGCTAAGTGAAATAAGACCGTCAGAGAAAGACAAACACCATATGATTTTACTCATCTGAGGAATCTAATAGACAAAATAAACTAACAAACAAAATTTTAAAAAACACACCCTGGTCCCTTTTTAATATATTCCAGAATTTTATAATTCTTAAACTACTTACAAAATTTCGAAGGTTGTTCACTTACTACTTTTTTATTTAATTTATGTTTTATTTTGAGAAGTACATTTATTAAAGCTGGGGACAGTGAAACAAGAAAGGGCTTATGATAGAAGAAGCATCAGGAGAGAGGGTAGGTGGGGCTGCTTTGGCTCAGTACAGAAATTACAGAAAAGAAATGAGCTAGATGGAGGTGCTTTCGCTCACTGGAAAGTCAAAGAAAAGAGGGCCTTGAAGACAGGTTTAGGAGGTCAGCCTGGGACCTCCTCATTGCTCCCCTAGTTGCAAATCTCATGGGGACTCTTAGAGTTTAAGAGAGGCTGGCCTGAGAGGGAAGAAAGGTGAGTGCCTGCTCCTTTGAGGGAGACCATACCCGCTTACTACTTTTTAAAATGTTGTCTTTTAAAACAATGTTTCATCTATCAATAATATGATATAGAAATTATATACATGTATATGATAAAATAGAAAGATTTATTGGTATAAGCTTATTGAAAAATGCATGGATAATAATTAGATTTTTTGTCTGTTTTTTTTTTCTTCCTGATTAGCTGCTGGGCTATAGTGAAAAGCCGATAAATCTACAGATGTTTATTGGAACAGCAGATGATCGATATTTACGCCCTCATGCATTTTACCAGGTGCATCGAATCACTGGGAAGACAGTTGCTACTGCAAGCCAAGAGATAATAATTGCCAGCACAAAGGTTCTGGAAATTCCACTTCTTCCTGAAAACAACATGTCGGCCAGGTATTTTGAAACACCGCCAAATAAATAGCTTTTTTTCCCCTCAAACAACTTTTGAGAAAAAAAAAATAACATAACATTTTAGAATATATATATATATTTCTTGATTAATTTCAGAGAGGAAGGAAGGAGGAGAGAGAGATAGAAACATCAATGATGAGAGAGAATCATTGATTGGCTGTCTCCTGCATGTACCCTACTGGGGATCAAGCCCGCAACCCAGGCACATGCCCTTGGCCAGAGTTGAACCTGGGACCCTTCAGTCCACAGGCCGATGCTCTATCCATTGGGCCAGACTGGCTAGGGCAAAAAACATACCTTTTTTTATAGTACAAAAATGAAATATTTGTTCTAAACTGAATAACATTATATAAATAATCATAGTACATTTGCTAAGGTTAGTAGCATATTTCCAGAAAGAAACTTCAATTCAGCAGAAATTTATGAACCCCTGGTAGTACCTGCCAAGCATTATACTAGGTGGTAGAAATAAAAATATTTTAACTTTTTTCAAGTAGGTCATAGACTAATTATGAACATTGTGTTTCTTTTAAGAAAAATTTTGACTACCTTTAGGTGGCCAGCTTCCGAATGAGTATGCAATGGAGTTTTGTTCAAGTATATAAATTAGGGTTATATATAGCTGCTTGTTATAAAAAAAACTAAATAAAATGCCTAAAACAGAGGTTTAGTTTTGTTTCCTCTAATAGAAATATGCACATAGGCATTTTAGGGCTAGTACAATGGCTTCATAGTCATTAGGTTCTCAAGCTACTGTTTTTTTCTTCCCTGCATTTTTAGTATGTGTTTTTTTTTCTTTTTTTAATATGTTTTTATTGATTTTAGAGAGAGAGGAAAGGAGATGGAGAGAGAGAGAGAGAAAAACATCAGTGATGAGAGAATCATTGATTGGCTGCCTCCTGCACACCCCCTACTGGGGTTGAGCCATCAGCACAGGCATGTGCCCTAACCAGGAGTCTAACAGTGACCTCCTGCTTCATAGGTTAATGGTCAACCACTGAGCCACACTGGCCTGGCTGTTTCTTTTCTTTTTTATCTTATATATGTATTTATGTTGTAAAATGCTGTATCCTTTCTTAAACATAGAGTATAAAAAATATATTAAATACAAATTCTCACAAAATTTGGAAAGTCTTACACAATTAATAGTGTGTGTGGGGGAAATCAGAAAACTAGGATCTGAAGATGTCTGCCTCTTCCTCTTTCTACTAGCACATGTAACAAAGCTGGTAGTCATGATTTCATGTCCCTTTTCCAACAGACTTGGCGTATATTGCCTGCCTGAATCACACCATAAAAGACAAAGTTGCAGAAATACAATTGTTAATAGTAACAAGCAACTAGCCCCCTCATCCTATTTTGCCAGAGACATACCTGAAACTTCTCTGGCCATTTTATCCACTTTGGACTATTAAATTGGGAAACAAAAATTCTATGGAAACCAAGGCTTCTAGCAACTTTGTATATGTCCACGAAAGGGTTGAGTAAAGACCATCAAGGAAGTTACCAAACCTAAGAAACCTTTCCCATGTACTTAGATAACAAGGTAGCTAATGCTAAATGAGCTTGTTTTACCCAAGAACTAATTACTATGTTAAGCTACAGTAATTGAATGTAATGTAGTTTCACATAGTGGGAGGTAAAATTTTGTGAGTGATAGATAAGACCATTCATTGTTCAAAATAATTTACGCATAAGTGAGTTATAAGTATATATTAAATGTCTCTAGTGTTCTCTAAAGCAATAAGTGGGAAAAGATTAGTAGATATTTCCCTTGTTTTGCTTACTATTCCTCAGGCTTTGTCATTTCAATCCTAATCTCTCTTGGATGTGAAAGACCCTTTATTTAAAACCAGTTCGTTAACTGATAAATCATAGAGCCGCCACCCTGTAAGATACTTAAAATATAGCATGTCAGTACTCATTGCCTTACCCTACTCATAACTCCTTCCTGTTTTTAAAACTAGATGAATATAGATGTGGCAGAGTTACATTCTGATCTAAAATATAGGTTCAGTTGTAAACCTACTTGAATAGTTACAATTATTTTCACTCTGATATATGTAGTTTTTTGTTGGTTGGTATTTTTCTCTTGTCTGGCATTTCTTGGCTAGAGTTTTAAGATTGTCTTTTCTGATTCTCGTATTCCACATTTTCTATTAGAAGCTTAGCTTTCTACTAAAATATCTCCCTTCAAAACTTAATAAAATGTACACTTTCCGGTGTTTCCCCCTAAACTCATTTTGACATGTTAACATTAATAATCACTACTTGATACAATTTGATTCATACTGCTTTGAACTAAAGTGCAGTTGTTTGATATTCAATATTTACAAAAGTATTTTCTTTTTAGTTTTTTTAAATTTAATCTTTATTGTTCAGATTATTATAATTGTTCGTCTTTTTTTCCCCCCTAGCTCCCCTCCACCTGGCTCCCACCTTACCCCTGCCCTTACCTCGACACCGCCCCCCCTGCCACTGTCCTCATCCATAGGTGTACGATTTTTGTCCAGTCTCTCCCCGCACCCTCCTCACCCATTTCCCCCTGAGAATTGTCAGTCCACTCCCTTTCTATGCCACTGATTCTATTATATTCACCAGTTTATTCTGTTCATCAGATTTCTTACTCACTTGATTTTTAGATTCACGTGTTGATAGATATGTATTTATTGTTCCTAATTTTTATCTTTACCTTTTTCTTCTTCTTTCTCTTCTTAAAAGAGTACCTTTCAGCATTTCATATAATATTGGTTTGGTGGTGATGAACTCCTTTAGCTTTTTCTTATCTGTGAAGCTCTTTGTCTGCTCTTCAATTCTGAATGATAGCTTTGCTAGGTAGAGTAATCTTGGTTGTAGGTTCTTGCTATTCATCACTTTGATTTTTTTAAAAAATATATTTTGGGAGAGGGATAGAAAGTTAGAAACATCGATGAGAGAGAGACATCAATCAGCCACCTCCTGCACGCCCCCTACTGGGGATGTGCCCACAACCAATGTATGTGCCCTTGACTGGAATCGAACCTGGGACCTTTCAGTCCTCAGGCCGACGCTCTATATACTGAACCAAACTGGTTTCAGCCTATTCATCACTTAGAATATTTCTTGCCACTCCCATCTGGTCTGCATAGTTTCTGTTGAGAAATCAGCTGACAGTCGTATAGGTGCTCCCTTGTAGGTGATTCTTTTCTGGTCTAATTATATATACAGGATTAAAAAGTCTTTTTACTTTGTGTTTCACTTATCTAGTTCTGTAAAACAAACCACCCCCCAAATTTAATGGCTTTAAGCATTAACTTTATTTATTTATTTATTTATTTATTTTTGTGATCCTCACATGAGGATATTTTTTTCATTGCTTTTAAGAGAGAGTTGAATTGGTTCGGAGGGAGAGAGAGATCTACTGGTTACCTCCCATATGCGCCTGACTGGGGGCGGAAACTGAACCTACATAGGCCAACACTCTAACCACTGAACAACATCAGCCAGGGCGTAATAACAATTTTTTTTTATTTATGATTCTTTGGGTTGTCTACACTCAGCCAGTTCATTCATAGGTTGTTGGCTAGGATCACTCATGCACCTGAATCCAGCTAGTAATACAGCTGGGTTTGGAACATCCAAGATGACTGGAGTAAAGATTATCTTGGTCATTCTGTCCTGCTATTTGAACTTCATCATGGTGGCTTAGGGCTCCAAGAAGTTATGAGGCTTCTTAAGTGCTAGGCTTATAACTTATATGACATCACTTGGCCATATTCTATAAGGCCAGCTTTCAAGGATAGGAGACATAGAAACTCTAGGATAAGGGCATGCAAGTACAGGAATGGGAAAGAATTATTGACAGCCATATTTGCAGACAGTCTATTACACTTACTATTACATTCTGTCATACAAAAATATTTCTTTAAAATTTCCATTTATCGCTGAGACTGGTTTGGCTCAGTGGATAGAGCGTTGGCTTGCGGACTGAAGGGTCCCGGGTTCAATTCCAGTTGGGGGCATGTACCTTGCTTGCGGGCACATCTCCACAGTGGGGCGTGCAGGAGGCGGCTGATCGATGTCTCTCTCTCATCGATGTTTCTGACTTTCTATCTCTCTCCCTTCCTCTCTGTAGAAAATCAATAAAATATATTTTAAAAAATTTCCATTTATCTTTCCTTTATCCAATTCTACCTCTTCTTACCCACTTTTCCCTCTGGTAATCACCATACTATTGTCTGTGTCTGTGAGGTTTTTTTGTTTTGTTTTTTGCTTAATCCCTTTACCTTTTTCAGACATTTTTTATTTTAGGTAGTGATAGTTATCCCTTGCCAAATTAATAATGGCTATTTAGTTGAGTTATTTAGAACCACTAATTTATTAGTCAGCAAGTAAAATTTTTCTATTTTTTTCTCCCTAGTATTGACTGTGCAGGTATTTTGAAACTCCGCAATTCAGATATAGAACTTCGAAAAGGAGAAACTGATATTGGCAGAAAGAATACTAGAGTACGACTTGTGTTTCGTGTACACATCCCACAGCCCAATGGAAAAGTCCTTTCTCTGCAGACAGCTTCTATACCTGTTGAATGCTGTAAGTAACCTTTGGGATGATGTCTTAAAATTTTGTTTATAATAGATCATCTTCTATTTTGTTTGTAATGTGATGTTCGGATCAAAAGTGTAAACTGAGGCAGAGATTCTGGATAGCTGATATGATCATCTTATGAAAATAAGCTACATGGTTAAGGGAGGAGTAATGATCTTGAAGTTAGAAAATTATTTCTTATAATTTGACCTTAGGTAACTGTGTGACTATAAATAAATTCTCTTGACTACAACTTACTTTTTTAAAAATTGTTTCATTGGTTGATTTTTAGAGAAAGAGGAAGGGGGTAGGTGAGAGAGATTGACTTGTTCTTCTACTTATTTATGCATTCATTGGTTGATTCTTTTATATGCCCTGACTGAGGATCCAACCCACAACCTTTGAGTATCTGGATGACAGGGCTTGACTACAGTTTTCTTATCTATAAATGAGGAAATTGGGCTTGATGACACCTGAGGACCAAATCATGAATCTATGGTTCAGATACTAAGTATTACTTGGCTATCTTTGTTTAATTAAAATGTCAGCCTTTATGTTGGAAGATGCCTGTCTCTGTGAGCTGACACCTCAGCTAAAAAAGAACTCACAGGATTTTGTTTCTTGTGGGTATTATGTTTTTACCATAAATTTAATTACAGTATCAAATTGAGAAAGTAAATGCTTTTCTCCCTGATTTATAAAGATAAGAAATGAAAAAATGGCCTTAGTACATGATATCTACTCAAGCCCCAAAGAACTGTGGACCTCTGACAGGTTAGATAGTAGGACTGAAATACTGAGACTGCTGTTTAGATCTTCCTGGACATAGTCTTAGAAGTGTTTTAATTTCATGTTTTATTTTTGTGTAGGAGGAAACTGAGGCACAAGTACCTCAAGTAGTCATCCAAGGTTATTTGTTTATAGGTGACAGAGCTGTGCCTAGAGCACAAGTTTTCTTAGTACTCTTTCAGTTATACCATTTTATTTCTGTTTACCACATCTTAATTTGGGATTACATCTACTTGATTACCTTTTTGTACCTCCATTTGCTGTTTGCTGAATTGGAGTAATACTTTATCATTTTCTTATTGACTATGGGAATCACTGAATAAATCCATGGTAATAGAAATCTCTGTAAAAGTAATTCTTGTATTAATTTAAAAATATATATATTTTATTGATTTTTTTACAGAGAGGAAGGGAGAGGAATAGAGAGTTAGAAACATCAATGAGAGAAAAACATTGATCAGCTGCCTCTTGCACGCCCCATACTAGGGATGTGCCCGCAACCGAGGTACATGCCCTTGACAGGAATCGAACCTGGGACCTTTCAGTCTGCAGACTGATGCTCCATCCACTGAGCCAAACCGGTTTTGGCACTCTCTCTCTCATTATTGATGTTCCCTCTTTCTCTCCCTCTCCCTTTCTCTCTCTGGAATAAATTTAAAAAAATAATAATAATAAAATAAAATAAAAATATATATATATATACTTAAGCTAAAAAGAGAAAAGTTGGATAAGATGAATATATTGAAGTCATATGAAGTTGCAGGCATTAATTTCTCTTTATGAGTTGGTTTCTTTATAGTTGTAGTTTTAGAAAATAATTTAGAAATCACATAAGTCTAATTAATCTATTTTGTTTTCTAAATAATGTAGTTTTTTGTGTGTGGATATTGCTACCATTGTCTTGAATTATAAGAGCCCAGCGTTTGCTTCTCTTTATTTTCATTTTTGGCTTGAATTTGACATTTATATGTGAAAAATTGTAAACTAATATTTTGCTTCTTCTCAACTTCTCACCTCTTAAAACAGCCCAGCGGTCTGCTCAAGAACTTCCTCATATTGAGAAGTACAGTATCAACAGTTGTTCTGTAAATGGAGGTCATGAAATGATTGTGACTGGATCTAATTTTCTTCCAGAATCGAAAATCATTTTTCTTGAAAAAGGACAAGGTAATAATATAGGTTTTGAGTTGATTGGCCTCAGACTGAGAGGCAAAAGAGTGAAATGAATTATTCATATGTTTCACTGACATTAAACAAAATAGTTTTTTTTAAAGCTACAGGTATTTTATGCAGATTTTATTCTAAATCAAATGTTTATTAAATTTTCATATAAATGTTAAGTTTTTCATTAAGGATATATTTCAAAATTAGAAGAATGCTCCAGTAGTTTTACTCCTAGTTTTATATATATATATACATATATATACATACACACACACACACACACACACACACACACACTCAAGAGAATTGAAACCATATAGCATCTTTATTCATAATAGCCAAAAAATGGAAACAACCCAACTGCTCATCAACTGATAAATAGATAAACGTATGGTATATTCATACAGTGATGGGATATTATTCAGCCTTTAAAAAAGAATAAAGTACTGATGCATGCTACATTATTGATGAACCTTGAAAATATTGTGCTAAGTGAAAGAAGCCAGCACAGCCGAAACCAGTTTGGCTCAGTGGATAGAGCGTCGGCCTTCGGACTGAAAGGTCCCAGGTTCGATTCCGGTCAAGGGCATGTACCTTGGTTGGGGGCACATCCCCAGTCGGTGGTGTGCGGGAGGCAGCTGATGAATGTTTCTCTCATCAACGTTTCTAACTCTCTATTCTTCTCCCTTTCTCTTTGTAAAAAATCAATAAAATATATTGAAAGAAAGAAAGAGAAAAAGAAGTCAGCACAGAATATCCAGAATAAGCAATTTATAGAGACTGGAAAATAGATTAGTGGTTGTAAGAGGTTGGAGGGAGGTGTCATTGGGGAGTGACTACTAATGGATATGGGGTTTCTAAAATTAGAGGTGATGGTTATAAAGCTTTGTGAATATAAAAACCTTTGGATTATATATTTTAAAAGGGGGAATTTTATGTATACTTACATGACTATATCTTTATTTTTATTTATTTATTTTGAGAGAGAGAGAAACATTGATTTGTTATTCCACTTATTTATGCATTTATTGGTGGTTTCTTATAAGGGCCCTGACTGGGAAATCAAACCAGCAAACTTTCAGTGCACAGGATGATGTTCAACTAACTGAGTCACTCTGGCTGGGCAAGAGCTTTTGATTTAAATTGAATCATGTTACATGGTGCAGTTGTGAACATGTAACTCCCATTCTGAAAGCACCTTATGTGATCTCTTCATTTTTTAGGCTCCTAATGTGGCATTCAGGTTATAATCTGTTGCCTATCTTTCTAGTTTCATTTCCTACTGCTCCTTGCCTCAGACTTTATATTCTACCAACACAGCTGTTTATGGTTCCCTATATCTTGTGTTTTCTTGTCACCTAGCTTTTGCTCAGGCTCTCTCTTTGGCCTAGACTACCCTCCTCTCTCCTCCCCCCTCCCACTCTACACACATTATCTGAATTCCACCTTATATTTAAGCCTTAATTCAAGAGCTCTTCAGGAAACCTTGATTGTCCCATATTTCCATCCCAAGTCTAGCATAAGGACCCTGACTTCAGTACTCTTGGTACTTCCAGAATGCATTTTTATTAGTGTAACCATCACATTTTCTCCTAATGAACTATTTGTATTTGCCTTTTATCCACAGACTGAAGATAGGGTATCCTATCTCCATTGACTCAAAAACCCAAAGTAGGCACAGAGGACCCAGCAAATGATAGCTGAACTGAGCTATAATTTGAAGTAGGCATAGGATTTGTCTATAGTGTCTCTTGTGCAACAAAGATAACCATTACCTAGTTACTGGATTGGAAAATGATAGTCACAATCTGGAAGGCATTTGATTAATTCTTTCCTAATATCTTCATAAACCAGATGAAGTTATGCTGGATATGAAGATATTTGTATAGGTGAGTCACTGAGTAAATGTCCATGACATAGAAGAATGCTTTTGAATAGCTGTTCATCCGATTGGAGTGAGAGCATTAGTACTAAGTGGGGCTCTCCCTAGATGAATAAGTCACTTCGGAAGAAAAGACAGAAACTATTCTGGCCACATCTTCAGGTGATATAAATCTGGAAAGTATAGAAACCTATTTTAGAAGACCATCAGTACCTAAAAAGTTCTTGACAAGCCAAGCGATCTAAGGAAATGAAGTCTGGTAGGGAGAAATTAATGTAACAAAGATTGGGGAGGATATGTAAGTGCAGTGTGGGAGCTTGAGCTTGGCAGTAGGAAATGTGGCAGATTGAGGGACACTTGCTGACCATCCAGTAAGTGTAAGAGAAAGCATGGTGCAACTGCCTCAGAAAACTTATTAACAGAGACACAACATCTCTACATAAGGTTGTCAAGAGCCTCATTACTGTCTACAATGCTGGGTCGTTTCTCCCTTGGGTTATTCAGTCCTGGGCCTGTGCATTTAGAGGGAGATGGTCACATTGGAGGAATGTTCAGTGAAAAGGGATTGGGAAGCTGAACTGTTGTATAAGGTATAGAAGCAGAATTAGGGATACTAATCAGGAGAAGAGGAGACACAGGCGAACATAGCTGCTTTTAAACATCTGAAATCTTGTCTCACGGAGAAGTACTAAGATTGGTTGGGCTGGGTTGATATTGTAGAGATAGATTTAATCTATCACAAAGAATTTTCCAGCAGCAAAGATTTATTATCCAAAGATGAAATGGGTTACTTGGTGAGAGTGAATTTTCCATTAGTTAAGGCATACATGCAGAAGTTGGCTACCTGTTGGAGAAATTCTCTCATAGGATTTTCAGATATCACTTAGTAGAATAA
The DNA here is from genome assembly GCA_011751065.1 of Lasiurus cinereus. Taxonomy (NCBI): domain Eukaryota; kingdom Metazoa; phylum Chordata; class Mammalia; order Chiroptera; family Vespertilionidae; genus Lasiurus; species Lasiurus cinereus. The sequence continues at coordinate 11,583,395 of JAAGEH010000452.1, forward strand.
ATTCTCTGCAGCTTGCTAACTCAGGAAGCCCAAGATCTTTCTTCTCATAGGTACACATTTTATGTTCATAATGGAAGTTAATGAGAAACAGATTCCCTTTGCCAATAAATTTGTGATACTAAATACATTAGATTTTGTTTCTTTGCTTTGTGACTTGAATTACTTTTAACTGTAAATTGTTTCTTTCAACAGATGGACGGCCTCAATGGGAGGTAGAAGGGAAAATAATCAGGGAAAAATGTCAAGGGGTAAGAAATTTACCTTATTAGAAATATTTTAGAAGCTTAATGAGAAAATTGGATAATGCTGCTTATGGTATAGATGAGAAGTCTTTTATCTATTGAGTAATAGAATAGTAAATATTTAGCAATTTGAATCTGAGCTAGATATTTTCTGATATTAAAGTAAAAGTTTAGGAAAGATAATTGGTATTTTCCCCCTTTTCTGTATATATGAAAAGAGAAATTAGAAATGAAAAATTATCAGAAGTTTCTTAGTGAAGTTACATTGATTTATTTATCTGAATTCAGTATTAGTGAAGAAATAAAACAAATTCAGAAAAGACCATGTATGGTGGGCAAAAAATAGGAGGAAGACAAGCCCTCAGGTGTTTGTGTATTTAGCACACCATTCCCAACTCCTCAGCATCTAACCATTCAGGATTCAGCACATCGTTGAGGTTCCTCCCTGGTTGGAATAGAGACAGAATCTTCTCTGGGATAGAGAATACCACTTCTCACAGTGCTCTCTCTCCAAAGACCTTCGAGAAATTAGGTTAAGGATAGCCATTAGTTTGGAGCCAAAGGTTTTCACTCTGCATGTGTAAAATTGTTTTTTATAGGGATATAAGTTTTATGTATTGCCAATTTAAAACATTTTGAATATAAAATTTAAGGTAAGAAATCTAAACTATAATATAACTTGGGAAATAATAAACTTGATTAAAAAACAGAATGAGCCCTAGCCAGTGTTGGTTAATGGTTAGAGTGTGGCCTGAACACTGACAGGTCACAGGTTCGATTTCTGGTCAAGGGCACCTACCTAGGTTGCAGGTTTGATCTCTAGCACCAATTGGGGCACATGCAGGAGGCAACCATTTCATGTGTTTCTCTCACATTGATGCGTCTCTCTCATCATCGATGTTTCTCTCTACCCCTCCCCTCCCTTTTTTCTACCCTCTCTCTAAAAATCAATGGGAAAAAATATCCTCAGATGAGGATTAACAAATAAACAAGAAAAAAATAGAATAGGTCTTGGTTGGGTGGCTCAGTTGGTTGGAGCATCATCCTATACACCAAAAGGCTGCAGGTTCAATTCCTGGTCAGAGCACGTCTCTAGATTGCAGGTTTAATCCCCAATCAGGGCACATACTAGTACAGGAGGCAACCGTTGATACCTGTCTCACATCAATGTTTCTCTCTTCCTTCCTTTCTTTCTAAAAATTAATAAAACATATCCTCAAGTGAAGATTACAAAACAACAGAACAGGCTTCCAGTTAAGATGTATAGTAACATGTAATATTCAGTAGAACAAAGTATTTCATTGCTTTGTAAGTAAGACTTTTTATTTCTGCTACAACTGGAAACCAAATTGGGTCAGTGAAAAACAATTTTTCCTGTAATGGTTTACTTTAAAGAGACTTTCTCTTTGAAGTATCCATAGAATAAATCTCCAGACATGATCAGTTGATGCATAATGATCTGTGGTGGAAGGGCCTGGGTAGATAAGACTCATGAGTGGTGCTGAGTTTAGCAGGTGCATTTCATTTTTAGTTCTGAACGTAACACAATCTTGCTCTCCATGCTCCTTAGGCTCACATTGTCCTTGAAGTTCCTCCATATCATAACCCAGCAGTTACAGCTGCTGTGCAGGTGCACTTTTATCTTTGCAATGGCAAGAGGAAAAAAAGCCAGTCTCAACGTTTTACGTACACACCAGGTAAGAGGAGTTGTGATGGACTGCTACAGACCTTCCTTCCATAATGAAGAAAAAGTTATCCAGTGAATTTTTATTTAATAAAAATCCCAACATATGTCTAGTCTCTAAAATTTGTGTTGACCTTAAATATTAGACGTGATATCAATTGTTATTTTGTAGTCATTCTTATAAGGAAATTACAAGTTTGAATATAGATTTGAAGTCTGTTTTTCAAAAGCTATCAAAATCACCAGTATTACAGGAAGGGCAGGTGTTTGTGAATATGTGTGAATTCCCCTTGTGCCCTTAGTACTGCAAAACTTGAGCTTTAAGGGGGTGGTGGTCACATGATCAAATTTGTGTTTCAAAAATAATTTTTTCTACAATTTATAAATGTATCAAGGTAACATGTTGTATACCTTAAATTTACACAGTTAAATGTCATATATACTCAATACATTAAAAAGTTAAAAATAAAATTATTTTCCCCATATTCTATTTCTATAAGATGTTAGTAACCATATTTTTTTTTCCAAATTACTAACTGTGGAGAGTGAGATTTATAGGGGAGAAGCCCAATGTTAAAAAGGTGATTCAAATAGGTAGAGTGTTTTGAATGTACAGAGAGTATTAATAATGATAAAAGAATATCAAGTTTCTGAGAAAGTTGGAAGGAGATAAGATTTAAAATACAGATGTTGGAATGGACCTTAGGTAGAAAGAATTAGGAGGGAAGGTAAAGAAAATGAACACATTAGGAAGATTTGTTGATATAGTATGGAGAGTTTAGGGGGTTTCCATATGATTGCATCTAATTTTTTTTTCTGTAAATGATGTGAAGTTTCCTGTTGTGAGAGGGAAGTGTGGTGATTTGGCACTTTGAAGAGTGTGGAGAAGTTTGATATAGTTGTTATAAAGACAACAACTAAAGATATACAGTCCAAGAGTGATCAGTGCTGTTGAGATTGGGCACTGTAAAGTCTAACTTGAACAAGAAGGGAGAGGGTTTTTGGGATTGGGGGAGGGGAAGCAGTAGTGTCAAATTAGAGGATTTGATTACTACTATCATAGGAGTAGTAATTGAATGGTAAACAGAAAAGAGTATAATGCATTTACATTATTAGCTTGTGAACTAAGAGGACAATATAAAGGCACTGTCCTAACTGGCATTCCATATGAGAATGGAAATCATTGGGGCTCTCAGATTCCAAGGAGAAAAAGGTAAAGATAAAAATTATGAACAATAAATACATGTTTATCAACAAGTGAATAAAAAAATCTGATGAACAGAATAAACTGATGAATATAATAGAATCAGGGGTATAGAAAGGAAGTGGACTGAATTCTTTGGGGGAAAGAAATGGGAAAGAGACTGGACAAAAATTGTACACCTATGGATGAATTGTGAATTCATAATTTTAAATTATGTTAATAAATAGTACAAACTTAGAAGGAAGAATGAGATGTGAATTCAGTGGGGGGTGGGGTAAGGGTAGAGGGTGGGGTGGAACCAGGTGGAGGGGAGTTAAGGGGGAAAAAAGAAACAATTATAATAATCTGAACAATAAAGATTTATTAAATTAAAAAGAAAAGAAGTGGACCAGGCAAAAAGATGGATGTTATGCTATAGTTTTTAATCCCTCTCTCCTTTTTAGTGCATGATAATCAACTGCTTATATAACCAAGGGCCCCACCTGCTCATTCAGAATTAAGGGATGAGAGTAGGCTTTCTTGGATATTCTTCCTTCTTATGTAGAACTGTAACTCTGGATATAGAATTTACTATAGCTTTCCTGGGATCAGAGTAGGAGGTGAAGTAGAAAGGGAAGAAAAAAGAATTCGGTGGTCCAGGGAGAAATATCTAGTTCTGCCAAAGTTAGAAGAAAAATAAATACATTAAGACATTAGAACTTGGCCGGCATGGCTCAGTGGTTAAGTATCAACCTATGAACCTGTGTGGCTTAGTGATTGAATGTTGGTTCTATTCCCGTCAGGACACCTGCCAGTATTGTGAGCTTGATCCCCAGGGTGGCACATGCAGGCGTCAGCCAATCAGTGATTCTCTCTCATCACTCATGTTTCTTTCTTTTCCTCTCACTTCCTCTCTAAAATTAAAAATTAAAAAAATAAAGACATTAGAGAGGTCAGGAGCCAGTAAACATAGTGAACCATACTTAGAACACCTCAACAAGAATCAGGAACTGGATGGAGGCCTCGGTTAGGAATGAGAGCATTATAAGCAGAAGCAACAAGAAGATGGGGAATATACTTTTCTCTCTATCCTTGGGGTTGTTGGCTCACCACTTGCCAGATTTAGAGGCTAAAATGGATGAATGACGAGCCCATGCTATTCTTGGTAGGAAACCAGACTGAAGTGTAAAACTTAAATGCACCCCCAAACATTGTTTTAATAAGTGTTTCATTAATTACCTTTTCTATAATAAAAGATACCAGGGCTGTCTTAATTCACTTCTGCAGATTGAGGCCATGCTTATGTGAAGAGACTTGTACTTGGTAAGGGTTTGGTAAATGGCTAGATGAGATTTGACCTTGCTTTGGGTCTCATATTTATTTTCTTTTAATGTAAAATGAAAAACAGTTGGCCCTCTACAGCCACGGACTTCCAACCACAGATCAAAAACAGCACAGGTATTTGTTGAAAAAAATCCAGGTACAAGTAGACTTGCACAGTTCAAACCTGTGTTGTTCAATTGCCAGCTGTACTTCCATTTTGTGAAGATCATGAAATTTTTAATTATGTTAATAAGTAGTACAAACTTAGAAGGAAGAATGAGATGTGAATTTAGAAAAATTATGTTTAAATGAGTTATAGCACTTCAATAGGAAGCTAAAGTAGATAATTTCTAGAAAAGTGAATCATGCTTGCCAAGAGACATAATGAAATCTCTTGTCTTGACACAATAAATTAACCGGTGGTTCTTTTCTGTTTTGATATATATATTAAACAAAATAAGCAAAATGCATTGATTTCTACTTTGAGTAGTCCTTTCATCAGGTAGACTCATCCTAAATCACAACTCTGCTACTTTTTTTGATGTGATAAGGGATAATAGCTGATATTCATAGTCTCTGCTTTGCTTGATTGAATGGTGAAGTGAAATCTTCATTGGTAAAACAGTAAACTGCAGTGCTTAAAAGCATGGACTTTTTTTTTTTTTAACTTGAGTACTTTTAGAGCAAAAACTACTTACTCCCTGTTGTTTTATGCTTGTTGATTTCACATATATAATCTGCCTTCCCTGAAGGCATTTTATAGGGTTTTTGTTTTGTTTTGTTTTGTTTTTGTGTTCTCCCTCCATTGTTGCAGGCAATTGAGTTTTCAATTTGTGGCTTGGATTTATGCTATAGTTGTGTAGCCTACAATGAAGGCCTTTTATAAATTTGTTTGTATTATAATAATATTTACTTTAATCCTCCCCTTACTTTTTCTCCCCCTCCCCCATTCCCAGTTTTGATGAAGCAAGAACACAGAGAGGAAATTGACTTGTCTTCGGTTCCGTCATTGCCTGTGCCTCATTCTGCCCAGACCCAGAGGCCTTCCTCAGATACAGGACATCCATGTGACAGTGTACTGTCAGCACAGAGAAGCTTGGTTTGTCCCATCCAGCAAACATATGCATCCATGGTAACCTCATCTCATCTGCCACAGTTGCAGTGTAGGGATGAGAGTGCTGGTAAAGAACAGCATATGATACCTTCAGTCATGCACCAGCCTTTTCAAGTCACACCAACACCTCCAGTGGGGTCTTCCTATCAGCCTATGCAAACTAATGTTGTGTATAATGGACCAACTTGTCTTCCTATTAATGCTGCCTCTAGTCAAGAATTTGTTTCTGTTTTGTTTCAACAAGATGCAGCTCTTCCTAGTTTAATAAATCTTGGCTGCCAACCACCATCATCCATACCTTTTCATTCTTCAAATTCAGGCTCATCAGGACATCTCTTAGCCCATACACCTCATTCTGTGCAGACCCTGCCTCATCTACAGTCAATGGAATACCATTGTTCAAACACGGGACAAAGATCTCTTTCTTCTCCAGTGACTGACCAGGTCACAAGTCAGCCTTCCCCTCAGTTACAATCCATTGCATATGGTTCTTCACAATTAGGGTCTGCTACAACTGTTTCCCCAGCAGCTTCTCATCCCTTGGCCAGTTCACCACTTTCTGGACCACCGTCTCCTCAGCTCCAACCTATGCCTTACCAACCTCCTAGCTCAGGAACCACCTCATCACCAACTCTAGCCACTAGAATGCATTCTGGACAACATTCAACTCAAGCACAGAGTTCAGGCCAGGGAGGTCTTTCTGCACCTTCATCCTTAATATGTCACAATTTGTGTGATCCAGCTTCATTTCCATCTGATAAGGCAACTGTGAACATTAAACCTGAACCTGAAGAGCAAGAACCTAACTTTTCAACAATTGGTCTACAGGACATCACTTTAGATGATGGTAAGTTCATCTTTATGTTCTTGAAGCAATGAAGATCCAGGAACTTCCTTCTCTGAGTCATGAGAAAGCTACCATAGATTGCTTATTGGTATATAGTTTGGCTTTTTTATAAGTTGTAATGAGATATGTTGATATATGACAATCTATGCTTTCAAGGCTATTTTACCATTAATATCTGTTGTAAAGTGTGAGACTTTGAGTGATATTCTACCACCAATTTGTGATAGAACTGTAGACATGAGATTTACTGGGTATCTTTTCTTCCAGAACATATAGTAAGATCATAGTGTCTAGAGAATGGAATTCAGGGATGTTAATTCAGTAAACATTGCTGACTGCCATCTATTTGCAGGACAGAGTTAGATACTGGGAATACTATGAATGTATTAAGATGAAGTTTCTGGCCAAAACCGGTTTGGCTCGGTGGATAGAGTGTCGGCCTGTGGACTCAAGGGTTCCAGGTTCGATTCTGGTCAAGGACATGTACCTTGGTTTCGGGCACATCCCCAGTGGGGTGCATGCAGGAGGCAGCTGATCGATGTCTCTCTCATCGATGTTTCTATCTCTCTATGCCTCTCCCTTCCTCTCTGTAAAAAAAAAAAAATCAATAAAATATATTAAAAAAAAAAAAGATGAAGTTTCTGTTCTTGAAGAGACTCAGACAAGTAAAGAACGTGCTCCTTTGCGGCCCTGCTAGCTTGCTGAGTCAGATAGTGGAGATAGTATAAGATTGGACTGATTTGCTGCTGCTGGTACAGCTGTTGGCACCTAGCTAAAAAGAAACTATTCATATAAATATATCAAGTTGTTATGTAGGCCTCTGTTTTTATGAAATCAATAAATTGGGAATAAACTCTGGAATATTAATTATTTCAATAATTGAAAATTCCCCCAAATGGAGTTATCATGTAATAATTTTAGGGGCTTGTTCCTGGTTTTTATCATCATCTACATGATAATAAAATTTTTTCTAAGTAGGAATTCAGGAAAAGCTATTATGTAAGTACTAGAGGCCCAGTGCATGAATTTGTGCACCAGTGGGGTCCCTTGGCCTGGCCTGGCCCATGGGATCAGCTGAAATCAGCTCTCTGACATCCCCTAAAGGATCCTGGATTGCAAGAGGGTGCAGCCCAGGCCGAGGGACCCTGCTGATGCCCAGTTGGGGCTGGGGAGTTTGGCCAGTCAGGAAAGGATCATGGGAGGCCTCCAGGGCTTGTCCAGCCCATCTCGCTCAGTCTCAATCAGCCAGACCTCAGCTAACCTATAGGTCAGAGCGTCTGCTCCCAAATTTATGCATGGTAGGGTCCCTCCCCCCGCCAGCACCAATTGGTCCCAATCAACCCTGATTGGGGTTGGGAGCTCCTGCATTGAGCATCTGCCCCCTAGTGGTCAGTGCACATAATAGCGACTGGTCAACTGGTTGTTCAGTCACTTAGCCTTTTATATATATATATATATATAGATTATCCAATATGAAAATTCTAAAGATTCTGAAATATGTATAATTTTAATTCTCTCTCTGATTTTGTTTGTTTTTTTTAATCTTTTTTTATTGATTTGAGAGAGAAAGAGGAAAAGAGAGAGGATGGGAGGGAAAAAGGGAGAGAGAGAGACAGAGAGAGACATCAACTTCTTGTTCCACCTGTTTGGTTGATTTTTGTATGTGCTCTGACAAGTGATCAAACCTGCAACCTTGGCATGTCTGAATGACACTCTAACCAGCCAGGGCTTACTCTCTTTGATATTGTGTTAACCTATAGAAAAATAATTTTAGCTCAGCCATCTCCTATACACACCTGAAGAGGCTGAGTTTACTACTTAGTTGCAAAGTTGGTATTAAATCTCAAATTCTAAACTTAAGGGGAAAGGAAGGTAAATAAAAGGTGGTGTGTCCCCTCCCAGGATTTTACCATCAGATCTATTAATGCTGTGAGATCTGAGTCACTCTCAAAATATAAGAGAAGCACTTTAGGAGATCAGCACAGAGCTGTGACATCCTATGTAATAAAAAGCTAATATGCCAATTATCCCCTTGAGAGTTTGACCGACCTGGAGTTCAACCGCTCGCTCTCATATGCGCTGACCACCAGGGGGTGGCGCAGAATGAAGGAAGGCCCTGAACAGCAACCAGAAGGCCCTGATTAGCCCTGATTGCAAGCCAGGCCTAGGGAACCTATCCATGCACAAATTTCGTGCAGGGGCCTCTAGTATTCTTTAAGGATTTAGCCTGTCATCCTTGAGATGACCTTTGACCTTGAGATGAATATGTTTAAGTGAATGAGGATCAGAGGACAAATCAGATAACTTGAGAAGCAGAGAGCTGTATCTGGGAAAGCGTGATTGTCTGTGGCTGGAAGGCAAATAGCATAATAGAAGATGGCTTTCAAAGCCACTAGGGATTTGCCAGGTAATTTGTGTGTAAACAGGAGGCATTTGTATAAACTGAAGCAACACTTACAATTTATAACATTTTCCTATTTCTTATTTATTTTTTAAGTGTATTTTATTGTTTTTTTACAGAGAGGAAGGGAGAAAGATAGAGTTAGAAACATCGATGAGAGAGAAACATCGATCAGCTGCCTCCTGCACGCCCCCCACTGGGGATATGCCCACAACCAAGGTACATGCCCTTAAAGGGAATCAAACCTGGGATCCTGCAGTCTGCAGGCCGCAGGCCAACGCTCTATCCAGTGAGCCAAACCTGTTTTGGCCCTGTTTCCCATTTAATCCTTAATAATCCTCTATTTATGAGGTAGATAGTGTCTTGTAAAGAATTGGAATTTCTGAAGGTCACACAATTGGTAAGTAACAGAGCTGGGACTGGAATCAGATCTTTCAGTCTAGTCTTTCTTGCAGCACTACAGCTGCCTCCCAGCAGCAGCAGGCATGGCGTTTAGAAAGCTGTGCTAAAGGGGATCTGGTCCTCAAGCTTTTTTTACTTCCTAGAGAATAGTGTAACGTTCTCTGTGAATGTGTGTGCAGAATTTTACTACTTGAACATATGTTCACAACTGCATCTGATCTGCGACATTTATATTGGGAGTACTTGAGGGCTGTGGTAGTAAGTGTTCTCTTTATGCACAGCTGGCCTAAGTGTCACTGTTTACTTAATAATAATGAACACCAGGTAGAGAGGAGGCTACTACTTTGATACAAAACAGATTTGAAATAAATTAAGGCTTTTCCAAATATATATAGGTTTTCAAAATGTTATTTATGCATTCTTTGGCAGTTTTAGACTATTTATAGTGCTTTCAAGGCTTATATTTAGAATTTTTATTTTCTTCCTCAGATCCTCAATTCCATCCTGGGTATATTTAGAATTTTAATCCTTAAAACAAAGGGTTGAGACCTTGAATGATAACCTACTACCCATTTGTGATGAAACTGAAGAAATGATATATATTGAATAGATCTCAAAGGATATTTATTTTCTTTCCAAAAGAGACATCTTTGTCTTCTACAAAGAGATCAATGCCGGAACCTGCTTTTTTTCTGATTTATCACAGATTGAGTGACTTGGAGTGGGGGAGGCAGCAAATTGGAACTCCTAGAAAAGTTTTTTGAAAATTTTATTTCACTTTTTGATTATGTAAAGATGTGTTGCAAAAACAGAATCTGGAAAGATGAGGTCTATGAGAGCTAATATAAAAGCCATTTTATTTTTGTTCCATTCATTGTGTAGGGCACATACATGATCAAGAAAAGTTCCCAGATTGTAGCCCCATAGAAGACTAGGATTGGCTATTGAATTCCCTCATTGCCACCTATCAGGAGACCTGATAGAAGCTCAGTAATGCTAGTAGCTATTAAGGGCAAGGGGGAAGGGACTAAAATGTACTCCAGGGCACCTTGGTTTATTTGATATATAATTTTTACAAATTTCATTTTTGATACTTAACTTGAACTCTCAAATGAATTTTTAATATTTGCTCACTGCCTGACTCGTTGATTATATTATTTGGATTTGCCTTTGAAGTTAAATCTCTAGAGGCTTAGAAAATTCTATAGTTATGCAAAGTTTTAATATAAATTCATTTTTAAAACAACGTATCTCATAGGTCTCCATAGTATTTGAATGTCTCTTTTCTGGCTACCTTTGAAAGTAAGTCATTAAACACTCTGACATCTGTTGATGTCAGAAGTGTGGAAACTTGTAGAGAATTTTTATAAGAATATATTTGAGGCAAACTGATGGTATATACCTGGACGTAAGATCTCAAATGTTCCTAAGGATAACAATTTTGCAGCAGCTTTTATGCATTTGAAATTAAGGAGGGAAGTACATGTAGGAAGATTGGCAAAAACAAAGTAGAGATTGGATTACAGGTTAACAAGATGATGTGCTCTCTTAAAGGTTTATATCCCCTTCCAGGGTATGACTTATGGTATTTCAAAGGTATGTTAACCTAGATATACAAGAACAATGGATAAGGGTGGCTTAAACGTTTCCCTTTTTCTAAGGAGTTTTAGTCCTGCATTGTGACTACCCAACATGACCTGCCCAGTTAGAAATTTATGATCAGATCACCCTGTGAAGTTATGATCAGATCACCCTGTGAAGTTACTTTCCATAGAACCTGCTTTTCTTTTCCTCTACTGCACTTAAAAATGAACTTCCCAATTAAATCTGAGCTCTTTTTATGTTAACTTTTCTACATTGTGTTAAGTATTAAGTACAAAGCAGTTCCTACTCTCTAACCAGAGGAAACAAGTAATTTTTTAAAATTTTTGTGCTATATGGCATAAATATACTTATCTAATTTTTATAACACCTATTAATCCTGTTTCTGTTTTATGGTATTTACCTCACCCCTTTTTAAAAAATATATATATATATTTTACTGCTTTTTTACAGAGAGGACGGGAGGGGCATAGAGAGTTAGAAACATCAATGAGAGAGACATCTGATCAGCTGCCTCCTGCACACCCGCTACTGGGGATGTGCCCACAACCAAGATACATGCCCTTGACTGGAATCGAACCTGGGACCTTTCAGTCCACAGGCTGACACTCTATCCACTGAGCCAAACTGGCTTCGGCTACCTCCCTTCTTTTTTTAAAAAACCAAGTTAGCAATTAAAACACAAATAAAATAGTCTTTTTATTTGTTTATTTTAAAATATTTTTATTGATTTCAGAGAGGAAGAGATAGAAACATCAATGATAAGAAGGAATCATGGTTTGTCTGCAGGTTGGACTGAGCCCAAAGCCTAGACATGTGCCCTTGACCAGAATCGAACGTGGGACCCTTCCGGTCTGCAGGTGACGCTCTATCCACTGAGCCTAACCGGTTAGGGCTATTTTTGAAGTTTTTAAGTAGGATGGAGTTTGTTAGGAATCATTCAAGTATTACTTGACTGTTAGTTTTAGAAATGTGGACATTATCACCTTAATTTTTTATTGTAAATTCAGTGAAATTTAAACTTTTAAAAATATTTTTTATTGATTTTTCATAGAGAGGAAGGGAGAGGGATAGAAAGTTAGAAACATCGATGAGAGAGAGATATTGATCAGCTGCCTCCTGCACCCCCCACTGGGGATGCGCCCGCAACCAATGTACATGCCCTTGACCGGAATCGAACCCGGGACCCTTCAGTTCGCAGGCCAATGCTGTATCCACTGAGCCAAACCGGTCTCGGCTAAAATTCAGTGAAATTTAACAGAGAAGATACTAGTGCACCCCAGCTCAGAAACTTAAGACTTATATAGGTGGAAATACCCTAATACAACTTGGTCATTTTATAAAGATCTGAGTTTTATAGAGTCTAAGTATGCATCCAGGGTAAAACACTGAGTTAATAGTGTAAAGACTAATAACCAAGTCTCCTGACTCCTAATTCAGTACCCTAGGAGTTTTTCCAATATCTGCAATCATAATTCTCCTTAACCTACAGGTTGAAACTTCAGGGATGGAGCAAGTAGAATAGATTAAAGAGTTGCCATTTTCTCTGTAAGACCTGGGTTTGTGATGGGAGTCAATGCAATAATAAGATTACTAGATTCTTAGTATAAATAAGAGTTTTGTTTGTTTGTTTAAAAAACTTTATTGAGTTTTAGAGAGAGGGGAAAAGAGAGGGGGAGAGGGAAACATCAGTGTGAGAGGGAAACATTGATCAGCTGCCTCCTGCATGCCTCCTACCAATGAGTCCACAACCTTTCCGTACATGGGATGATGCCCAACCAACTGAGCCACACCAACGATGGCATAAATGAAGTTTTTAAGTCTCTACTCCATCCTTCTCTTTCACACCAGAGTTCACCCTCGTGATAATATATTCCTGTGTTGTGTGTCTCTTCCTCACCAACTTCTTTGGAACATCTCAGGGCCTTTTGAGTTCAGGTTGCCCTTGTTTTATGTGAGCTTTGATGCCTCTGGATTAATATAGAACAAATCTTCTTCTATAATAGCCTTTCACATGTGTTAAATCTTTATTTATTTTCTAGTCTTAAGAACACTCCAGCAACTGCACCCTTCTTTCACCCTCACCAACATGGTAATTTCTCTCTACTTGAACCCTGTGTTTTTAGTTCCTTTTCATAGTGCAGTATCTGAAAGGGAATACACAGCTCAGAGAGGATTGGGACTGTCACCTGCCTTGTACAGAAGATTTTATCACTGTGGCCTGAGGTCTAGGGATTTTCTTAGCTCTGTCTTGCTGTTGGTTTAGTGAGTCACAAGTTTGGCTAAATCACATCCTTTCTCTTCCTCCTGCCTTCTCCTCATGTCTTTTTGTATATGTTGTTTTTGGAATCCATGATTAAACTTTACAAATTATCCTTGTTCAGTTTCACTGAGGTGATTTGGGTCCCTCATAATCAGCCTTTCAAGCTCAGAAGAGTCCCAGAAGCATTTCTCTGTTTCAGAGTAGGGTGGCTCCCTCCTTAGCGGGGAATCCTTGACGTAATAACAGCAGCAGAATACTGACCTTTGCCAACCCATGTTCACTTTCAAGCAGTCCCCTTGTAAGGCTGTAATATCTACTTTTTCAATCAATGAGGACATTATATAAAGCAATTTTGCTTTTTTCTTTGCTAGCCGGAGTAGCATTGCCTCTATTTAAAAAAATCTGTTCTGTGTGTATAAAATTATCAGTCAGTTCTTACTCATATGTTAGTTTGTATGCCTAGAGCTGTAATTTTTCCTAAACATTTCTGTGCTTTATAGTGTGCATGTTCCCATTTTGGGGTCAAATGATAAATATTAAAACATTGCAGAAGTAGAGAAATTGTCACAGTTTTATTTTTTAGCATTTTAATTAAGATTATAGTATTGTTAAGACAGACCTTTAAATACAACCTGGTTAATTTATGATTGAGCTGAGTCCAGTTACAGTTTTCCATTAGAGCCCCTCAGTTCCCACTTGTCCTCCTTTGTTCACAAACTAATAGAGCCGCAGCTGCAGCTCTTCAGCAGAGAGGGTACATGTTAAATATAGCCTGGCCTGCTGCTGTGGTGAAAACTGACACTGCCACTTGCAGGCTCTGTGCAATAACACACTGATCCTGAATGTAGGGCAATTGCTAATTCGACTGTAAACAGGGACTCTAGATATGACCTCAGCTGTTGCAGTTCTGTATATATAGGTGACAAGAAGAAGAGCCTGCTTTCAAGTAGCAAGGGCATGTTAAACACAAGATTCAGGTGGTTATCTTATTCAGCAGGAGGCTGGTATGGAAGAGCAGAGAAGTAACTATTATCAATGATCTCTTTCACATGTTGGATAATCATTTCACTGGTGTTTATTGTATTTAAATAAAACAAGAAATCCGCCGAAACCGGTTTGGCTCAGTGGATAGTGTGTCGGCCTGTGGACTGAAAGGTCCCAGGTTCGATTCTGGTCAAGGGCATGTATCCTGATTTCGGGCACATCCCCAGTGGGGAGTGTGCAGGAGGTGGCCAATCGATGTCTCTCTCTCATCGATGTTTCTAGCTCTCTATCCCTCTCCCTTCCTCTCTGTAAAAAATCAATAAAATATATTAAACACACACACACACACACACACACAAAACGAAACAAAAGAAATCTATGCATAGTCAATGGTAAGAGTGTGTCACAAATGAGGTATTATAAGGTGGGGGAGGGAGACAAATGAGGTATTATAGTTAATCACTTAGGGGCTCTGGGCTGAAGGGAGGTAGATATTACTGAACTTTCTCCTTTTTTAAAAAAAATATTTTTCTATTGATTTTAGAGAGCTGAAGGGAGAGAGAGTGAGGTAGAAACATCATTGAGAGAGAAACATCATCAATCAGCTTCCTCCTAAACGCCCCTTACTGGAGATCTAGCCCATAACCCGGGCATGTACCCTGACTGGGAATTGAACCATGACCTCCTGGTTCATGCGCCAACGTTCAACCATGGAGCCACACTGGGTAGGCCTGAACTTTCTTCTTTAAATGGGACTCTGGGTAACTCATGAATTTTCTTTCTGGGAAACATGCATGTACCATCCATCCTCAAACATAGTTATGATAAATAATTCCAGAAAGGTGCTTTAAGTACTGTCCATGTAGGTTTTGGATTATGTCTCATGCAGAATGGACCATTATGGGAATTCAAGACCTTAGACATGAACATTCTTGGACATAAATAATAAGAAAATTTAATTTTCAGGTTCACAGCTGGAAAAATCCAAGAGAGCCTCCCACTAAATAACCAGCATATCAGAAGTCTTCAAAATAAGTTCACTTCAAAAGACTATTTAAAAATAATTAATGAATTATAGTTACTCTTTCTTGATAATAAAACACATTTTTTTCGTGCATTGTGCTAGGTACTTTGCTAATAGTTTTTTTTCTGCTATCTGTGAAAAGTGAATTATTAGCTTTATTTTTAGAGATGCAGCTCAGAGAGGTGAAGCACTTTCTGGTATTACATAGCAACAAATAGAGAGACTAGCATTTGAATCCAGGTCTGTCTGAAATTTAAATTGTCTCACATATGTTTAGTGGTTTCTGAAGTAGCTATAATTGATTATATCATCTTACCTCTATTACCACAAAAACTATTTTATTTTATTTTTACAAAAAATATTTTTATGTTTGTCTGCCACGTGTAAGATACAAAGCCAGTGTCTAAGGATGTATTCTATTTTGTGTTTTATTTCTTTTTGATTTTTCACTTTACCTTCCCACTGGCTTGCTTGCCCCCAACTGGCCCCCCTGCTAGTCTGCTTACCCCCAACTGCTCCCCCCACTGGCTTGATCACCCACAGCTGCCCTCCCCTCTTGGCCTCTAACCACCTCTACCTTGGCCCTGCCACCATGGCTTTGTCCAGAAGAATGTCCAGAAGAATGTCCAGAAGGTCTCTTGGAAGGTCTCCTAATTAGCATATTACCCATTTATTAGTATAGATAGAGGCCTAGAGCATGGGTTGGCACTGGCTGGTTTGCCCTGAAGGGTGTCCTGGATCAGGGTGAGGGGTCCCTTGGGGTGTGGGGCGGCTTGGGCGAGGGGCCTGTAGTGGTTTGCAGGCTGGCCACACCCCCGTGGGTGAGGGGCTGAGGGCTGTTTTCAGGCTGGCCACACCCCCTTCAGGGTGGGGATCCCTGCTGGGGTGCCTGGCCAGTCTGGGTGAGGGTCTGATGGCAGTTTGCAGGCTG